>JAJEJO010005218.1:912741-1072352 GCA_020662805.1 Glaucomys volans
TAAAAAAAAAAAAAAAAAAAAATGGGAAAAAGAAATATGTCGTTAGGGGAGAAACACTGAAGGACCTGAGCATCATAACCCGGACCTGAATTTGCCAGCTTTTTAACAACCTCCAAACTTGCCAGACTTTACTGAGGCCTCTTGTTGAATGACCCCTCTGCTGCCACCGTAGAACTTTCCAGAAGATCCCCACTCCATTCAGGGGACCCACCCCCTACGCCTCCCATGGGTTCATCCCTCTCACTCTGGGCTCTGTCCAAAGTTCTCCCGCCGCCGCAGGCTGGTTCATCCGAGGCCCGGGCACCCTGGGCCTGTTTCTGGCCAGGCAGCGTCCCCGTCCCCGCAGCCTCTGCCTCCACCTGCAAGTGAGAAGCCCCGGCTGCCAGGAGGGAGCAGCGAGTGGGAGGTCCAAACACCCGCTCTCAGCTCTCAGCCCCCTGCAGCGTCTACACCCTGCCTCCATCACACCCAGGCCTATAAAAGATAATTACACAATCTGATCTGGCAAATTAGTGCCACACAACTGTCTAATTCTCACAATGAATTCGAGGGTTGGATGGGCAGGAAAAATTAACCTGGATCTTTATTGGGATTCGCCCCCAGGTCAGGATTAGGGTTCTTCATCTCTTTTATTTTCCTGGGGGGTAGGGGGGTGGAAAGGCCTTCTCTCCCCAAGCCCTCCCCTCCCCACCCCACCAGGGCTGGGCGTTCAGAGGACCGGCCTGTCGGAATCCGCACAGGTCACCCCACTCCAGCGAGAATCAAATAAAGCGCTGAGAGAGAGCAGGGTAGGTGGGCAGAAAGGGAGGCAGGTGACAGACAGGAAGGTGTGTGTTCACAAGAAGAAAAGCTGGGGTGTCCCAAATCAGGGGATTCCTGAGCTGATGCTAACTGGACCCAAGGCCAACAAATTAACTGCCCTTCCCAGAGGGCAGTCTGCTCCCTGATTCCTCCGACGTGCTTAAAGAAGCTCATATCCTCACCTTTCTTAACACACCCCTCTTCCTCCCTCTCCCCCATTTCCTCCCAGGAGTCAGTCTTTCCAGAGGTGAGGGTCATCATCAGGAGTTAGCGCCCATCTCCTTAGCTTGACGGACAGGCAGATCACCCCAGGATGTTCCCACAGCGCCACGGCAGGCTGACAACAGCAGGTTATCCTTCATCTAACACAAACACACACACAGTAGAGCAGCCCCTATTTTTTTTTTTTTTTTTTTACCTTTCTGGAAGGTTCCAGTTGGGGGAAGATGATCTCCCTCCCAGACCCCAACATCCGCTCTGAAGTGACCACGTGCCCAGACCTTGAAAGACCCTCGTCAACAGAGAGACGTTTAGCATTCACACCTTATTAGGCTACAGAAAAAAGAAAAACAAAACAGGATTGGGATGGACGCAGAAGCCAAGAGAACTTTCTCTCACTTAATACCCGCATGATCTACCCGTGAAATTATTCAAATGTGCCTCTCTGTCAGAGAAGCCTGGCTCAGAGAATCAGGGTGCTATTCCAGACCAACTTGGGGTGTCGGGGAGTGGCTACTGCATTTGTCTGTCAAATGTGGCCTGAGAACCCAGCTCCCCCACTTCAGAGCAGGGCCTCCTCTGTGTGGGCCACCTAAGACACACCTACGGACTGTGTGTGTGTGTGTGTGTGTGTCCACACGCATGTATGTTTTCCTAGGACAAATGTCTTATTGGAAAAGCAAATCGTTTTAAATAACTGCCTCTAAGTGAAAGCAAGATGGAAACGCTCCTTGTGCCTTGTGCCGAAGGATTCTGGGCGACCTGCTCTGGGGTGTGAAGAGGAAGGTTGGAACCCACATGTGTATCGTGGGCCGGATTGCAATCTTTGTGGGGTTCTAGCCAAATCCCAGACTCTGGTTCCAAAATGTTTGAGACAAGCAGGCCTTTTCTGGAAGGAGATGGACACCCACTCTGGTCGGCCTCAACAGAGGAACCGTGGCCAGAGGAGGGAGGCAGCAAAGAAAACTATCCATTCTGAGCAGGGAACACGGACATCCGAGCTCCCTTCTGGAAAGAGGTCTGCTGTGGGCATGAGCAGAGGACCCGAGAAGGCCGGAGAGCCAGGAACAGTGTTGTGGACACTGGGAAAAAACATCTTAGCCTCCTGTGGCGTGATCCAAGTCAGCCACACAAGCAGGCTGACCTGCTCCCAGGGTGACCTGGGGCAGGGAGTCCAAAGGCAACTGGGCCACCAGCCAGCAGTGTCAGTTGGGACACCTTTCCAGTGTCCATTTTCTCAACTGAGATGGGCAGCAGCGACTTCTTCTTGCCCCTTCTAAGAACTCTGCCATTAAAACTGGGGTTTTCATTAGGGATGTGGGGGAGGCCTGTGGTTGTTTCTACATCAGCACCAAATTAAAAGGTGTCTTCAACAGCTTTGCCTAGTTCCTGGGTCCCTGGGAAGTCAATCAACAAACGCTACCTGTTCCTATGACCATAACAAATTACAGAACTTTTTAGGTTATAAAAAATGCAGAAAGAGAACACAAAAGGCTACTCGTCCTCATCTCTGGGGCCTAAGTTTGCAGGTGACTTGCTTCCTTATTTCTGCATGTCTATAGTGAACAAGTGCTGTTTTGCAAAGATAAACCACAGTATTGAGAAACCAATACAAAGAAAATGGGCATTCATTATTCTGAGCTAGAAATGAAACAAAAAATGCAATTTAAAAAAAAAAAACCAGTAAAAATACAAGATGCAAGACCATTTGCCACACCCGGAGCCAGGGACAGAGCCGTGAGCTAGATCCCAAGTAGGAGGCTCGAGGTGAGATCTGGTCAGGTTCCCTTGGAACCATGGCATGACCCCGAGTGAGACAGTGCGGCCAGACAGGAGGTGCTTCGGGCATCTCAGAGGCCGTGACAATGGCAGGGACAGGAGGGGGCACAGTGGACATTGGCTTGGACTGTGAATGTGACCGAGTGTCCTCAACAGTGGAGAGGCAGCAGGATGCAAGTTGGGACTTTCCAGGTCCCTGTGCCATCACAGACAGGTCTCCAGTGTCCCTTGCACTTCGGTTCAGGACCTGTGGCCCTCACCAGGTGTCACACAGCCCAGGTTGGGAGCAGAGGGCCAGCCCTGTCCCCAACACAGCCCGTAGGGCCTGAGAGAGTTGGGTCTGCTCCCACGGAAGCACTGAAGGAGCAGATCAGGCCAAGAACCAAGACCTGCCAGGAGAGCCCACCTCCCAGGGGCATGCGGGGAACAGGGACAAGGAGACCTCGTTCAGATGTCCCAGGTTCAGAAGTTCCTCCTCTCCTCTTCCTCCTGAAGCTCCCTTCTTCCTCCTGAGTCCAGCACAAAGGGGGACCAGAAGTGTGGCTGAGGCCTGTCTGGCCCCTCTTCCTGGAAGATGCCCACATTCCTGCCCCTGGCCATGTTCCTAAGCTCCCATTCACCAGCTGCCCCAGGGCAGGCTCATCACTGGCTCCTGACAGAATCCCAAAGCTACCACATCCAAACAAGATCGCCAGGCCCCTCACCACCTCCCATGTCATGATCACCCGCTCTCCATCACCCTCGACTAAACTGAGTTTGTCCTACATCTGGTCACTTCTGCTAACGCTGCTCATGGTCCATTTCCTTACAGTCCTGTGACCACAATAACAACTCAGACCCTTGCTAACCTCAGGACCAGGCTGTTCCCGTAATAATAATGTCATTTATTGAGTGTTCACCATGTTCCAGTGCTTACCATGTTCCTTAATTCCCTAGATCCTTCCTTGTCTTATATCATTTCTTACCTGGTTCATTATTCTTTCACTCCCTGGCTCTAGTTCCCTACTGGGAACTCCAAGCTCTCTGGTGCCTCAGGGCCTTTGCACTTGCTGTTTCCTTGGCCTGAAACACTTTGTGTAACGTGCAAAGTCTCCACTCAACACTTCTTCAGCAAGGATCTCTGTGATGACCCTGTTACCCAGGCCACCCAAGCAGAACAACCTCCTGTGTCCTTTACCTCACCTGAAATTATATTTGTTTATTTCAGTTTTGTTTGAGACTCTTAGGTCCTTGAGTGCAAACAGCTAGTCTATTTTCTCCGCTGTAGGATTCAGCACTCGGGGGGGTAAGTTAGAGTTAACCCCTTTTGTGGTTGAACAAATGAATGAGTATTAGCATCCACATGTGAAAGGTAAGGTAATTGAGGCACAGAAAGAATTGAAATGTGTTCAAGGTCAGCAGGGTAGTCAGGAGCTGGGTTCGCATCTACTCTAAGGTCCTCCGACCATGGCCTCACAGTGCAACCATCCCTCACTTGGGCTCCTAGACTTGAGACCTGTCTGTTCCAGACCATTCCATGTCACTCTCCAAGCTCCTCTGGAGCCCAGCTCAGGGCATGGACCATGGGTAAGAGCCAGGCAGTCAACTGACAGTGTCTAAGCGCCACACTCCAGGGTGCACAGCTTCCTCCATGATGGCCGAGCTTCGTCAAGGTGGCTCAGCTGAAGAGCCGACTTGTGCTCACAGTGGCTGTCTACCCCGTATCCCTGAAATTGTTCCCCACCTGCCCCCACCTGGAGCTGTAAGCAGGGGTCAGACTTTTAACTCTCTCCTTGATCTTCCTTGAGCAGACTCAAACTTGAACTTGAAGCCAACTCCACTCACGGTGCTTTAAAACAAAAAAAAAACAAGAAACACCTGGAAGTTTACAAGCCCATCAAACCGCATCTTCGCCCCCAGGGATGCCCATTGAAGATGGCATCCAAACCCATCAGCAAAACAGAGGCTGGGCATCCCCTAGCCTGGCCTGTGATGTCACTGTGGTTGTGTGCCACTCCCAGCCAGCTGACGGCCGAGCCACAGAAGGTGTCCCAGGCCCAGGTCCACCACCCTCGTGCCAAGCCTGAGCCCTGTGTCTGGGTTTCACCATGTTTAAATGGAAAATAAAATGCTCGACTCAAAAACACTTTTCCAATGATAGTTTAAGGAAAAATGAGATCACAGAAAATCAGGGAGGTAAGTTTAGATGGTGTGACCCCAAGCAACAGCTTTTTATCCCAAAGAATCCCAAGAGGCTTGTTCACCAGATGAGGTGGGGAGAAACTGGGAGACCTTAAGCCCCAGAGACCACCAGGGCAGCAGGACGCTTATGCTAATGAGAAGCACTTAAGATGTCGCACACCCTCCCTGCAAACAGCCTGCCCCTGCTGATCCTCACGCTCAACAGGACCCTGTGGTCCCTTAGGTTTGCAAAAGCTGCCCAAGGCCCCCTTGCCAGCCGGGTCAACATCTGCTTCTGCCAGAGATACCAAATGTTTCCTAAACCCACCCCAAGCCGGGCTCCCGGGCTATGAATAGTTATTAACATTAACTCACAGCATTAATTAAAAAACATTCAGCCAGGCGAATTCTCATACTTTTTAAAAAGTCATTTGGGTAATCGCCTTTCCATGCGGCAAACTTTCCAATCGACTGACAGGTTGACATTTCACAATGTTGTTTGTTTTAATCAAGAAAGGAGGGAGAGCTAGTGTGGTTCCCGGGGTTCATTTTTCAGGTACCTTGATTTATTGATTGACAAATCCTTACTTAATAGCCGTACAGTGAGGCTGGGGGAATGGCGGCCCCACCTTGCTGGGCTGGTGTCTAGACTGGTACAGAGGCCAAGCCCAACCCCCACATCCCCTGGACCCTCCTGCGTGACCTCCCAATCCCTACTTCAGGGACAGAACATCCCCACCAGACAAGGGTGACTTCCGGAACCTATGACCAATGTGGGAGCCAGGGTCAGAGTGGATGAAACCTTCCATGGTCCCCAAACAGTGATTTGAAGCAGCAACACCCAGAATCAAGCTGGATTACATGCATTTCAACCACCTCCACTGTTCATAAGCCTTCGACGAATGCCTCAAATTCTTTGTGCTTCAGTTTCCTCATCTGTCAAAACTGCATATAATAACAGTGCCTACCTATGAGGCTGTTCTGAGGGTCTAATCAATTAATATTTGTAAAGCACTTAAAATACCGTCAAGAAAATAAATGTTGGGGACCTGGACTACACAGTTGAAAAGCCTGGGCTCATTCTGAGCATGAATTATCTTGACTTTCCCTTTGACATACATGAGCCACTCCATGTCACGAAGGCTTCAGTGGAAAGACCAACGAGCTCTGAAAAGCACTGCCCGCTCCCTTTCCCAGGACCCTCCCCTGCTGATGTTCAGGGGCAGGCAGATGACAGACGGCCAACCAGGGGAGGCCTGAGGTTTGCATGGAGACTCACCCTCCCCACCCTGAGCACCATCAGGACCACACTGCAACCAAGAGGCCTGATGACCACACACCCCTGCAGGGAAGAAGGGCCTTTCTTGGAACAAAACCATGCCCAGGCTCTTCAGCAGCCTTCCAACAACAAAAGACAAGACAGATGTGCAAAGCCCCTTCCTGGAACAGTGCACATGCCCAGGCATTTCAGTGCTGACTGAGCACCTACTATGTGCCAAGTATTAGACCAGACACCAGAAAAGCAGAGAAGAGAAAGCAGATCCCTGGTTCACTGAGTCAAGAGCTCAGTAGAAAAGATGACATCGAAAGAACCCAGTGCTCATGTTTTCCAATAAATATTTTAATGGATTATGTGTGTGTGTGTGTGTGTGTGTGTGTGTGTGTGTGTGTATGTTAGAGGTGACCCATACTGAAAATATAGAATGAACTCCCTGTGCTTGGTGAGCCTGAGGGAGAAGATGGCTCCTGCCTCCCTGGGTTGACACGATAGGGACATCTGGGCTATTGAGGGAAGTGGCTGCAGGGCCATGTGCCAAAGGGATCACTTGGTTAGGTGGAAAGCAGGATGCCAGGCATACCTGGAGTCAGGACACCTGGTGCTTTCACAGCGTACCAGCAGGCAGGTGGGCTACGGGTAATCCGTCAGTTGCCAAGGAGAGAAAGCAAGAGAGCTTGGCAGAGCCGCGTCCAAATGAGGTCGCGGGGAGGTGCTTGGCTGTGCTCAGAGCAGAAGGATCCCCACGGGAGCCCCGGGGACAGCATGGCCCCGCACCTGCATTTGTGCCGCGCTATCTTCGCATCAGCCAAATCTGGACCATCGTTCCTCCTCCTTCCTGTCTCCCTGGGGTGTCTGGGGACACATGAGAACCAAGTTGGCAGGATGGAGGAGGCTGGAGATTTGCAGTTTCAGAAGAAAGGCCCGGAGAGAGCTCAATGGGGGTTCTCTCCCTTGGGGAGCCGTGTGTGGTGGTTGTGGGTTTCTTTGGGTTTATCAGAAAATCCTAATGGAAGGGAAGTCCTTCAACCAGGCCAGATGCAGATATTTTTAAATATTAAACTGAAATCCAACAGCCCTAGAATGATTCCTTCTTTGCCAAGCATGCTGATTTTCAAGTCCTGCGCTGTGACCAGGAGCCTGATCCGAAGGGTATTTAACTTGGCTCTTTCCTGATCCCAAGGCCACCCAGAGCACACTGCAGTGGGCTTCTGTCGGAACCTGCAGCCTGGCTCCTGGACAGGGTGACAGCCCTGGCTTTGGGACTATGTTGGGACCCCGATTTTCCTCAACCAAGAGTCAGAAGAGAGATAAGGATGGGAGTCTCTTCATCACATGCCAGGCTTATGACTCAGACATGGGACCCCCAGGGACGGGGCTGCATTCCCACCAGCCTGTGCACAGAGGGGACAAACCCAAGAGGTAGAAGGGCGAAGCCAGGGAGGTCCCACTTCCTTGTCAAAGCCTCAGAAACCCTGAGGGCACAGCTCAGCAGGCTCCAACAGAGCATGGGTCTGCAATGACAGTGTGTGACAGGAAGCCCAGGATAAGCGCGCCTCATCTCCAAGGGCTGAGACGTGATGCAGGAACCCCAGCCCCGCAGCACACACAACCCGGACGCATCCCAGGCTGTGGAAGCATGCGGGGAAGAGACCTCAGCAAGCAGAGACCTACCAGCATCCCCAAGCCAAGGGCCCAGCCTACAGCTCAGGAGGAGACCAGGCATGCCAACTGCCTCGGATGTGACAGAAGCGAGAAGAATCTCAAACTAACATCAGCATCCACACAAGTTTAGCACCATGGGCTTTCGGTACCATGTGGTGCATGTTATCTCTTTCCAGATGCTGCTTAGGGCTGCCACACCATCTGCCTGAAATTCCCACAGCTGGCTTTGTATTATAAGAGTCTGTGGGCCTACTTGACTACCACTGCTGGGATAGATGCACCTTGAAGGCATGCTTTATAACCACGTCAGCTTTTGGTATTGAAGGTAAAACATTTCTGAGTTTCCCTTCAAGAAAGGACACTCTGTAAACTTTCTCCATTTAGTATGGAGATGGCGATTATTCTCCCATCCCATCTGTAGGAAGATGCAGAGGAGCACAGTAGGCCACCATCAGGTCCCAGACTCTTTCCAATGAAAAACGGGCAAAAGTTAGCATTGCATGGTCAAAGCTGTTGAGAAAATAGAGTTTGTAACTTCAACACCACACAGTGTAGGAGCTCCAGAAGGTCTGGACTCTAACCCCTTCCACCCTTCTTTGGAGCAAGGTATAGGGATTACACTAAAGCCTGTGAAAGCAGACCAAGCCGAGGTGGCCAGGGGACAGGAGCCGAGACATCCTGACCTGGATGGGCTTCCTCTCTGTGCTGTTGACACTCAGGGCTGGGTCACTCTTTGGGGTGGGGTTATTCTGTCCACTATAGTATGTTAGCAGCATCTGTGGCCCCCACCCACTAGGTGCCAGCAGGCCCCCCCCCCCCCCCCCCCGTGACACAAATTTCCCTCCACTGCTGGTGTAGGGCCAGCAATGCCGCTTAGCAATAGGTCCTGAACCTCTCATAGAGCCCTCTCCATGGGATCGTAACCTCTCAGGGGCCATAAGTTTTCAGCCACCTAATGAGGAAGCTGGCCTGGATTGGTGTTCCCCAAAACAGAGGTGCTGTGTCACCTAAAGGTGCGTGAGATACCTATTGGTCACAATCAGGCCTGGCATTAAATGACAGAGTCATGCAATGTTTTCCGTTCCTGGGTCTCTCTCAGTCCTGATGACCCAGGAAGAGCATCTCCACCTGGTGCTATTAAATGCTTAACACCCCTCCCAGCCGGTCTGAAGAACACAGAGAGCTCTTTCCGGGCTCAGGGTCTTGAGAAAACCACAAAATCTAAATCTTTATGATTTCATCAGATCCTCTATGTCAAGTGATGATGGATTCCACTTATGACAGTGACACTAAGTGTCCATGTGTTGGTGTGGGCAAAAATCACCAAAGCTCTCAGGAAGAGCTGGAAAGGTGGACTCTGCCCAGCTTCCTGCTGGACATATTACTGGATGCTCATATGGAAGTCCAGACTTGAGGAAATATTAGTAATAGGAAAACTCTGAATCCGAGTTCTATCTATTCTTCTTCCATAAGGGTTGGTCTTTTTTTGGGGTGGGGAGGCAGTACCAGGGATTGAACTCAAGGGCACTCGACCACTGAGCCACATCCCCAGGCCCAGTTTGATTTTATTTAGAAACAGGGTCTCACTGAGTTCCTTAGCACCTTGCTTTTGCAGAGGTGGGCTTTGAACTCTCAATCCTCCTGCCTCAGCCTCCGAGCTGCTGGGCCCGGGATTATAGGCGTGCACCACTGCACCCAACTAAGGTTGGTCATTTATCACCCGTTATGTGTTGAATTGTGAAACCCCACCCCCCAAAAAAATTACATGTTGAAATCCTAACATGTCATGTGAAGGTATTTAGAGAGACAGTCACTCCGGATGTCATTAGTGAGCGTGAGAGCTCAGGTGCAGTGGGCTCAGGGCTCAGGGTGACCACTGTCCTCATACAACAAGGAGACTGAAACACACTCTCACATGGGGATAAGCAAGAAGGTGAAGGCAGAAACCAGGGTGAAACTGGCACAGTAAGGAATGTCCAAGATGGCCAGAGAACTGCCAGAGCGAGGGGAGCTGCATAGAGCAGCTCTCAGGAGGAGCTCACTCTGCTGACAGCGTAAGAAGGGAGTTCCAGCCTCCAGAACCGTGAGAGAATACACGTCTCTGGTTTAAGCCACTCAGCCTGCGGTGCTTTTTGTTCCATCAGCCTTAGAAAACTAATATCAAACATTATCTTAAAAATTCATTTTCTAGTTTATTGATCATTCCAGGGAACACTCTATTTTATACTTCTAAATCTCCTGGGGCAGGAAATGCAGAAGCGCTTGCTGAACTCATGTTCCTTTAGAGAAAGGGTGCTAATAACAAATAAAGATTGAAAAACCAAAGAAAACCTCCACACCACCTTTGGTTGCATTTGCCTTACTTATATCTTTATAAATTGTACAGTTTAGGTTGGATGTTCTTCTCTGGTTATTTATGGTCAATTAAGTAAGGGTGCCCAACTTTGGCATAAAGAGGCTCCAGGTGGAGGCAAAAACCAGGCGTAGCATTCAGGTGTCCAGCCCGGGAGTTATAGTCAGACCTTAGGTCTGCAGGACTCATGCTGTCCTGCCCCTCTTGGGGGACATTCATACTCCCTGCACCTTTGGATCAGAGGCTTTGGAGAAGACTGAAGTTCCCAATGACTAGGCAGATTCTCTGTTCAAAGGGATGCTGTGGCAGGTGACCAAACACATAGGCTCTTTATGCCCTTCTGCAGAAAGGTAAGGTCATATGCTGAGCAGCACTGTAGGTGACCTCTTACACAATTGATGGTAGAGGGAACTAGGGACTTACCTTACACTAACACCCAATCAGAACCTAATAATTTTAGGCACCTGCTACAGAGCCAGAAAACTACAACTCTATCTAATTAAGAAAAATACCATGTAATTATTACCTCCGCAAAAAGTGCAACCACCAATATACAGGAGCTATAAACCTGCTTGCATATTTTTTTCTTTCGCTAAAATAAATACACCATAATCCCCAGCTCTGATCGCCTGTACATTTAAGAGATCAATAATCAGGCTAGATGAGAAAATGGCATACCTACTTTTTTTCCTCTTCTCTGGAAATAGCCAAGTAAGTATAAATCAGAGTCACAGGAACGAAGGAACCCGGAAAGCACACCTCCCGACGACAGGGGAGGTGCTAACTCATCGGACATCCCTCTCTCCCGGCTCCCACCTGGAAGTGCCAGCTCAGTACTGAATGGGCACCCCAGGGCTGGACTGGGCTTTGTCAGTGACAAAGCTGGTTGTGTTCTGGGCCAGAACGTGGATCACACACAAGCAAACACCAACATTCAATTATAAACCATGAGGCTTCTGCAAAGAATGCCGTGGAGTGGGAGAGGGTCAAGGTGACAGGAAGGGATGCTAAGCCAATACCTGTGGGACACCACGGAGGCAGTGACATGAGTCAACACAGGGAGCTGGCTTCCGGCCGTACAGGAACAATGGGGATGGACCCCAGCTCCAAGACCACACTGCAGAAAGCAGAAAGTCTGGAAAAGCTAAAAGAAAATAACTAGACTTGGGAGAACACAGACCCATTAGGACACAAGGCTGGGACCTCAGGGTCAGGAAGGAAGCCCAGGGAGCCCCAAGGAAAGCCTGGAACTCCTGGATGGAGGAAGCGTGTGCCTGGGGAAGGCGCCCGTATTTCCTCAGCCACATCAGGAGCCCCTGGTTCTGGCACCCATGGCTGAGCAGCGCGGGGGCACGTTCTGCAGGAAGGAAGCAGAGTCTTGAGCTGGGGCTTCATGGAGAGCTCACGTCTCACATGCCCCTTCCCCCGGTGGCCCGCCGAGCTCTGGGAAGGCATTGATGAGGGTTTCCATTTTATCACCACGAGTGTGAGGCCTGGTTAAGATTTTAAAAACTAAAATGAGGCTTCCTAATTCCCTGTCCCTAGTTGGGATAACGTCCCCAGGGCTAGCCTGGAAAATCCCTAGGCTGCCAGGTCACCGGGGCTCAGAGTCCTCTCCACCCTGCCCCACCCGACAATGGAAAAGTACTGGCTTGTCAGCAGCTGGGTCTCTTCCAGGGGTCCCTGCTGGGGACGGGGCTGTGCCCCCCACCCACAGCCCACAGGGAAATCCCACCCAATTAGGTTAAGCCCCTGCCTCCCTTCTTGGTCCAACTGGTTTCACACCCTTGAACAACCTTGTCCAAATAACCAAGCAGTCGAGTGTGGCCAGGGGCCAGGAAAAAAGCCCTGAAAAGCAGTGAGTCCTGCAGATCCGAGGGCTTGCAGCTTGGCTGGCACCCTGTCCACGGTAGGAAACAGAATGTGAAGATCTGGTGGACCAAGGAGGGACAGGCAGGCCCCAACCCCACACCCAGCCAGCACCATGGCAGAGGGTCGAGGCCAAGGCCCCGTGGCAGTCACAACAGGGCCGCATCCTGAGCACACGGAAGCCTCTGGCAGGGAGGACAGACAGAGGTGGGTGGCAACAGGGTCGGAGTTAGACACTAGGACCCTCTGGCTTCTTTTCGTGGGGTGGCACACCTGACTGGCCAGGGCACACCTGGACACTGGGGCCTGCCAAACTTCCCAACAGTCGCTCACTGTTCCCTGAGTGAAGAGGCCTGGCAGCCTCAGGCCACACAGACAGGGGGTTTTTCTCCTCCTCGGTGGGCCACGCCTTCCCGGGCACACACTCCGACGTCCAAGGGTTTCGTCCAAGCCCCAGGCTCTGACCGCAAAAGGTGCCCTTTTCTTTGGTGGACTCACCTCAGACGTGAGGTCCCCGAGAGCCAAACCGCCCTCTAAAAGGACATCCCCAGCACATTTCTGTCCAGTCGGAGGGTCCACGGCTGCTGGCCACAGACAGCACGTCCTTCCCCACCCTGGGGCCCTGTGGAGTCGCTCCCTGGATCCTGCGTTTATTTGTGGCAGGAGAGCAGTGACCTAAGGCGCTGTTGGCGCTCAGCTCCGGGTGCTCCTGTCTGACCCAAAGCAAACTGGGCAGGTCCCTGGTAAAACCAAGCTGCCGAACGCAGAGCTCAGGCCCCGGTGCCCTCGGTGGGGCTGCTCCCAACCCAACATCCCTGGAAAAACGCAAAAAATCATGGGGACCTCCTTTCCTCCAGCAGAGAGGAGACCACAGCCTCGGTCAAAATACTCCAACACGCTCTAGGAGCTGGGGGTCCCCTGGGGTTCACCTGTGGGGAATCATGGATGCTCTTCGCGAGGGTTTAGAGGACCTCTAATTTTTTTTTTTTTGGTCACACAAAACCTGGTTGTGAAAGGAAAAGAAAATGCCAGCCCTGTTTGACAGACATCAGATTTATGACCATTTTTTAAGCCTCAAGTACGTCACAAGAGCTGGCCCACCTACTGCACAGCCCCAACTGTAAACACGTCGGGGCTGGCCCTGCGCTCCCCCCACGGGGCCTGTGGCCCTCCACCTCTGAACGGCCCTTGTTTCCCTCCTGCGGCCTCCAGTGGGTGAAAGAGATGCCTGGCTGGATGTATATGGAGAACACACCATGGAACTCTCTGGGCTCAACCTCCAAGACAAACAGAGCCTGCTCACGCCTTCGCCGTCTGCAGGCCGGCCGCAGATGTTAATAAACACGGCTGGGGTTTATGGTCTGCCCACCGCTTGCTCCATCCATTTTACACTCGACAAGTCAGGAGCTCATTTTTTTCCCCCTTCCCTTAACGTACAAACTCAGTAAACTGTTGTAAGGCTTGGCAATAAATTTATGAATTTTGGCCTCCAGATGTGGCTGGAAATAAAAGTAAACACAGGGCGTGGGCAACTGCGCGGAAGGCTTGTGCCCTGGGAGGCTGAGTCTGCAAAAACCGGGGCTGAGAGACTTGTTTGCCCTTTGCCACGAGACAGGGGAGAGAGTTTTCCTAAAGGTAGGGATGCTGTCCGCTGCGGGAAAGAGATGCAAAGATCCCCTGGGATATTTAGGGTAGTGATTGGAGGGCAGAGACTTTGGACCCCCCTCCAGAGCATCATGCATAGTCCAATTCCAACAACCCCGGTTAGGACACAGCCAACAGGAGCAAAGTCCTCAGAGCAGAAAGAATGGAAAACGTCCCATCATGGGCTCTGCTATTGTCTCTCTCTTTGTACCAAAAGAGGAGAACGAAAGACATTCAGAAAAGAAAACAAAGGTCAAGTGTAAACCAATAGGTCTATTCCCAAACATGAGCCAGTAGGTTTGATTTTATAGGTCCGAAGGCTTGGGGCACTTCAGGGCCTTTCAAATCAGAAGTCCAGCTCACCTCTCCGTAGTCAGAAGCAGTGCGGAAAATAACCTTCACGTCTGAAAAATGTAACATGTTGTAAGTTGGCATTTCCTATGATTTTTCTTCAGAAGAACTAAAAAGTGAAGGAGGGAGAACGAGCCACCCTAGGCAGAGCTTTCAACTAAAGTGGAACACCGCCTGACTTCAGAGTGTATTTGCCTTAGCAAAGTAATAAAGCAAAAATTCATAAAGCAAAGGTTTTCTTGGTAACAATTCAGTGGAAATATTTGTGAAGTCTCGACCAACTTTGCAAGCCGAAGATGGTCCCAAGAATGGGCTCTCGGTACAGGCAGGGATGATAGACAGGGCTTGTGCATTAATGGAAGGGGGTCTTCCTGGGCATCTTGTTCAGCCCTAGAGAAGAGGGTAATAGCCTGGAGCAGTGGCCCACACCCGTAAACCAGCACTCAGGAGGCTGAGGCAGGAGGATCAAAAGTTCAAGTCCAGCCTCAGCATATTAGTGAGAAGAGGCTCATAAATCATCTCCAACTACTGAGTGATGTAACTACATTTGCTCAAAAATTGGATTCTGCAAACCACGGAGGACTGTCGCTTTGGAAGGTCCTTAGCTATGCACTTGGGACTTGCACAAAAAGAAAATGGTTTGGATTTTAAGCACAGGGACTTCATATGCTCTGTTCTGGGTTGTGAATGAAACATTATGGGGAATGTCAAGGCTTTCACCTGTGGATAAGAAATCACAGGATTATCACATTTTATCCTTAGAAAGACTCAAGGAGGTCAACCTTTAATTCCCTGACTCTGTACTTTGACGTATTTAGGAGCCACAGGGCACAAAGCTAGCTGGCTCAGCTTGAAGACCTGAAGAGTGCTTATGTATTTTTGTAATTAGGCGATAAGATGTAAAGATTGGAAATATTAGGATTTTACATCAGAATCTAAATTTCTGAGTGGTCTTTGAAAAGGGGAAGATCTGCAAGCCCACACCTGTATTCCGCAGCACAACTGTCACCAAAGTGAGAAGCAGCCCCCTCTCTGAGGCAGGTCGTTAGCTCTCCGGTACACTGCAGCCCACACCATGCCAATGCAGCATCATGCACATGGGCTGCCTCCCTGACCCCTGCAGGCATTTGCATTTATTATTCCTGTTTTTAAAAAATCACTCTGCTTAATGATTCTCATTTGACATCCCTCATGTGAATGTCAAAGATGGATGTTGATTTCCAACATGGTTTGGCTCACAGATAAAAGAGGATGTAACATTAATGCCTGACGCTCTTAGATTTCTTGGGGCAACAGAAGAACATTTAGTGCTGTGACATTTCCAAATTCCTAAACATAAAATAATTTGGGTGGATGTGCCTTGGATCCACGCATCATAAATGGTGATTGGCAGCAGCAGGAAGGAATTCAAGAAAGTATACAAAAGACCAGTCTTTCCCTCTTCACCCCACATTTCAGTGTGCAGGCCACTGCATTCATGTGTCCTCAAGAGGTTTACACTCTTTCTAAGGAGCTTGCAATAGAGTGCATGTGTGTTTGTGTAAGGGCATAGGAACCGGTTTGAATGGGTTCCCACTGGCCAAATTAGGAACAATTTGAACACCAAAATAATTAAGCAAAATAGTGATAAAAAAACATTCAGAAATCATGATTCTACACCAGTAACAAACACACACACACAAACAAGGGAGAAGGGAGAAGGGAAGTTTCCAGCTAATGGTAAAATGTCAAGAACCAAATCATAAATGACAAGACAGCACTGAGGTTGGAAAATCACCTGCAGCCAACATGGTGGAGACTAAATCAAGCAAGAACCATCAGTGGGTGTGAACTGTAAGTGAAAACGTTGATGAGGGTCTTTGCACGACCTTAGAGTCACAGATTGCTTGGAAAGAATACACTCATTGTACAGAGGAGAAATCAGACGACGCCTATGGGGGTGATCAACATTAACATCACCAGAGACAGGTGAGCACTGGTCACCTCCAGATGCTGAGAAATAAACATCACCTACACAGTAGGCCAGCCACGAATACCCAACCTGGATCCAATCACAAGGAAACTTCGACAAATGCAAGTGAGGAGTTTTCCTTTGGGGAAAAAAAAGGAGAGAGGACTATATTTTTCAAAAATGTCCATGTCACAAAAAACAAAGAATAAAGGTGGCTAAAGAGATATGTCAATGGCTCATAGGCAACCTCTCACTCTAGACCAAATTGTGTGCTAGGAAGAAATGGTGGTTTCAAGGACAGTAATGGTTCAACTGACAATATTGGAACAGGAGAAGAAAGTATCACACTGATACAAATTGTGGTTATATGAAAGATACACCTGTTATTAGGAAATATGCATTGATACATTTTGAGGTAAATGCCCCAGTGTAGGTAACTTACGTAACCTCAAATGGTTTTGGGGAGGGGGAAGAGAGAGAGAGAGAGCTAGAGAGAGATCAGAATAAAGCCAATAGGATAAAATGTTAAGAGCAAATGAACATAAAGGGGTGTAAGTGCTCTGGTTTTTTTGTCTGAAATGATTTAAAGTTAAAATGAGTGTGCGCACACACACACACACAGATGCACAAAAGCAAGACAGTGTGGGAGCACACTTCAAGCACAGATCTGTGGGACGAGCCACCCAGAGGTGCAGCAGTGAGCCCATGGCTGGAGAGTCAGAGGGGTTGATTGCAGCTCTTGGAAATAGATGGCTCTTGGGGTTGAGATGGCTGTCTCTCCAGACAAAGGTGACAAGATGAGCCACGATGGGGGAAGCAGAACCCAGGAGCCCGCTGAGGAAAAATCAAGGTCCGCCCAAAGAGGACCACCTGTGCCAGAAGGAAATGGATGCTCAGGCTAGCCAGAATGCACCTGTGGAGGACCAGAAGCATCACCTTCAGAATGTGGCTAGTCTGGAGCAGGAAGCCCTCCAGCAGGAGGTGACAAATGCAAAAAGGTGCACAGCCTATGAGCATGGAGGACGGACTAGAGGGATGGGCAAAGGGAAGCACTGCAGAAATCTAGGTGCGTGGTCACCAAACTCAGCCACAAATTCCTGAGAAGCCATGAAATTAACATCAGGGTCCCAGAAGTCCAGGGACACACTAAGTGTTGTCAGGAGACCTGGTATGTAAGGCCTTCCACAAGGGTCGTATGTTCCAAATAGTTACCAGATAAAATACCAAATCATTATGCAGTCAGTAAGAGTCCATGAGAACACGTGACGCGAACTGGGTCCTCAACGTTCCGGAGGGTGAGAAGCCCTGCCACGTTTACAGCAGATGGGAGAGGGGGATGGACCTCCAGGAAATACAGAGAGGAGCAAGACAGAGCCCTGTTGGTACAAAGCTGATGTCACAGGTAGGCATTTGAGCCCCAGCGACCAGCTGAGACAGTGAAGTCGGCATGTCCAGGAGGAAGAAGAATGGGGACAGGTGACTCCATCTCAAGGGGCCCAGAGCCGCAGGAGCTGGGGTTGGCATTCCCAGAGTCAGGAATAGAGGAGCTGTTCACACCCTAGCGGAGTCACAAAGACCCCTCCCTTGCAGTAAAAGAAGGAAAACACCAAGTGGCAATGACCAAGGACAGCCTTAAATTAGGAAAGGACGTGGTCACAGATAGAACCGGGGAGGGAGAGAACCAGGGAGAAGACCATGAGGAAGGACTCAGGCCCCTTCCCTGAACTCAGGGACAATTCTCTGGGCTCACCGGGGAGACGATCACAACCCAGGACTCGGGCGGGAATGTCATAGTGAGCACCTGAGGTGGGGGGTGGGCAGGTTCAATGTCCAAAGCTGACTGAGGAGCTGGGTGTGTGACTCCATGGCAAAGGGTTGACTTGCACACGTGAGGTCCTGGGCTTGATCCCCAGAGGGGAGAAGTGTTGCCTGAGAGAGGTCAAGGTGAGGAAACGGCAGGTGCAGAGCGGAGAGGACATGAAGGATGGAGTTGGTGCCCAAGGTCTGGGAGGAAGGGGTTAAGTGGAGTCCGGGGAAACTGGCACAGCTCTGGCCAGGGCAGAGGCAGGAAGAGCCTGAGTGGGATGGGGGAGCACAGGGAGGCTGGATAGGGGTATTTTTTCCCACTGGAGCCCCCTCCCTTGTCTCCACCCCAGTCTATCTGCATATCATTCACCTACATTTTGTTAGAAACCATGGTAACGAGGAAGCCCTAAGAAGTGACTGAAATGCGAGGAGGACTCGATGCCGAGCTGGGGCCGCCCTTCTGTTTTCTGGGGAACTGGATCCCTTCGTCAGGAAGGCTAGGATGACAGACAGGCCACTGCAAACTGTTCCACAACCGGATTTGACCTTCATGGGACAAAGAGAGCTACCTGCAGCTGTGGCCAAGGAGTGGGCCGGGGACAACTGAGGCCCAGGTGGCCCGTGTCCTGCCAGCTCCCGAGGATCACCCCCACACGATATATCTGCACATCGCGCAAGCAGTGGCGACAAGATCGTGGGCGGATGCCGGAGGAACCTGGTCTAGGCTCCAGGGCTGTTCTCAGGCCTGACTCAGTGACTCAGGGCTCTGCATCTTGTCCCCATCCACACCTGGTGCTTCCAAACCCTCTGCTATGTGCAGGGATTGGCAGGATCCCACAGAAAGGGGCTCTGGACCTCCAAGTTCATAGGCTGAGATGCTAATCCCCTGTGACGGTCTTTGGAGTTGGAGACTTCGAGAGATGATTAGGTCACAGGGTGGAGGCCCGTGATGGGATTAGCAACCTAGGAGCTCTTCCCCACCCTCGACCCCCACCCCAGCCTGTGAGCCAGAAACCAGGCATCCGTAAATCAAGGAGCCCAACCACATTGCCACTCTACTCTTGGACTTTCAGGTCCCTGAAGCTGAGAGAGAGAAAAGGGTGCTGTTGAAGCCACTGGGTCTTGATATTTTTGTCACTGGATGAGACAGAAGTACAGGCTTTAGGGAGTGCCTGGTGGCACGCTGAGGCTGCCCACAGTCCCAAAGACTAGATTCGAAGAAACTCCAAGTGTCCCGGGCCTTCTGCCAGGCCCATGAGGGTCTCTGTCACCAAGAGTTCCTTCAGTCCTCACCTGGTGGCATTCCCGACATGAACAAAGACAAACACTCCTTCCCATCCTCCAGGCTCAGAGGCTAAGTGCGTTTTTGGCCTTGATTTACGTCACCCTGCAGCAGAGGGTACGTGAAGGGCCACGAGACCCCCCCACCTGTGATGGGATCATCTCCCCGGGGCCAGGAGGCCCAGAGACACAGTGGCCCACGGCTGTTTTAAATGTCACTTGAATCCTGAAGACTTTATTTTTTTATTATTATTTTTTTAACCTTTGGGAAACAGTGTGACAGACTCGCTCTGGGCTGCAGCTTCAGCCTCCCAGGCCCACCGCACGGTTCTCCTGGGCTCCTCACCGTGGCTCCTTCTGGCCAAGCTCAGAAGTGACTGGGATGAGCGCAAAGGAAATGCCCGGCGCCCACAGGCACCTGGAGGCTGCGTGCGCCAGGGTGGTCCTTGCTGCAGTGGTCACAGCTCGTGGCCAGACGCCCTTGGTCCTTATGGCTCTGGCCCTGCCAACCACAGTCATCTTCAAACACATCTGAGGAAGGCCACGTGGCTCTGCTCTGCTCCGGCTGCCCTCCTGGGAAATAAGGTCCACAAGGAAAACACCTTCTGAAAGTCACTCCCCAGCTTGGGGGGCTCACCTGCCACCTGAGAAGTTGACAACAGGAACCAAAGGGGAAAAGATGAGAAAAAAAAGGCATTCAGCAGCCCCCCAAAGAGCAGTCTGCAGAGACAGGGGGGAAACGAGTGTCACCCCCTTTCCCCAGACCCATCTGAATTCGAGGTTTGGCACTAATACCAAGACAGAACTGGCCAAGAGAAAGTGGTGGCCCGTGAGGGACGTGTCCAGGAGTCCAGCAACTGTAAACCTGAATCCCAGCCCCAACCTCGCCTGACTCCAGCCAGGCTGCTGGTGACTCACTTGGTCCTCCTGCCTTGGTGGCTCCATCCAGTGAAACACAGGACTTGTGACCTCACCAGAGCAGGAAGATTAGCTCATGTTTGTGAAGTGCTTTGAAGCTGAGAAAGCCTGTGCCCACAGGGGGCTATTATTATTATTATAACTACCTGTGAAAAAAGAGAAAATGGGTTCCCATCTAGGTCTAATGATCAGCTCTGAGGACCTAGGGAGTCAGAGGAGCAGCGAGCAGATTCTCTTGCAAGGCAGTGCCTCTCAAGGGCTTCTACTTGAGCCTGGGGTACTTCCCAGAGTCTGGGATGGGGAACATCACTGGATACCCAGATTGGTTCTCAGAGTCTGGGATGGGGAACATCACAGGGTACCGGGATTGGTGGGCAGATCCAGCATAGAACAGCATCAAATTACAGAGGGAGAAAGCAACTCCCCCTTACCTTCCCTTTTAATCCCACCAGTTCCACTTAAGAAGAAAGCTCGCTTGGGCTCAGCTGTGTCTATAACATCTGACAACATGATAACTTCCCTTCACTAGAAAAAGATAACCCCAAGTTCAGAGGCTGGGGAGACGATCAGTATGTGCACTTCTCCAACATTGTTTTGATTTCATTTTACTCACTATTTGCTCATTTACTTTGAATGCACAAGACATGATACTGGTTCACTTTAACATAATATTTCTCTGAATCCGTTTCTCAGCCTTAACCCTATAGGCTTGTGTGACTGTGGCTGGTGGGGGTGGGGGTGGGGGGCTGTCCTGAGTGCTGCAGAAGGTCAAGCAGCGTCCTTGGCCAGCGCTCTCACTGGATGCCAGGAGCACCCTCTACACCCACCAGGTGTGGAAGCAGAAATGCCTTGGGACACTGCTGGACGCTGCCTGGGGACAGTGCCCCACCCACTTCTGTTGAGTACCACTGCTTCTAAATCCAGCTAAAAAGCAAAAACATAAATGGGTTGAAGCAGTAAATATGGACCTGAACTGGCTCCAGTTTGGGAAAACATGTAACAGAGGAGCGCCCTGGTCCAGAAGCAGGAGGTAAGACCTGGAGGGCAGGCTGGTTCTGGGCCTCCTCAGGCACTGTCATTCACAGGGCTCTGTTAACCCAGGGGATCTGAGTGACAGCTCACAAGAGACTGAACCATTTTTAGAAGTCACGAACACTTTTCATTCCAGGCCCTTTCCCTGGGGCCATGCCCTCTTATCAGATCTTCAGGACTCTGGGGACACCTGTATCAGAGCTGGTGGAACTGCCCAGGAGTCAGAGAAAGGACAGTGGGTAGTGGGTGGGGATGGGGGCGGGGCCCCCGCAGAGTTGTTCAAGTCTCAGAAAGGTCTGTTAAATTCCACTCCTTCCTTCCACCTCACCGTGGAGAAACTGAGGCCCAGGAAGGAAAGGCTCTGTGATGGGTCCCGGGACAGGTTCAGGCAGCCTCCTCTGCCGTCCTGCAACCCTGCACCCTGCGTGACAATACGCAGGCTAGAGAAAACGGCACTGTCCCAACTCAACACAGGAGGCAGAAGTGGATAGATGGGTGGCTTTCAACATTTAAAACTCAGCAACAGCAAAGCTACATAAATGAAATAATTAAAACCTGCCTTGGCAGACACCCAGCAGGCAGGAGGAAAGTCTATTCCATCAGCACCTAGGGCCCCCAGGCCCCACCAGGGGAGGCCGGTGAGAGCCGCCATCGCCATCGGAGGCTCCCGGCGCTGCAGCTGGGCTGGGTTTGCACAGAGCGCCTCCCTCTCTGCTATCTGGCCTTTTCATTCCTCACCTCCTTCTCCCGAGATCACAAGGAAGTTAAACTGCCAAACTTCCTGGTTCATGCAAAGTTAAGACTGTCAATTAAATAGAAGCCAGAGAAAATAAAGTCTAATTTTGAAGATCTGGTGTCAGCGCTGCTTAAAACACTTGTCTGTCTCAGGGACAGCGTCAGGCATCCAAAACAGAGTCCTAAGGCACGCCAGGAGTTTCTCAGGTCATCAACAGAGAGGACCCAGGAGAAGCCTGGTGGCACTTCTCACAGGCCTCTGGCCCTGTGTTCCGGGCTCCGCCTTCAGGCGTGGTGACCAGAGACTGTACGGGCATTCCTGAGGACACCTGGGAAGCAGGTTTATGGTTCCCAGCTTTCGGATGAGAGACCTGCGCCCTGTGCACGGGGCAGCTGCCGTTAATGAGGACCAGGGTGTGACCGGGTTCATCCAACTGCAAACCCTGTGGAGCTGCTTCCTCAGGAAGGAAAGCCAGTGCTGTTGGTCCCCCTTACTTGGCAAGATGGAGAAGCACCCCAAAGTAGGCCAGCCAGAGATACAGACATGGTGACCTCCAATTGCATGTCAGGCTACCAGCAGGCTAGTCCACCGATCGATGTTAATATTCACTAAACCTGCTACTTAAAAACCCAGATGGCCCTCCAGGGACCAGCCAGGCCCAAGAGCTGCAGTCTGACCTGAGAATCCTGCATTCTAGCAAGTGCAAGAGACGCCACAGGGTGATATGCAATCACTGCCACACGAATGGCACCGTTACTAAATGTCACGAAATTCAGAGAAAAACCTCCAAGGGCCAAGCCTGCTCTGTGGAAGAGCTGACTTTATACCAGGACCTGGAATGATGACCCACTTGGGCTGGACCCAAGGCCACAGGCAAGAACAGGGATGCTGTGCCGCCACCCCCATGTTCTCTGCAGCCCCGATCCTGCCCCTGCTCATCCTCGTCCAGGATGCTCTCAACTGTCCATCAAGTGTGACAACTCCCCTCCAAAACCAAAAGAAAATCAAAACAAATGTAAAACCCAAACTCATTTCTACACAGTTTCAGAATGTAAATTACTTTCTTCTCTTAGTGGTACTGGGGATTGAACCTAGAGGTACTCTGCCACTAAGGTACATCCTCAGTCCTTTTTTTTTTCCCCCAGTACTGGGACTTGAACCCAGGGTCCAGCACATGCTGGACAAATACTCTACCTCTGAGGTATACCCCATCCCTTTTCAAATTTTTTATTTGGCACAGGGTATAGCTAAGTTGCCCAGGCTGGTCTTGAACTTGGGATCCTCCTGCCCCGGCCTCCTGAATAGCTAGGCATGCACCACTGCACTCGGCTGATTTTTTCTTAGAGTACAAAGGGCCATTTCTTCATTCAGAAGGGACCTGTGGTGTCCCTATTTGACATCAGCACTTTGCCAGCCTGGGGGGAACAGGGGATGAACACCACTTGAATCCTGCTCTAGATTGGGGACCTTGAGGGAACATGAACAATAAACAAAATCCTAAAAATTGCACGAAGGACAAGGGACAGCCCCTAGGTTGAGCACATTACCTCCCTGTCCCCCGCCGACTGGGCTTCATGGGTTTCCGGGTGCTTGTGTGATCACGGTCCCTTGGGATGCTACAGAACACTCCCTGAGCAGGAACAAGCCAGGGTATGATGGACCCTGCACAAAGCCATGGAGCCATGCTTGTCCCTGTGAGAATCGACAGGCTGGGTGAGAGGACAGTGACAGAGCAGGATGGACCGGACGGGTGTGTGAGCAGACTAAAATCGCCCGTCGCGGCTTTCTGTCTGTCACTCATCCTGACACACAGAGCAGCCCAAGCCTGGAACCCACCCGGATGAACCCATGACAAGGGAAAGATGCCTCTTGAAGAGTCATCCAGAGGAGACCCCCATCTGCAAGAAGCAACCCCTGGATGTCACCCCTGCTCAGACTGCGAGGTGGCAAGCTGTCTATGTCATTGAGGTTTGGCAGGCCAGGAAGCCACCGTTGCCACTCCCCAGCTCTGCCACGACTGTGAGAGGGCAGCCACACACAATTCGCCAAGGCTGACGACTCTGTTTGCAAAAACACAGGACCCCCAGGACTCGGCCTGAGAGCCACTGTCCACTGGCCTAGAACATTCTCCCCCAGGACTCTGCCTGGTCCCAACCTTTCCTGGACACCCCCTGACAGTACCCTCCTGCCCTCTATCATCTCACTCACCCCCCTCTAATTCCTTCACGACGTTTATCACTTCCCATCTGTGCGTCTGGTGGGAGTCCACCTCTCCTCCAGCAATGGGAGACAAAGATTTCTTTCTGTTCTGCTCACCACTAGCACCAGGCACTTAGTAGGTGTCCAGTGAATACTCAGGACCAGGTGCCTCATCTGTCCATAGGTGTCACCTAGAAATGTACAGGTCTCATTCTGCAGGGCTCCAGAAGGCTTTAAAAGTCAGTCCTATTGTCAGATCACCAGCCTGACCCCAGGGAGGCTGCATGCAAAACCACCGCCCACGGATCTCAGCCTGGTTTTGTTCTTTCTTTTGAACACTTCAGAGAAACAGCAGGGAAATGCCCACTGGACCCACAGCCCAGGTCACTGCCCTGTGCCACCCCAGTCCATTCCGTGAGTCAATAGCATTTTCTCTCAGAAAATCTGCTAATCCTTTGGGGCTTTTAAGAGAAGAAAGAAATTAAAAAAACCAGCGACTCCTGATAGCCCACCCTACATGCACCAAAAGCCAGCCCACCTCTCTTTGGAGACTGATATGTGTTTTCAGCACAGGATCACATCCATTTCTCCTGGTCAAGTTACTGTGGGTCCTTCCTCTCTAAACTCCAAAACCGGTTTCTCCATCCCCACACAGGGAAATCCACCTTCCCAAACCTCCGGGCTTTTGAGATGCCAAAATCCTCAACCATTGCATAGCTCACAAGATCCTGAGGGCAGATTGCCATCCTTGGCCTCCCTCCCTGCCCTGTAAATCAATCCAGCTAACCTCCACCAGCAGATTAGGGATCTGCTTGCTGTGGACCCTCCAGACAGACTCACTGACTCAGAAAGAAAATCGCCCCACCAGATCCATAAAGGACCCACACAGAAGTTCTCCCTGAAGCTCAGTCTGATGGCATTTAAATCTGTGCTGCGTCCTCTCCCTGGGCCACTAGTTTTCTAGCCCTCCCTCCTCTGGACATGACCTGTGGGAGCTCCGGGCAGGCTCCAAGTCCCTTGACTCTCAGTCTCAGAGTCTTCAGCCACACTTTCTGTCCAACCGGTTCTGCCTTCTATTTTTCTTTCAGGGTGGATTATCGCCATGGCGATTTCCAGGTGACCAAGGCAGGAGGGGGAAGAAACCCACCTGTATTCAACCCTTAATCCCTTAAAGCGTGTCAGAAAGTAGCAGCCCCGGAAAATGAGAAACCTGGCCAGCGTTTCCTATCTATCATGAGACAGAATAAACTAGAAACCAGCTGAGCTGTGACGGACAGGCCTCTCTCCCCCAAGGAGGCTGGGTCAGGAAAGTGTCCCTAGAGGCTCTGCACGCCACTGGCCCAGCACAAGGAGATTTGCTTCATGCAGGTTTTCACTTTCCTAAAGAACATGGAAGAAATGAAGCAGAAAGCCAAGGGTGGCTCAGGAAAGAGGAAAGTGGTTTTTAAATGTGATTCAGGTCACTTTCCGAGACCTAAGGATAAGCGGGGCACACACACATGCACCTCCTACCCAGGCAATGCTGGTCTTCTCTGTTTGCTGTGCCCACAATGTGGCCTTCCTATCAGAACCTCCACCCCAGGCAGGGTGGAGCAAACCAAACCAAGCCCAGTTCCTGGACTTAGCTCAGCACCCGGTCCTGAGACACCCTCTACTGCTTAGGAGGAACTCTGAGGTCCTGACGCCAGGAGCACTCCTGAGAACAAGAGCCCAGGAGAATCCGCTTGGAAATCCTCACCATCTGCAGGATGAACCTCCACAGGTACCCACAGGGGCTACCAATCGCAGCCACACCGCAGGCAAGATGGACCCAATGGAAGACAGTTAATAAACATGAACTTGTGGTTAGGGATCATTTTTAAGAAGGCTTGCCTTTTTTTCGAATAAGTGTTGTATTCCATGTGGGCTAGAAAACAGCTGCTTGGCAAGAATTAAGGATGGGTGGGCTTCCCCCACCAAATCATGTCCCCAATTTATATGCCACACCAATGACCGTCCTCTCAGCGCCCTCTTTTCTCATTTAATGATGACAGAGGTGTGCACCCAAGTCTTCCTCTCCTTGGCGTGGTTAACCACAGAGATGAGATATATTAAAGGTCCTGGTGTCCTTGCTAAGTCATGAAGTCAGGGTCAAGACAAGGGCTTTCAATAGGACAGCATCGCAGGTGAAGAAAAATGCCACGAATAAATATACAAGAAAGGTTTTGTTCATTGATGACTGGTCAGATTAAGAAGGGACCAGTCCCTTGGCTGATACGTGGTTTTGCTTTGTGCATTTACTGAATTTTTAAGACAAAATCCAGTGACAAGACACTGCTGGTGAGCTCCCCCTTCTCTTGTGAACCACCCGTGCAGTGAGACAGCCTGATAGGCCCTTCTAGCTGGGAAAAGTCGGCAGGTCTGTAAGGTTGACGCCCGGGAGAAGCCCAGCAGGCTGAACAGGGCTGCCCTCTCTGTCTGAAATCAATTAAGGGCGCCAGCCCCCTCCAACCACATGACCCGAGAGCGCATGCCAGAGGAGTAGACGTCGTGGTTGCACAGGGAATGCTTCATGCACATCATGGTTTTGGAGCAAGATTTTGCAGAGGGAACGTCTTTGAGAAAAACCGGGGGGATTGCTACAGATTAGAGGTCTGTTACAATAGGCAGATCAGAGCCCTGGCCACCCTGGGTGGACTCAGGCAGGAGCTCATGCTGAAGCCCCATGATGAACGGGACACATCCTTATACACACACTCACACACACAGGTCCTGAGCCGGCTGGGATTTCTCACCCTGAGAAGCCTGGGTGTTACCCATGGGAACAAACTCTTCTGAGGCCACACGTGGATGAAACTCCTCTCCCAGTGACGACGACGTCACGTCTCCCGGGCACTGGCTCCCTTGGGAATGTGTGAGTGGCTCCCCTGGGGCACAGAGCAATTGCTCGGGGTGATTCATAGACCACGATCTCAGCCCTGTCACCCTGGATTTGCGGTTTCCGTCTGCCCATTACTCAGCCTCCGGCCGGGCTCATCTCATCACTAGGGCTGCTGCGGGCCCTCCTGGCTGCTGCTCCCGGGCTGGGCATGTGTTCAGGGCACCCACTTGCCCAGCTCTGCCTTCTTTCCTCATCAAACCCAAGCAAACACAATTTGTCCTGTGAGGAGTTGGAGGGGGCGCAAGGGTTGGGGGCGCAGAGGGCAGAGATACAGGCAAGAAAAAATGTTGCCTGTTGAGAAACATGAATCACTGCCCGGGTGGCTTCCTTTAAATCATAAGTGACACCTCCCTGCACACTCCCCTCAACCACAGCCACAAGGCTTCGCTGCTTCTGGGAGCTGGGACTTTGGACAGTTGAGGGTCCCAGGCACCAGGGAATTTCAGAACATACACCCTCTGCCAATACCTACATTCTGCACACAGAACTCAGAGCCCTGGGGGGAGATGGCATAAGCAGCCTTGTAAGGTTTCCCCCAAATCAGACCCTATTTCCTCTTTACTTCTCTTATTTAAAAAAAAAGATTCTTTCTGTTAGTGGCTCGTGAACTCTGTCTTCTACAATTGGCAGTAAGTGCTACGTCTTGTTCTGGGTGCCTCCTCTCATCCTCCGTTACTCTTCCAGACCAGGGATTGCACACCTTTGCTGTGAAGGGTCAGAGAGTGGCTGGTTCCAACTCGCTGGCCTTAAGTGTCCATCAGGACGCCTTAGCCCTGCGATACGCAGCCTGAGAGGTGTCACAGACAATAAGCAAACTCACAGGCAGGGCTGAGTTTCAGTAAAACTGTATTGATGGACCTTAACGTTCAGTCCACATAGTTTTCCCATGTTGCAAAACATTACTTTGGGGTTTTTTTGTTTTGTTTGGGGTTTTTTTGGTGGTGCTAGGGATCAAACCCAGGGCCTTGCACATGCTAGGCAAGTGTTCTACCACTGAGCTACGTCCCCGGCCCTTTTTAAAACTTCTAATGTGAAAATGATTCTTCGTGGACAAGCCATACAAAAACAGGTGGTAGGTTGGTTTTGGCCCATGAGCCACCACTTGTCAATCAAATGTTGTTTTATTTAAACATTTCTGTTTGTTTGTTTTTCAAATGAAATATAATGATCACAACAATAGCTGACATCTATTAAGCACTTGCTCCATGAAAGGACTTGACAGGGAAGACTGTTCGATCCCATATGGACACACAGGACAGACTGACATTCTCCCTCTTTTTGTAGATACTGGGACTGAACCAGGGGCAACCGACCCCAGGTGCCCTTAGCACGGATCTGAGCCCGAGGAATCGGACTCCAGACAGACACCAGGATGCACCTGTTGAGCATCCTTGCGTGTGAGGGTGTCTGAGAAGCGGTCCCTTTGGGCTTTGTAGACTAATTCAGAAAAGCCTCCCATCAGGGCCACCTCCACGGAGGGCTGCCCTCTGCCCTCCTGAGCCAGTTCTTCCTCAAACATTCTGAAGAAGCTCAGACGGATTCCAAGAACTGTTGAGTGTCGGGCCTGGGGAGGAGGGAGCTTTATTTTACAAAGGTTACTTTGCATGGTGGGTCACAGAAGCGTGGCTAAGCTCTGGAGGAGGGAAGGGCCCACTGCCCTGGGAGCTCTCCCCAGCACCCCAGAAGCAGTTCTGCCCCCCACACTACTCGCCTCCTGCCCCTGTCACAGAGGCCTCAGCCTCTTCTGCTCGGGTCTTGCAATATTCCTTCTCTGTCCTCCTCCCATCACCTGCCTCTGCTGTCCAGGGTGGATTCACAACACCCTCCAAGCTGGGTCTCCCTCCTGCTGCCTCCTAGACAGAATTCCACTCAAAACACCCCCCTCAGTGGGGAGGGGAAGAGAGCTGGCTGGCTGCTTTCAGTTTTAGGCCCGCTGCCCGATTTCTTTTCTATCCCGGCGCCAAGGGGAGAAGAACACATTGCCTGGCTGCCTCTGGGCCACCACACCCAGTGGAAAGCCACGGAAACCAACCAGAGCAAGAAAACGTTGTCTGTTGGAGTGGCCCTCCGCCCTCCAGACATGCACGCGGGTTTCCTGATCCTCGGACCTTAGGAAAAGGAGGCCCAATCGCCACAGCACAGGGAGAGGCCGTGCAGGCAGGAGGCGAGCTTCTCATTACGTCAAAGCACTTGGCTCCTGCCGCTCTCTCTGCATCCTGCTAGCTATTTTGTATCCGGTTTGGGAATTCCAGGAACATCTGCGATTGTCTTTTGCCCAACCACACATGTGCGAGCTGAAGGGCTGATCGTGTTCCTACCTGCGGAACCTTGTCATTAGCCCAGCGTGGTGTGTGCGTTCTCGCTCCTCCTCGGAGCAAACACAGGCAACCCGGGCGGAGGCCACACCTGCGGGATTCCACCTCCCGGCCTCATCCGGCTCCAGCCAAAGGCTCGGAGACCGAGTCACCTTTCCAACAGTGGCAAGTGCCAGGGCTGGGAGGGCTTGTTGGAACAGTCCAAGTCTTCCAACCAAACAGCACATTTTCATCACAGCACCGTCCCCTGGCCTCTGCTCTGGGTGCACTCTTGGGCAGCAAGGCCAGGGAAGCGGCTGGAAAAGGTGAGGAGCGAGGCAGTTCAGGGCCCTGATTGAGCTCAGTGCACACCTGGATTCCTTCTGTTTCAGCCAGCATGATGAACTCCGCTCAGATCCACAAGACACTGCCACAGGGGCATTCAAACTGCAGGAAACTCTCATCTCAGGAGCCAGCCTCCTCTTGGCCTCAACTCCTGTGTTCACCTCCACTCATCTGCCTCCATGCACACCATCATTGCTGTGTTCTCAGGAATCCACCTCCTGCTCTCCGGCAGTGGGCTCCTCTTTTGCTGGGTATGAATGCACACCCCCTCCCAGTCTCCCCAGTGTCCGGTGCACAGGGATTTTAACCTGGGCCTGGCTTCACTTTTTGCTCCCACCTCTCTTGGAAAACCACTGACACTCTCTCATAATTTCTTTGTCCACAGGCTTATCTCCCACCGTTGCTGAGTGACCAGACTATACATGCCTTTATCCCCAGGAGCAGGCATTATCTCATGCAGATGAGGAACCCAGCAAATCAAATGCTGTCTAAATAAATCAAGCACTACCTCCACCTCTACCTGGCTCTGAATCCCCACCTCCAGTGGCCAAGTAGACATCTTCCCAAGTACAACACTCAGGCAGCTGCAGAAACACAGCAGGACCCCTCTTGGGTCCTCCTCCTCAGCTGGTCCCTTACACCCAGACCTGAGCTCAGGGCAGACACTTAAGAAGTGTGTGAGGAGTCACCTGGAAAATCCTGCCCACTTGCCTTGCTTACATTCTGCCATCTTGGAAGCACCTCTCTTCCCCCATGCGTCTTTGGTCCCTGTCTTGTTGATCTCATCTCTCCAGGGTCACCTGCTCTCATAGCCATTTCTGAAGCTCTGCCCTGGACCCTCGCTGTCACACCTGATGTCCACCAAGGAGCCCTTGCTCCCCTGCCCGCTCCCCCTCCCTATCCTGCTCACAGAGCCTGGGCAAACCCATCTCTAGCCCTAAAGCTTTCCAAATTTCCCAGGCCTGACTACTGAGACCCTCCTCTTGTTGGCCCACCCACCATTTGAACCCCCACTTCCTCCACTTCAGGCCCCCCAGTCCCACCAGGCCACTTGCCAAACCTGAGAAGCCCTGCCCACTCCAGGTCTGACCCTGGACACCTGCATGCCCACCTGGGACAGCATGCCTCCTTCCCCACTGTGGCTGTGCCCTGAGAGCCGGCCATCCTCCAAGGCCTCCTCAGGACTCTTCCTCCTCCACCACCACCACCTCCCAGATTTCCCAGACACTCAAGCCACATTCTTCCCAGGAAGATTTTGGGTGGAAACCCAGCTCTCAGGTGCTCCGTGTCACACCTGTCTGCCGTCCCTCGAAGGTGGGAATCAGATCTGATGCTTCCGGAGCCAGAAGCAGCACTCTGCAGAGTAGGTGCCCACATATCACCAGTGTACACCAACACTTTTCCTTTCGTGAGGTCCTCCCTAGGAGGAGCTCAGAACGATTGACCAGGTACCCACTGGTGGCCAGGATGGCACCTTGCTCACGCAGGCTAGGATCCTGCCATGCTGGATCTAAGAGAGGCCTTGAAGAGCATTGGGTTGGGTACAGCACTGTGTGTCCTCAGAGGACACCCCTTGGGGAAGATGACGCAGTGGGCACGCTCCTCCTGACTCTCCCAGCACCTTCAGTGGCCACACCCAACCATCCCTCATGTTTGACATTCACGAAAGATTTTGCTTACGGAAGTGACTATAAATCCTTTTTAAACGACTAGTGATCACACAGCTACTGGGAGGCAGATCTACTTCCAAATCAGCCAGTGACCGGGTACCTGCCTAATAAGCCTACCTTCCAGAGAGGCACCCTACCCTCCCTCAGCACTGACCCCAGCTCTATCCACAGGGTCCATCGTGGACCCCCTTTGTTTCAGTCGGTGATTTAAGGCCTCCTCAAAGGCAGACGGGGTCTCAAACTCAGTGGTCTTCAGGGATCAGGGAGAATATAGAAATGAATGCAGCTGGTGGGGGAAGGGGGATTGGGAGGTGAGAGAAATCACATCAAACCCAAGGAGGTGACAGTGTGCAGTTCCCCAAGCCCGCACAGTGTCCCACGTTTTCAAGCAAAACCAAAGATCCAAAATTTCTTATGAAAGGTCCACATTTTCAATATTGGCAGCTAACTCAAACCATTTTAGCACAAGATATAAGTAAAAATTAAATACCCCTGTACCCAGGTCTCTGGGGCAGCTGGTCTGAGGATTCCGCCCCCAAGGAGAAGAATGTCTTTCTGGTTGAAAGATCAGTTAACTAGACAAAGGGAAGCAAGCTCTGAGATCCTGAGGTTATGAGAACTTTGGGTCTGAAGGAAGCTTTCTGGCAGAAAACAGCCTCACTGCTCAAAGAGAGGCAATTTCCAACCACCTACAAAAATCCTGTCCTTGCATCTACTATGCCCACACAGCCACCGCTGGGAACCCACGGCCCGCGGGGACAGGAGACAGAAACAAGCCAGTGATTCTTCTAATAAAACTCTCCAAGTGCTTCCCTTAAGTAACTGTGGCTCTGATTTTGGAGTAATAACGAGGACAATAAATTCAGGAGAAGAGCCCCAGCGGCCTCCGGCTTAGAGCTGTTCTCTGATGGAACATCCTAAAATTCAGACGCACATGAGCAGCAGAAATGACCCTGGTTATCAGGGCCAGCCCATCTCCCACTTCCCTTCCCATCCCGTCCATAAAACAAGATGATTTACAGAGACACAGGGAGGGACCTCTCGCTTCCCCTTTGCAAAATTTATTTCTCTTTAATGAGCTGCGGCGCCGCCCCTTCCTCCACGGCCCCGCCCCCTCCGCCGCTCCGCCTCCCAGGGGCAGCCGGCTGTCAAGGTGGCAGGAGGCGACTGGCCGCCCCGAATGGTTAAAGAACAAAAGGAATTGCCCATGGAAGTTGGCAGAAGGAGGGGAATTCGCCTGGGACCCGAGGGGCTGGCCTGGCAGCTGCGGGGTTGCCCACGCCCCCACCTGGTTTTTATTGGGGAAAGAAACTTATTAGAGGGAGTTTCGCCCTCGGTGGAGAATGGGAATGCAGGGCACGGTGGCAGGGGCACGGAAGGAGAGCGAATTCCCCCAAGAGACACAAATGATTTACGCTCCTTGCACACGGCTTCGGGACTAATGGGGAGCAGGATCTATAATTAGACAACCACTGCGATTACTCCAAATTCCGACCCTTTCTACCTCCCACCCCACTCTTGTCTTCTTCTCCAATAAGCAGTTGCCCTGAACCCTGGGGGCAGGAGGTTAGAAAGCAAGGGAAGGGCTCCGAAGTGAGTGCCTGTTAATGAAGGCTCCTGCCTGGGACCAAGGGAAGGTCTCCTCCGGGAAAAGTAAAAATCTCGCTGTACAAATAATCAAAAACACTTGTTTGTCAGACTTTACAAAGCTCTTGCATTGACCTTGGCTCATTCGAGCCCTGCAACAGCTCCTGCTAGGTGAATGAAGAACTGAGGCCCAGAGAGGCCCGATGACTTGCCCCAGGTCACACAGCCATCTGGGGACAGATCTTCTTACCCTAATCTAGAGTTCGTCCCATTTACCTACACCTGTCAAAGTTGTTTGATGTCAGAAGACTAGATAAAGGGAGATGCTAACAATGATAGTCATGATGATAATAATTTAAAAACATATATAGAGGGGCTGGGGTTGTGGCTCAGTGGTAAAGTGCTTGCCTAGCACGTGTGAGGCACTGGGTTCGATCCTCAGCACCACATATAAATAAACAAAAAACATAAAGGTCTATCAACATCTAAGGAAATATTTTTAAAAACATATATGGAGAAAATGCAATATTCAGGGTGAAAACAAAAAATGCAAAGGTCAAACGTAACTTGTGGCAGTCTATGCAAATGACACTGGGACGGAAATAACCACGCCATGGACCCTGCTAAGTCACGTTTTTCTTTTCAACCACAGAGATCCCCCCCCACTTTGGCATCCCAGAATTATGCTCTCTCTCTCTCTTTTCCCTTCAGGCCCCAAATGCCTTTTAATCTCTGTAACAACTAGACCAGGAGGAGAGACCAGCACAGGGTCCGTCAGGCATGACAGACTCCAGATTGCCCAGGACCTCAGAGCCCTCTGTGCAAACTCCCTGGTGGCCAAGCAGCCGGCTTCTCTGAGAGGAGTTTCTCTGAGTAAGGTAAGTCAAAGTCAAGGTTGTGCTGTGGTCTTCAGGCTCGGGACCCTAGGCGCTCAGGAAGGAAGGGTCTCCCTGGATGGGGTCCATGCACTGCCACACATGGACCCAAGATAGGCCACCCTGGTACACTGACCGAGGTGGTGGAAGTGAGCAATTCTGAAGGGCCCATGTATGTGGGCTGGGGAAATGTATCAGGGCTAGCTGTGGCCTGCAGAAAGACAGAGTGGAGACCAGGTGGCCTGGCACAAGGATGCCACCCATCCTGAGTCGACTTCAAGGCCAACACACACCTCGGGCTTGGGCTTGGTAGACCAGAAGGCTGGTCCCTGCCCCCCGCCTTTCTCCACTCACATACCCATGTTGCTGCCTGGCTCTGAGCTTACAGAGAGCAATAGGAAATTCTGAGTGCTCACCTTTGCCTAATCCGTGCAAGGAAGCTTCCTTGCCACACCAGGTTTATTAGTCTAGCCTTGGAGAGGCAAATACTGAGTCCTAAACTGGACCTTTCCCGGGCTTTGCTCACACAGATGCTTTGGAGAGAACAACATGGGACCCTTGTCAGGAAGGTACCCTCCCTCCTTTAAAATATTAGAAAGCTGCAATATTTCCTTTGGGTGGCCACTTAGCTCGTTCCCTCCCTCTGGCTGCCAACTCCCACCCCGGGCACCCAGCCGGATTCAGGTCTTGTTCTCAGGTGGCTGCCCACAAAGCCCGGAAGGTGTTAACTGATAAGCAAGGTAGTAATTTAATCATTTATATGCTCAAGTGCAGCCAACCCTCCAGGGGCTTCTGTGGGTTAAGAGAAGGTTCTCTTGGTGACAAGGATGTTGAAAATTCATAGGAAAGGTGCTCTGACACAGTTTCTCAATCCTGGCTTTTTTGACATTTTAGGCTGATCATTCTTTGTTGGGTGGAGGAGGGCTGTGCTTTGCCCCATGGGATGTCCAGCAATGTCCCCATCCCCTACCCACTCGATGCCAAGCGTACCCCTCTCTCCCACCAACTATAGGAACTGAAAATGTTTCCGAGCATTACCAAATATCCCCTGGGGTAGGGGCAGGACTGCCTCTGGTTGAGGCCACTGATGGACTGGTAGAGGCTGGGCTGAAGGGAGGACCCACTTCTGAGCAGCATGGGAGCACCCCTCCAGGGCAGCTGCCTAATCAGGCTCACCCAAGACTCCCACCACATGGGAGCTGTCAGGGTGATCAGCAAAGAACAAAGTGGCTTCCTTATCCGAGTAAGAAGCCAGGGCAAGACCAGACTTCTGGGGCCCTCGGTGCTCAGCAGAGAGAGGAGCAAGACGCAGAGAGGTGACGCTCAGCCAAGGCTTCAGAGAAGCCCAGGGTCTTCCAAAGGAGACCCCCATCTCTGTGAGCCTAAGTCCCCGCTCTTTCTGGGCCACTGTCATGCACTCCACCTCCCCAACCTAGTTCCCTTTGTTCCTTCAAGGAAAAGTCTCCTCCTGTTTCTCTTTGGCAGAGAAAGGGAACCTGGACAGGCCTCAGTGTGGCCGCTGAAACTATCCCAGAGAAGACGCCAGAGTGGGCCCTGGTTGAGATGCGGAGGAAACAGGAGCTGCGCGAGCAGGCAGACCGGGTACGCTCCTGATTAATTGAGAAAACCAGTCAGGCCATGTTTGAGTAACATTCCCAGTAGAATGCGGGCCCTTTTCTGTGTGCTCATTCGTTTGAAACAAAAGCGAATAGAGTGGATTACAAAGGGGTGGGGGAGGGGAGGGCAGCAGCCAGTGTGTCAGGGGACAGGCCCTGCCTTGGGGAGGTGGGGACGTGGGGAGGAGCCAGGGGGCAGCCAGTGGAGGGCCTTTGCCAGTGAAATCCTGCCACATGGGTCCTCACACTCATCTTGCATTCCTCTTCTAGGAGGAATAGTTTACTTTAATCATTTGAACTACCTCTCTAGACCTGCTCGGTCCAGTGCAGAAGGCCCTAGGAGATGGCACTGGGGTGACCAGCACCACCTGAGAGACGCCATGAGTATAGAACGCTCGGCACCTCCTGGCCTTGCAATGAGTAAGCACACTTATTATCAAACATGATTTGCATACCAGTCGCATGTTGGAACGATAAGGCTGGGGGTATCCTGGGTTATATGCAAAGTGCGTTATTAACATTGATTTCATCTGTTCCCTTTGTCCTCCTCCAAACACGGCCCTCCGAATCACAAGGGCCTACGTGGCTGGTGATCCATTTCTATTGGACGGCACCGAGATAGGCTGAGAGTTCTTCCTGGGAGCTCTGACCCTTCCCCGATTTCCCGCCCTTCCTTGCAGACAGACCCACCTCAGGCCCCCTGGACCCTTACAAGAGTATATTAATCTTAAGACATTTTAGGTGTTTTCCATGCAAAGCACGAGGCTGGCTTCTCTGGGGGACCCCAGAATGAATCAGGCCCTCAGATAGGAGGCCAAGGCTCTGAAGGACCCGGCATGGCCTCCCAAGAAGTGAGGTCAAGACAGCTGGCCCCAGGGGGAGCCAGCAACCCAGGAAGGACGAAGCCTTCCCTGCCCAGGCCTTGGCTGCCATCTTGGATTGGTTCCATGTGAGCAGCTGCTGAAGCTTCTTTTTCACCTTCCACACAGAAGTGGCTTTTCTGGTTCTGCTTCCCTTCCTGGTTGACACTAACCCTGTCACCTGCTGTCCTCCTTGTTGGACCACAGGATTGCACGTCTTCAGGAACAGAGCCTCTGTTTGAGGGGACAGAGATGCAGGTCCTAGTTCCCAAGCCAACCCCTGCACCAGTTGCAGTTCAGTTTATGGTGGGCCCATGGGGAGAGCAGGGGCAGAAGGGAGGGAGGGTGTGCGCCATCCCAACCCACCGCGTGAACTTTGAGGAATGTTTTCATCCAAAAACCCCACATCAAATATATCAGTGGTCAGTATCACGATCCAACAGAGAGGGTCTCAAGGTGGAGCAATCCTGACCCTCCAGGGGGCATCTGCAGGGTTTGAGGACATTTCTGGTTGCCACACCAATGATGGTGGCATCTGGTGGGTAGAGGCCAGAGGTGCTGCTAAACATCCTATGTCATGCGGGACAGCCCCCACAAACAGAAATATCCATCCCCAAATGTCACTAATGAGAAAGTTTGATCCAGAATACGGAGGAGACCAGCACTCCCCCGCCCCCCACCACCACGCTGGAGCTTGCTCTAATCTCTGGCATCAAGGAGGATCCATCCTCCCTCAACAGCACCTTCCAACAAACACACCTGGGAGTGGATCCAGGAAAACCTGAAGGATCAGGGCAAGAAGAACAACCAGGAGAAGAAAAACAGCACAAACATGATTAAATAAATTAGCCTCGCTAATTACCGAGTGTCTAACTTAGCACCTGGAGCAACAGCTGGGTTGCATAGGATTGAGCAAACATCACCCCCGACTCAGGCAGGCTCTGGGCATCCGACGTGCTCCTCCCTGCCTTCTTCTGGCAAAACACTTGACTGGGAAAAGACTAAGCAATAAAGCAGAGCAGAGTGCCCGCCCCCGGAGGTGGGTGGCAGGCCCCAGCCACCCCAGGAGCGCCTGTGCACCCTGCGTTCCCACAGGAGATGACTGCTCAGCACAGTAAAACCTTCTCTTGGGCTAAGTGTCCAAGGTCTCAGTGTCCAAGCTGCTGATGTCTGCAACCGCCCAGCCTCCTGCTGCATGCAGACTGCTCACCACGTGCTTGTGAAACACCCAGAGAATGGTGTCCCCCTCCCCAGCCTCTGGCTCAGCAGTTCCTCTAGGCCTAACTGTTGTCTTTTTAACTTCTCAAGCCCAGAAGACCTGCTATTTGTCCTAGGAGATGTTCCCACGAAGACCCCAGCTGCCCCTAACTACCGATTTCCTCCTGAAGCTGCCACTGCAAGTGGAACTGGAACCCTGCTGAGCTGGCAGGTCACCAGGCCCCTCTGTGGCTCTGCCTCACAGCAACACAATGGCAAGACCGGGCCCTGCATCTCAGGGTGCTCAGGCTGCCTCCTCCGATTTCCAGTGCAAAACTGCAGCTACATCAACGGGCGCGCGCAGCTGCGAGGAAGCAGCCCCAGGACCCTGCTCGGGGGCTGTGTTTTATTTTGATTTAACACCTGCCATAGGAACGAGTCCTCTAGATTCCAGATTTTATTGGGTTAGATGGTGCGCCCCCCGCCAAATCGGTCCACTGCTAACTCTCAGATGGCCCCCTTTGGGAAAAGGGTCTTTGCAAATGAAATTGAGGATTTCAAGAAAGTTCATCCTTGGATTACTCAGGTAGGCCCTGAATCCGATGACAGGTGTTCTCATAGGGACAGAGAGAAGACAGATGTGCAGAGGACACAGCTGTGAAGGTGGAAACAAAGATGCAAGGGATGTCCCCACAAGCAAGGGTACCCTGGAGCTACCAGACACTGGACCAGGCAGAGGCGAAGTCTAACAGCACCTGGAGCAACAGCTGGGTTGCACAGGATTGAGCAAACGTCACCCCAACTCAGGCAGGCTCCAGGCGTCTGATTTGCCTATGGAGGGAGCACAGGCCTTCCAGCACCTTGATTTTGGACTTCTGGCAGCCAGAACCGTGAGTTTTAAGCCACCTAGTGGGTAACAAGTTCTCCAACAACCCTGGGAAACTAACACGCACGCACCACACGCCCAGTCCAGCCTGTGCTCTGGACGCACCTCGTTCAGCATAACAATGTGGAACTGTGAGCTAGAGTTATCTACTCACTAATTCCCACTCTGATTGGCTGTCTACTGTGCCCAAATGTCACCTCCTCAGGGGCCTGCATTTTCCTCTGAGCCTCTACCCTGCTGTCCTTTTCTCCACTCCCTTCTCTTCCCTAACACTATGTATTTATTGGTGTCCCTGGATATTCACTTTGCCTCCCATTTGAACACAGGCTTCCTAAGAGCGGGGGGCACCTTCTTATTGTTAAAATCGCAGCAAGGCAGTCGGGAGGAATGGCACACGCCTGTGATCCCAGCCACTTGGGAGGCTGAAGCAGGAGGATCACAGAGCAAGGCCAGCCTCAACAACTTAAGAGAGACCCTGTCTCAAAATAAAAAATAAAAAAGGGCTGGGGATGTGACACAGCGGTGAGCATCCCTGGGTCCAATCCCCAGGACCAAAAAAGACCTTCAAAACTCCAGCAAGGAGAATACCGAGCACATGGTTGGTTTTTAAAAGTATTTGGTTCTGTGTTATCCCTCTCAGATCTCCCTTTAAATTACCTACTCCAGAGCCCCCAAATGCTGCTTTGATCCTCCATGAGGATCACTGAGCAATGAGAATGTGGGGTACTACACTAATCCCTTACACCCCGTGCCAGATTCTTTCATTCATTAACAAAATATATTGGTTGGATGGAAGTCCTTGTCTTCACAACAGGATGGTCTAGACTACGCCATTACATTCTGATTCTGGAGCACTTTTGCAAATCAAACCTCCCTTTGAGTTACTAAGGACCTAGACACGTACTGCGCTGGTACTCCGTGAGTTAGAAGAACATCATGATCTGTCTTTGGGGAAAGAAAATGGGAATTTTCTCTGTAGGGAAATTCCTCTTCTGCTGATATATAAATAAAGTGATTGCCTAAAATGCCCCTAAATTTTTAGCAAGTGTTTCAGCAGAATTTTTTTTTCTTTTTTTTTTTTTTGCATCTCCCTTTCCAGCACTATCTTCAAAGAAATAGGGGTGATGACTCAGGGCACAGATGGCGCCTGACATGACGAGGTCGTGCTGATGAGCAGCCCTGGGCTCCTCTGAGCACAGAGTGGCTGCGGGTGGACAGCCAGCACCACGGCTGGCCACGCTCCTGGCACACCTGAGGACATTCAGGAGCCTCCAGTGTTCAGGAGCCTCTGGTCCACAGTGCCTTCCTCTAGAGGAAAGGCACCCTTTGGTCAATGGTAGGTGGAGGGAGCCCAGCACAGATAAGCAGAGCTGCACCCCCATAAATGGTCTTTCTGGAAGGCATAAATGAGAGCCCCCTACTACACTTGTCTGCCAGGGGTTAGATCTGCGAGTAGAATCACAGAGCTTTCTATAGTTGGCATAATTAGTCAACAGAAGTCTCTGAGATTTTGATGCAGGGGGCATTCTTAGGAGGAAAAAATTGGGGGTTACAACAGAATTTGAAAACTTTGAAGAACATGTGTCCTTCCAAAGAAAACCAGCAGTACTATCCAAACTGCAGTTTTCATTCATTTGAAATGCTTACAACATTAGGATGGGTCTATTTTTCTGGAGCCAACAATTGAGAATCACCATTTTGTTTACCCTGAGCCAAAGGCCATGTCTGCAAAGGAATCTTCCTCAAGGGCTGGAGGAAAGAAAAAGCCCTTCTTCTCTTGGAAGGGATGCTGCCTAAGCAGAGTCCCCGGTCACATCCTCTGATTTAAGCTGAAGCTGTACTTCAGGGGCCCAAGTCCACTTCTCCGATCACATCTCCAGGGAGAACTTGACCAAATAAAGAGAAACCTCAGGCCCTGGTCTAAAAGCCACTCTCTTCTCAACTCCTGCCTCCCGCCAGACACAAAGGGCGGCCGTGACATAGAACCACAGTGCTCAAGTAGGGACAGTTGGGAGAGGTGACAGCTAACAGCCCCTCCCTTGGCAAGGAGATGAAAAAGAAAAAAAATCACTGAAAGCAAAAGATGGATGATGAGTTTCTGAACTCTTTTCCAGTTCCAGAAAGGGCTCCAGCTCGCCTCCCCTGGCCAAGAAGAAGAGCAACAGCAGGACCAGCAACCGTGAAGCGTTCCGTGTGAGGGGCACCTGCCCCGGACACTTGGCACACCTCCTCCCACCTCCTCAGTCTCCAGTACTGAAGAGGGAGGCCTCAGGAGGGAGGCATCACAGAGACGAGGGCTCCAGGGCTCCCGGGCAGCACTGCCATGTGGAATCGTTGCACACCACGGTGCCCATCACCTTCACCATCCTCGGATGCTCAGAGGTGCCCCCGCCCCAGCTATCCTGAGAGCTAAGATGTTTTAATCCCCCAGCCTCTTCTGAGCACACGGTAGAGGCTCCCAGATTCCACCCCAGCACCGTCCATCCCTGGGGAAAGGACTCATGGCCCGGGACACGCACATCTCCCCTGACTGCACCTCTAAGCTCTCCCCAGTCCCACACTTCGGACTGGAAAATGGGTCCACAATTCTAAGCCCCTGGAAGCTATTTATTTCTCTTCCTGTCCTGGATGGACAACCTGAATAGAGATCGTGCCACCCACAGACACGCCTGCCGACCAAGCTCGCCTCCTATCTTCAGCCCTTTCCCAAAGACACTGCATAAGCCAGAGGGGAAAGACCCCAATGCTGCCCCCAGGCCCCCAGCACTCAGGACACACCATGATGGAGCAAGCCCCAGGAAAGCCAGGCTGATCTTCCAGGCGCCACATTGCCTGCAGCAGTTCTGTGCCGGGGGGCTTCCCAGAGCCGCCTTCTGCCAGTCAGATAAAGAGCAGGGCTGAGGTTAGTGAACGCAGGACAAAGGACAGCGATGGAGTTTTGAGGGCGAGCTTCGGATCACACTGGCAAGGTGGAAGGGACAGTTGACTCTCCTTTTCCATTATCTAAACATGCAGCTTGTAAGACCACTGCAGCTGTTTCCCAAAGCTTTACCTAGTTGGCACGGGACAATGTTATGAATGAACTAAAACAAACATTTACTAAGCACTTATTATATGCCGGGAGCAGACTTGAAATGAACTTTTCTCATGAACAAGAGGTGGTGGTCATCTCATCCCAAGTAGAGAGATAGGAAAGGGAGGTTCTGGGGGGCTATCTTGCCTGAGGCCCACAGCTGACAAGTGGAGCCCAAGAACCAAGCCTGGCCACCTCCAGTGCCCAGTGAGGGAGGAATAGGTGCTGCCAGGGGATGCTTCAGGTGCTGCTCCTGCCCTGATGGTGTGCATGGTAGTGCCGCCTGCTCCACCTTCCCCCTCACCAGGACCCCGGCACCTCGAACTCGCCTTCCCACCAAGTCCCTGAGACGTGATTCCTTTGTTGCATCATGAAGAACAGAGGTCAGCGGGAAGAGCATGGGCCCAGGGAGACCCGGAACACGTGTCTGCGCCCTGGACCTGCTGCTGACTCACTGTGTGACCTCATGTGACAATCACACTTGCTCTACTCCACTGGAAATGTGGGTGTTGAGGGGGCTCTCACCTCATGTTTCTGGGGGTGCAACTGCTCCTTCTCAAACCTCAGCAGCTTACTGTCCACTGTCCCTTCTGTCCTCCTCACCTCTGGTCACTGTCTGTCCATACCCTCCCTTAACCCCTCCATACACATGACCTGCATACCATAGACACTTCTTTCTTTTTCTTTTATGGTACAGGGATTGAACCCAGGGGCACTTCATCACTGAGCCACATCCCCAGCCTTCTTACATTTTATTTAGAAACAGGGTCTTGCTGAGTTGTCAAGGCTGGCTTTGAACTTACAATCCTCCTGCCTCAGCCTCCTGAGCCACTGGGATTACAGGTGTGCACCACCTCGCCCAGTGGTTCCTCGCTACCCACAGTCAGATTCCATTTTCCCAGAGTGGTGGCCACAGCCTTCCCTTTACAACCTCCGAGTTCTCCCCCTGCCCCTGGCCACCAAGAGTCTCGCTCCCCACCCATGGCTCACATGCACCAATCAAGGCCTAGGAAAACCCTGAAGCTGTTCAGTACCATCCAAATGCAAGGTGGGGTTCTTCAGCAGGCAGGACTAGCTGCTCTGCTAGGAGGAGAAGGCGGCCTCAGGATGCCCATCTTGGTGACCCTCCTTACCATTATTTTAATTCAAGGTGGGTTTGTAAACTTTTCCTGCAGAGAAAAATATTTCTGGCTTGGTCAGCCACCTAATCTCTGTTGAAAGTATTCAATGTTGCCATTTTATCTCAAAAGTTGCCACAAAGAGCGTGCAACAAATGGACATGGCCGTGTACTAATAAAACTTTATTTAAAAAAAAAAAAAGGCAGTGGCTGGATTGCATCCAGGGGCTGCAGCAAGCAATGCCAAATCCAGACTCTAAGCGCTGTGGGGTGAAAGACTGCATCATTTAGCTTTTTCAAATCCTTTCTTTGTCTAGAATCCTGCTTAGAGAAGGGACTTTGCGAATGTCTGCTGCCTGCACAGAAGCTCCCTGGGAACTCACCTGGGAATAGGGGGCAGTGGGAAGAACAGAGGACTTAGAATCAAATAATCCAGCAGTCCTGCACAGAGACCCTCTCCCTGAACTAGGCGTCTAAGGCAGGACTAGCACTGCTACCCCAGGTAACTGTCGCGAGACCAAAATGACATCAAATATTGTGCATTTAAAATTGCAACACACAAGGAGTGCAGGAAAGTGGGTGCAAGTCTAATATGTGGCTAGTGACATTGTGGACAACCTCTTTGGAGGGCAATTCATCATCTGTCTGCCTCTCCACCTATATCAAGGAACACAGCAACATATATGCTTCTCCTTACCAGAATTCGTTTCAATGAAATAATCCTGGATATATTATTAACTGGACATATCATATAACTAAGCCTAGCCCTAGTTATAAGAATGGCTGCTACAGTGTCATTTCTAATCTCACTAATGTAAACAACCTGAATGTCCAACAACGGGGGATTGTTCAAATGAATTCAGGCACGCCATGCAGTGGAATATCATGCAGCTGAAAACACTGGGACAGCAGTTCTCCAAGCCTGGTCTGCAGACCCTGAGAGTCCCCTATAGCCTTTTTATAGGAGGGAGGTCCAGAGGATAAACACTCCGTTTGAATAATACCAAGAGGTTATCTGCCTTTATATTATATTCATACTCGCACGGATGCTGCAGGAGGAACAAAGATGCCTTTCTCCACACTTAAGCATGAACCTAGTTGTGGTACCAAATTTAGATGCACGCACTCACAATGAAATCCTACAGGCAAGTTTGAGCCAAGGAAATCCTTGATAATATGCAGACAATTGCTAATTTTCTTGAGTTGACCCTTGAACATGGGTCTTATTTTAATGCTCTTGCACACGGTGGAAAGTAATGTCTGTCTCAAGGAAGGCACTTAGGGGACAGTTACGTTGCCAGAAAAACGAGCTGCACTCTTCACTGAACACCATTTTTACCTGAAAGAAAAACTGACAGACAAATTATGGGTATTCAGACTTGGGGTACCTGGCAGATAGTTTATCAGGAATGTTACTTCAAGGGAAAGAATAATTGTAATGACTGACAATTTGAGCTTCAATCAAGAATCAGAACTAGAGACAAGTTGTAATCATCCCCATGAGCCTGACAGCTTCCCAGAACCATGACACCTTCCTCCTAGCAATGGGGATGTCGAAGAATGGGACTCGCTGATGGTGTAAAATTAAAGTCATCTCTCTTTGCAATACCTGCAAAACTTGAGGAATCAGTACTTTCCAAATGACCCACAGACGATGTTGCCAAATCTGGCATGGGTAGATGATTCATTCAGAATGCAAGGTTAGCCAACAGATAGTAATGGAACAGAATAATAAAATTCACTAACATGGTTTCCAATGTACATTGCCACTAAATCCTAAAAAAAAAAAAAAAACTATCCCTCCTCAAATTTTGAAGAAATTTCTAAGATGAATATGCACAATTATCTGAAAAAGCTATGAATGTATTCCTCCTTTCCACATGCATGCTGGATGAAGCTGAATTTTCTTGATGCTTCACAACAACGTATGTCTCTATAGGTCGGATGTAGAAGCATATGTGAGAACTCAGATATTTCCTGTGAAGCCAGAGAATGCAGAGTTCAGGAAAGAAATATTAAAATGTCACTTGGTTCGCTAATTTTTGTTTTAGAAAATATTGCTATTTTCATAAAATTATTAAAACTTTAATATACGATGGGTGTTATGGTTTGGATGTGAGGGGTCCCCAAGAAACTCACATGTGAGACGATGCAAGAAGGTCTGAAGGAGAAATGATTGGGTTGTGAGAGCCTTCACCCAATCAGTAAATTGATCCCCTGATAGGGATTAACTCAATGGTAACTAAAGGGGTGGGGTGTGGCTGGAGGAGGTGGGAATCCCTACGTGGCTTTGGGGTATATATTGTGTATCTGGAGAGGAGAGTCTCTCTCTTTGCTTCCTGATGATGTGAGCTGCTTCCCTCTGCCATGCTCTTCCACCATGATGTTCTGCCTCACCTTGAAACCCAAGGAACGGAGCCAGCCTTCTATGGACTAAGACCTCTGAAACCATGAGCCCTCAAATAAACCTTTCCTCCTTTACACTTGTGCTGCTTGGGTCATTTAGTCACAGCAGCAAAGTAACTGAAACAGAGGGTTTATTATTTTTATTTTTGAATGGACACATACATAGATTTAAGTTTCGGGTTTTATTTTCTAATACGGGATAAATCAACAGTTACGACCAACATAAAAAGCTTTTGGAGACTCCCACGATTTAAGAATAAATGAGTCCTACAACCAAATGTTTGAGAATCATTGCTGTAGATTATTTAACACTGAAGGAAATTCCCGCAGGGTGTTGCTAACGAGGGAAACAGAGATTGCAGAAGACTACAAACACAGGGACTTTTAGTTCATTTTCTTCTTTGGGTTTTTCTAATTCCAATTTCTATTTCTAATTTTCAAAGCATACACAGTGCACATTGCACTGAATTTTCTGTAGGTACAATGGATTTGTGCAGAGGTCGAAGAGTGCTTTAAAGATTATTTGGGGTCCTCCGCTTCTCAGAGGCTGTAACCGAGCCCCTTGTCAGAGTCTGACACACAGCAGGTACTCAGCAGCTCTCCCAAGGGCCTGGACCAGTTCTGCAGTGATGAGCTCAGCATCCACATTGTCTCACTAGGGGGGGTCCATCTGCCGACCAAAACAGCCCCCTACCAACCAAACGCACGCTCACACACAAACACAGCATTAAATCAACTCCTGGACTTCATACTGTTTTCAACCACGCAGAGGTCAACACATGGAGTCCACCTTTGGCTCACAGGTAGAGAAAAACCTAGAAATTTATTTTCTTCTGGGAGGTGGAGGAGCTATTGCATTTTTAAGCAATAACAGTATCTGATCATTTCCCTTAAAAACTTTCCCCCCCAGAAGGCACCAGAGAAGGTAGGAAGGTCCATAAAACTTTGGTGCCAGGGGTAAAGGGTCTCAGGTCAGGCCTAAGGGGGGTCTCAACTTCAAAAAGAAGGTTGAGAACTGAAGCTTGAATTTGTTTACCTTCTGCGAACAGGAAAAATAATCCTTAATAGCAATGCTCCCACATCATTAGAAGATGCTAAGAAAAGAATAACTGGGGAAAATAAATAAATAAGCACCGGCCTGGTCTTTGGTCACAATGCTCTCCCTGGGTGGCCTCGAGTAACTAATTCTGGGATTTCTGTTTCCGAAGCCATAAAAAGACGCTAATGAGCATTCCCCCAGGGGCAGTGAGGACTCCCAAGCTCAAGACGGAGGCTGCTCCTGGAGAACTTCTGGAATGGGCATCCTAGATTTCAGACGCTCCAAAGACCTGGGCCTGACAGGAGGAGGAGACGGCCTGCACCCCTGTCCCCTCCTGCAGGACACTTCCCCAGAGCATGGCTGGGGAAGCCACGCCTGTCAAGGGCCCCAGCATCCAGCCCTTTCCCTGGGGACCAGCATGGGGCCCTGGGGCGATTTCCGGTCAGATCCAAGGCTCACAGACCCCTTATGAGGTTTTCCATGCCACCTCTCTGGGCGGCTCTGGCAGGTCCACATTGCTCCCTGGGGCTGCATAATTAGCGGCCTCAAGTCGCCAGGCCTGGTATGCTGTGGTCGCCAGCTCCCAAACACAGCCCCGGAGCCCCCTCCTCACCGGCGCCACACGTCCCCACCCTTCCTCCCCCGCGCCACCTCGCCCGCTGTGGTCGTCCCTGCACAGCAGCTCCGGACAGCCACCACCCCCTCACACTGACACCTTCCCTAATCCGCTGGCAAACGCAAGGCGAGTCTGCAGAGCCCTGCTGTCACCACCTCCCAGCCTAATGTCCTCCTCTAGCTCTGTGGACTTTCTGAGCAATGATGGGAAGAGGGAAAGGCGGAGGCCTCTCCAGGGGCTGCCCTCCACCCGCCCCACCCACATCACAAACACCACCCGTGCAAGGTCAGGTCATTTAGTCCTGTCCCTGCCTTTGGGCAGGGCTGTCCTCAAAGCAAACAGCCTCCCCTGCAGCTATGGGCATGGGCTGGGGACAGGGGCAGGAGGGTGGGAAGAGCAGCAGAGGCACGCAGTCACAGCCCTACCCCTGCCTCTACCCGGTGACCGTGGCCACCCCACACTCCCCTGGGCCACACTGACACCGTCCTCCGTGGCTGAACCATAGCCACCTTCAAGTCAGCCTGCCAAGGAACAATGACACCTCGGTCGATGAGTTTTCCACTTGAGAGACAGGGAGCGAGGGAAGTGTTTCCTCTGCCTGCGTTCAAAAGCCTACTTTCAGCTTCAGCAAGCGAAAGGGTTTTTTTTTTTTTTTAATATAATAAAAAAAGTTATACGACTTTAATTAAATGCACTTATTAAAAGGGTGAAATATTTGGAGAGGCTGCTTTTGTGCTAGAGGCACATTTATTTTCCAGCGTGCTGTAGAGCGTCTGCATCCGCCCGCTCTAGGCCATTTTTAATGCACAAATAAATCCGCACCTGACGTGCTGACAGATTATTATGCAGTGTGGCAGCCAACGAAAGTAAACACAGGGGCAGGTTTTAACCTCTTGCAGTCACACAGCTCTCCCCACTGGGCCCGGCTCAGGTGTACAGGCTGATGGCTGGCTCAGCTTCTCTTCCAGTCGGGCATCTTCCTGTCCTGGAGCCTGTCCCTGGAAACGGGAGGCTGCTTCTCCCATCAGGCCATCTGCAGTGGGGCATAAGCAAGGGGGCAGGAGAGCAGCGGAAGGGACAGAGGAAGATCGGCAACACGTGGCGTTCCCCAAGCACCCTGACTTCCATCCTGTTTACCCTGTGGCCGTCAGATCCACAGGTCCCGCACAGCAGGCCAGTCAGCAATCTGCCAGCGCGCCCCACTTATCCTTCCCGTCGTCGGAGAGCTGGCTCTGCAGATGGAGAGCCCAGCCAGGTGTTTCTCCCAACGTGAAAGAGTGAAGACAGTTACTAGAGAGCTAAAGGGGAATCGGGAAGTTTCCATACTTGGGGCCTTAAATGATGGAAGTGGAAATCGCCACTGGGTCAAGGCATTTACTGCATCCAAGTGACAGGACTGCTCATCTCCCATTGCTCTGGCTCCAGAGGGTATGCAAGTGACCATCCTGGAACTGCACGCACTCCAACAATCAGGGGCTTGGGTTGTACTTGCCTGGCCCCCTTGATGTGGCTCTGTGGGTCCCTTCATCCTGTGTCCTGTCTCTAAGCTGTTTGGCTCTGATCAGATTTCTTGAGACTTAAACGTTATGTCATCTGTACAATAGGTGTTCAGCTGGGTAGCTCTACAAGGGAAAGGAGTCTGGGGATGGCGTTGTGTTCTCCCATGGCCTGTCAGGAGATGACCGTCCACTGGCCCATCACCCTACCACCCTATCCTAAGATCAGGTTTTCTGCATCATCAAATAATAACAGCAATTGCTGTTATGACTTATTGAGTGCTTATTGCAATCCATGCTCAGCACTAGGGCTTTAATATCTTATCTCCTTTTATCACCAAATTCTCCAGGGTCCAGATCATTAGCCAATTTACTATTACCACTACTTTGAACAAGCACTGTTGTACACCTCTAATGGACATCAGGCCTCATCACACTAATTCCTTCCACAATCCGGCCATCCTCAGTTTACAGATGAGAAAAATGATACTTTGAAACACTGCATTATTTTGCCCAAAGAATCCATCAAAAGAAAGCATGAATACAAAAAAACCACCACATCCACTCTTAACAAAACGGAGCATATAATCTCAAATATACAGATCAAGTACGATCACTGAAGAAAGAATCTTAATTTTTTTTCCACTATGGATAAGATTAAGGATATGCAGATTTATTTTAAAAAACAAAAAGAAAAACTGGCACAGTAAAAATGTGATCAAATAAGCATAGGAAATTCCTACAGCGGGTAGAAGGCTGAGCTAGATGACTTCAAATACCCTGCCAAATACCTTTGTTAAGCTAACCACTCTGACACTGGGATCCTCCCTCTGCCCCTAGGATTTGGGAGGGAAGATTTGGTACAGGTCTTATGATAACAAGTATCTTCATTTCTTCCTACCTCTTCATGGTACTTCGTTTGAATTCCCCCTCCATGCTGGGTGGGAAACATCCAGGTTGTGACAAGGAAAGAAGAGAGTTTAGCCACTGAACATCTCTTTGTGGGTACACATTCCCTCTGGCCTAGGAAAGATACAAAATTCTAATCACATTGAAAGCTTCTCCAACCAGCAGCCGGGAGAACCAGTTTGCCATTACCAGGTAGATCATGTCTCTTATGAGCATTTGTTAATCTCAAGAATTTGAGAAATGTTCTATCTCATGAAATGGAGCTTGAATCCTGCTCTGGAGTTGAAAACCCCTGGGGTTTTCTATTCTCAACATCCTATGCATGTGGAGCAAGAGCACCAGGTCCAGGTTCCTCTAATCTGTAATAACCATGCCTGACTTTGAACCCTGAACAGTTAGATAAAGCAGAAGAAGCCTTGAGAGATCCACTGTAGTAAGGGGAAGGGGCAGCAGTGGAATACCTTCTAATTTGAGGCTATTATTAGCCAGAGGTGACTTCTATTGCTTGCACACAAGAAGCTTGATAGATACAAGATTCTGTACAAAAATCCCAGCACTGGTACTTGGAACTCACAACACTATGTGTCTTCAGTTGGGCATTGGTGTTATTTTTGCCTTTATCAATTTTAACTTTTTAATGCAATAAAATCTAAATGTGCACAAAATGCACATTTAATGAGAGTGTAGCTCATTGAATTTTTATGAAATAAACACAATTATGAAAGCAGTATTCACATTAAAAAAAAAAAATCACTGCCAATGTTCCCCGAGGTCCACCTCCTGCTCATTACTGTCATAACCACCAAACAAACATGGTCACTTTCCCGACTTCTGACACCATAGATTAGCTCTGAACTTTATATAAATGTGGTAACAAAGTGTAGTCTTTACTAGTCTTTATCGGTCATCTTTATTTATCTGTTTATCTGTCAGTCAATGTTACGCTAGGGAGATTCATCTGTTATAAGTAGCTGTAGATTATTTCAATTGCTGTATAGTATTCCATTGAATAAACATACCATAGTTTGTTTATTCATTTTACTATTAATAGTCATTTGGGTACTTCTCATTTGGAGCTACTACAAATAGTATCACTACAAACATTCTAGTACATATTATTTTTATGACATGTGAAGGTATATGTTAGGTACGCCTCATAAAGTATGTATACATGTTCAACTTTGGCAGATACTGCCACTTTTCCAAAATGACGATATGCAGTAGACAGATTTTTTTTTCTGAGGTGGGGGGACTGGAATCGAGCTCAGTTTACCTCTGAGTTCCATCTCCAGACCTTTTTATTTTTTGAGACAGGGACTTGCTGCATTGCTTAGGGCCTCACCACGTTGTTGAGGCTGGCCTCAAACTTGTGATCCTCCTGCTTCAGCCTCCCATGTCACTGGGCACGGGCCACCACTCCCAGTTTCCATTAGAGTGATTCTCAATTGAACTCCCCAAATAATTTTTAACTGCAAACATATGACATTGGGGGTAAATGAAAAGCATAAGGGAATGTAGGTAAAAATTCTCTGAAGGCCTTTCCCCCTTCTTCAATGCAGATGTTAGTGAGAAGGGGGTGGTACTCAGCACTTTGCACCCAGCTTGACCTGGGCTAAATGATACTGATGGGTCAGCCTGAAAGTGAAGGGCGTAGCTGGAACAAGACTCCAGAGCTCTGGGCCTTCTGACCCAGCAGAAGAGAATCACACATTCTTGCTGGTGCCACTGACCCAGGACAAGAGTGGCCAAGCACCCACGCCTAACCCAGTGAGACCAGCCTTGAAGCACTGAGAGGGCCTGAGTCGTGTTTGGATCAGGATCCTGGGCCTCGATACCTCAGGGGCCCCAGGTCACTGAAACTGGACCAAGAGGGCAGGTGCGGTGGGGATCAGAGGGCGTGGGGAGCTTTCTGGTAAAGGGACAGCCAACGTCCAATCTTAAGGACCTCACTCTTCAGTTTGCTGACTTCTGCTGTGTGGGAAAGGAAGCCCACGGTTGCCAGATTTTCCACCTTTGCAAGGGGAACGGGAAAGCCGGATTTGGGGATGGTAATACTGCAACAGGTCACGATGGTGACTGATTTCAAGACGTGGAGCACCAAACCCTCCTGGCCAAGCGGGACACATGCACGGATCAGCGGGCTCAGCGCCCTCTAGTTGACCCTCCCTGACTTAGAAAGACTCAGAGCTTTAGTCCCAGAGCTCCAGGCCCTCAAGGAGAGGTCTCTGTGGCAGCAGAGAGCACACCTCGGTGACAAATGACAGAAGGCAGAGCACAGCCCCAAGCTCCCTCCCTGCGCGTGGATGGACCCTCCGGGGCCATGACCCCCCTTGTCACCCTGACAAAGTCATCGGTAAAGACAAAGCTCTTTAAGGTCATAAACGCCTCAGATGGGGCGCCTCTCGCTAGAAGGAAAGCACGTCTTTGGTTCTGTCTTTACACCTGTCAGTGATGTGTGCTGTGATCACGGCAGGTCCCCGGCCCTGCCCCAGCCTTCTCTGACAGGTGAATCCCTGAGAGCCACTGCACACACCTGGAGCAGCCAAGGAGAATCCGAAAACAAAACACATCCACAAAAGAAGTCGTCAAGGAGGAGCCCCGTCTTCTTTGACAACTCAGACCTACCTTCTGGACCACCAAACCCCAGGCTTGCCTTTCCCACATCCCGTCGGCCAAGCTGGCGACGACTGCATGCAGGTCAGTGACCAAGCTGGCGACAACTGCATGCAGGTCAGTGACCAAGCTGGAGACAACTGCATGCAGGTCAGCGGGCCCTGGACCTCCTCTTTTCTACTTGCCCCCAACCATGAAGGACAAACACCATCTCCCTGCCTCTGCCCTCACTCCCTCTGCTTCCTGGGCTTGGGACAGCACACACACACTGACCACATACCACACTTTGCACACGCACACCAGTTCCAAGAGCAAGCAGACGGGAACGATCTAGCAATGCACACACATGGGAATCCATCTGCCCCGACTTTCTCTCAGCCTCATGCCCACTGCCCAGTTCCTGCTGAGGTGTCAGGCATACAGAGGATGCTTGATAGACACTTGTCAAATACCCTGCAGTCTCCATTACAAATCGCAAGCCCTCCTTGTGCCATTAGATAAGAAGCAAGCTGCCACCCCGGAGCGGCCTGGGTGCTTAGCAAGGACATGGAATCTTGCCACACCTGGGAGGCGGGTTAGGGCAGGTGTTCCTCAGACACGGAAATGGAGGCATGGCGAGGTGCTGGGGCCATCTGGGCAAAGGGCAGGTGGACGGGCAGGAGGAAAAGGCTCTCTAGGGCCCAAGCCTCTAAAATTCCAGTGCGCCCACATCCACGGCCACGAGGTTATCTGGTAGCCATGACAATTGTCCAATAAATTAATAACCTGAGTGCTCGATAAACATTAGCTATGTACCAGACACTGACGTCATGGACCAATATAATTCTTGCAGCAATCCTGGAAGGCTCACTGAGTCCCGGGAGGATAGAGGCTTCCTGAGAAGGATACAGAACGGGGGCGGGGGGAAAGGTCCAGGGGTGTTGAGTCACCAAGCATGAGGCACTGCTGACACTGAGCAGGCAGGTGGCAGAGATCTGAGTATTTGCATCATGGAGGACTCTGACCACCCAAATGCCCACAGCACCCCAGCTGAGAATCACCATTCTGTTAGCAAGGGCACAGCCATGATCGGAGCCCCTGCCGGCCCGCCTCGGGAGCCCCGCTCTCCCCTGTGGCTCCATCCTGCTGTTCCAAAGCTGTTCACAGTGCCACGTGGACTACTTCCGTGTGGAAAACTGACGGCTTTCCTCAAAGAAACGTCGGCATTAGAGAACAGACCTGGGTCTCCAACAAAATCCTATCATCTCCCCAACAGAACAAAAAATATTTAAGATGGATCTCCCACAGGTAAAACACTGACCTTGGGGTTGGAAGAAAGTGCTTATTAACAAATACATGTGTGCATATACATGCCTCCACATGCATACGCATGCATGTGTGTACACACACGTATGTCCATGTGTGCATACATGTGCACATAAAACCCTTACTTCAAAAGTTGGGATTTCCTAAGAGAAAAGCAAGGGAATAAAGCAGACCAGGAGTAGCACCAAGCGCCAATAGAGATCAGACGCCTTCTCAGAGTTGAGCCCAGGGGACGCCCCCTTTGATACGAGTGTTCAGAGGAGGCTTGGCGAAGAAGGGAGGGCTTCAACTCCCAGAGATGAAACAGATTCCAATCTGCAGGAGAGGAGGAAAGGGAGAGGGGCATATGATCAAGCACGCCGAGAACAGAGAGCAGCTGGCCAAGTCAGAGATGCTCCAAGGAGGCCATCCCGGATAAAGCGAGGGTTCTGTTTCAGAGCAGATGGGGGGAAGCCCCCCAAAAGGCAGTCTATACAGAAATGAGGAAGAATTCCATTAGATCCAAGGGATTTTGATCTCTCTGGTAGGGAATAAGAGTCCTCATGGGTCACGCATCTGTCCAGTGCTGGATGAGCAAAGTGGGAATTTTCAGGTGCGGGCAGACGGCACGAGAGCGGCTGGTGGTCAGTTAGAAGTCCCCACAGTAGATCCAGGAGGAGCCAGAGCCTCCATGGGTCTGGGGAAAGGCCTCCACGCTTTTTCAAGTTCGACTGGATGGAAACACCTTGGGGGGAAGGGTTGAGCTCACTTTGTATCATAGACTGTGACAATCAGAAGGATGGTGGGACTGCTAATAAAACACTGGGGTCCAGGAGTCTAGCTATTTATTTACTTATTTTATTTTTATTTTATTTTTTTTGCAGTGCTGGGGATTGAACCCAGGGCCTTGTGCTTGCAAGGCAGGCACTCTACCAACTGAGCTATATCCCCAGCCCTGGTCCAGGAGTCTAAACGGAGCATTAGGGGAGAATGTTCAGGAAATAGTAAAGGCTGATAGGGAGGCTGGTGCTGTGGTCTAGAAACAACCTCATCATTCCCAGACCCCAAAATGAAGCTGGCCCCCTCTGCCAGGTGTCACAGGAGTGTGGACCTTGCCTAGAAATCTAGTACACCGGGGGCTCTGGTGAAGCTTGCCTCCCAAGAGCCATGCCTTTGTTTAGCCCTCTCCTCTCTAATTTAGGCTGACCTAGTGACTTGCTATAGCCAGGAGAAGGTGACAGAAGTAATCCCAGTCCAGTTCTAGGCCTCAGGCTTCAGGAGTCCCAGCAGCCACAGAAGAGGTCACACAACCCCTGGACAGATCCCAGGGAGAATCCACAAGAACAAAGAGAAGCCCCCAAATGAGATGCAACCAGGCTCAGTGTCCCAGCAGCCCAGCTGAACTGGTCCCCAATGAACCTTCCAGCAGAACGAAGTCTCCTGAGTAACCGCTGGCCAGACCAGCAGGCTAAGCTGAGCCCACATTCCAGAATCATGAACAAATCAAATGGCTGCTGCTTCTCGCTGCGGGGTGGCTTGTTACACGGAGACTGATAACCCATACACTCCTCAGGGTCATCAGGGGTACGGGAGCGCCCTCTGGCCTGAGTCATACTCTGAGCCTGCAAAGCTCCCTGCACAGGCACGTCTGTCTGTCCTTGGTGTCACATAAACAGTAGCAAGAGAGAGTCACTGCCATCTGTAACCACTGCCCACAACCTCCCGAAACCCGGGCTGGGCACATCGTTGACCCCTAAGTAAACATCTGTCAAAGGGAAGCCGAGCAGCCGCTCTGACTAGAATGGGCTCTAGAGAAGCCCACCCGAAGCACGCTCCTTCCTGCAAAACTTCTTGGGGACTCATAACCCTCCATGTCAGGAAATGTTCTCATAAATCTGAACATAATCCCTGAGGCTCCTGAAGCTCATTTCCTCTTGTCCAGTGTGGATGGATAACAGCTGGTCACTGTTCCAGCATTCACCAACACCACACCTTCCTCAGCCCGGCCGAGTTCTCTTCCCTAATAAGAAAGAAGGCTAGGGAGACCCTAGGACCACTCTTTGCAAGGTTCCCTCATTTCAAATGATGCCCAAACTCTGTTCAGTACTATCATCATTCCCATTTTGCAGAAAGGGAAACTGAGGCATGGGCAGGTAAATAGCATGACAAAAGTCACACCCCCAGTATTAAGGAATTAAGCTGGGATCAGGACCCAGTTAGTTCAGCTCCGGGGTCCACCTCTTAACCCCCATGTTCTACACCTACAGTGAAGGCAGGTCCCTTGGGACATCCTGCGGGTGATCTCGTTCACCACATGCAGTGGTGTCCCTGAAGGCAGAAGCCTGGGACCCCAGTTCTAGAGAATGTTAGCTTGCTCCTCCAGGGGAGAGGGTAGTCAGTGATATAGGTCGCTCTGGGAAGCACTGAGTTAATCTAAATGAGATGGATTCCTTTTTGCAGAACTTCTCAAAGAGGCTCCACAGCAAGCACAGGCCAGAGACTTTCCAAGAGGGGGTTGGTTGTATTTTGCAACATTCTCCGCCTGTATTGGTTTACAGGATCCCTTTGTCCAAAAGCATCTGGGGGCAGAAGGAAGAGGTCAGGATACCAATTCCCTCTAGGAAACACAGGCCCGGAGGAGCGCTTCTGAAACTTCAACACGCCCTTGAAACACCTAAGGATCTCGTTAAAGTGCAGGCTTGGACTCTGGGGGTGGGGGCCTGAGACTGTTCCCAACAAGCTCACAAGCGATGCTGAGGCTGGCAGCCCACTTGGCACGGTGGGGACCAGCGCTGGCTGGCTCTGTCCTCCCTCTCAGCATCCCCAGGTCTCCAGGGATTCTAGCCATTGCTTGCCTCCTCAAACATACTGTGAGTTTCACCCAGGCCCTTGGGACCTCCAGACCCTTCTGGAGAAGATCTGTCCCAGGGTCTGCACCTCAACGTCTCTCTCTGCCTTTCCAAGCACAGCACCCCTGCCCTGGCCTTGGGTAGGAAGGTGAAGTCCGCCCAGGGCTGCTGGGGATCAGCACAAGGAAGAGAGAGGAGGTGAAGGGAGGATAAGCAGGGAGCGAGGAGGCCCCGTGAGGTCTTGTGACCGACTGGGCCTCCTGGTGCCGCCGAGGTGGCAGTGCCAAGGCGCGGTGCTGGAATACTTGGCCCAGCTCCGGAGCAAACACCCAACCCAAACAGGCCCGAGTGTGTCTCCGAACAGACTGTGTCAATAAGGGGGGGGAGGAAAAAACCCCAACTGGCCACAGATCCCGCTTCCAAACACGTCGAAACAAAATAATCCCTCTCTCGCTCGCTCGCTCTCTCCCTCTCTCTCTTTTTTTTTTTAATTTCCACTGGTGCCGAGGCCTCCTCGGAGCCTGGCTGGCGGCTCGTTAGCGCCTGCAGCCTACCTGTCTTGCATAGGAATGAAGCTGGAGGGGTCACACGATCCCCCGATCCGCCCGCGCTGCAGGCCCCCGGACAGCTACTGCATTCAGAGTCCAGCGAACAGACTAGAAGCTGTTCTCGGAGGCCGCGGAGGAGGGCCCGCAGGGAGCCCGGGACCAGCTGCAATGGAGACTCTGCAAGGAATCTGGCCCTCACCAGGGTGGCCCACTCCCCTGGCCCTGAGACTCCCCCCTGCCAGAAAGCAGGGTACCGACCCCCCAGGACAGGGCTGACTCTGTCAGGCTCCACGGCCAGGACACCCGTCCTGGGCCACTCTCCTGGGGCGACTCCGTCTCCAGTGTGTGCACAGACAAGGGGGCGACTCGCTTGCGGTCTGTTTCTGGTTTTGTATTGGGTTTGGAACTTTCTACAGGCAGGGGGGGTGGGGGTGCTGCGCACTTGAGTCACATGCAGATGAGAACCCACCGCCCCGCTCAATCCGGCAAGTTGAAACAATGGCGCTGTCACCCGGCTCTTGCCAAGGTCTCTTACTCAATCGTGGATCAAGAGGGCCTTGGAGGGGAGGCCGCCAGGGGAATGCAGACAGCTCTCAGTCCCGACATCAGCCCAGCTGTTGGAACTGCGCTGTGGCCTCTGCGAAGCCCAAGGGAGGCGCAGACCAGCTTGGAGAGGAGGGCCGGGATACAGGGACTGGTGACTTGGTGAAGGAGCCCAGGGAAGGGCAGGAACAGCAGCTGAGCAGGAGGACAGGGCCCACAGTAGGGGACCTCCCTGCCTCACATCCCCTGGATGTCCCTCCTCTTTGTTCTTAGAAAAAAAATTCCCACCCTCTCTCCTCCAGGCCCGGGCTCCATGGGCCCTGCAGGTCATCGTGACAATCCCACTGACCGAGAACCCAGATGTTGCGGGCTAAGTCCCGATAGCCTGAGGCTAGACAGGAAGAAGACTCCAGCTGGAGGCTGAGGACATCCTCTAACCCTGAGGAAGCTCTGGTTGTTGTAACGGCATTGACAGAACACTGGTCGGAGGAACCTGTCTGAGATTATCCAGGTCCCCGGCGAAGCCAACAGCACACCCCGTGTTGGGGGGGAGGGGTAATACTGCTTTTTCAAAATTTAAAAAGAAAAATCCCCTTTACACATTAATCTCCATTCTGTATCGAGTATCCAGGTGTCACAGAGTCACAGATTTGGCTCAGTTACTAGGAAAAGCCCAGAAGAGTGGAGCTGGCGGTACAGGGTGTTCAGGACTGCGTACGCGTTCACTGGGGAGGGACCCTGGGAGAGAGCGCCTGGGAGTCTCAGGGCTGTGCCTCTTCAGACTGGGCACGTCTGAAACCACAGGCTCGTCTTCCTGGAGTGGCGCTGGGCTCCCAGCACCGCGCTGAGGGCTTGCTAGGCCTGGAATCCAGCCCCTACCATCTCCCTGTGCCACACAAATCATGCCCATCCCATTGCACAGATGGACACACCAAGGCTTAGCGGATAAGATGCCCAAGGCCTACAGCCGCCAAGCAACAGCAAGATAGTGAGAGTCAGCTGTGCACTCGGCCCTCTGACAGCGCTGACCGCCTTCCTCTACCTGCCAGCCAAGCCACGTTTACCCACCTTCTGTCCCTTAACAGAAACCTCCCAAAAGGGCAGGGACAGGTGTCATGTCACTTCCAAACTGCCTTCAGCTCCCACTGCCAGGCAACAGGCCCTAGTGACATCATTACTGGATACAGGGGTGAACAGTATACCCAAGAGAAAAGGCAGCTCTGCCCCTCATTCAGCTACTCACCCAGCACCTGTCTCTCACTCTTCTGGGCACAGGGACCCAGGTGAGCCAGCAGAGGCCCGAGCCAGGTGAGGGCCTGAGAGTCCAGCACTGTGCAGCCCCACACAGCCCCACACAGCCCCACAGCACACTCCTGAGCTCGGAGCTCAGGGGGACCAGGTGCTGGGAGCACCCCGGCCACAGGTGTGTTCCTCCCCAAAGAGGAAAAGAGATCCCAGAGAGAGAGAAAACGGAGTTTGCAAGTTCTAGAGGGAAAAGAAGGTTGAGTGATGCTCCAGAGCTCAGAGGAGAGCCAGCCTGGATCAGCCAGCGCCTGGCTCAGCACCTCCCCGCCACCCCAGTTTGCTCTCCGGCCCCTTATTCTGCAGGATGTCCACGCAGTGACAGGAAGAAAGTATGCAGAGCAAGGTGAAGCAAGGTGAGAACCACCACGCGCCCGCTGAGGGCTACAATGTCACACCATGGACAAGGGGCAGAGCAACCAGAAGGCTCCTCTGTTGTTGGTGGGCATTGGGGGTGGGGTCGGCCCATTTGCAGAACCCTCCTGTGGTTTCCTCCAAAATTAAACAGAGCGGCTAGGACCCAGTGATCGACTCTAGCCTCATCATTTACCCAAGAGAAATGCAAACGGGCTCACGGGAAGCCATGCTCAAGAAGGTTCGCAACTACATTATTCAAAACAGCCCCAACCTGGAAACAGGACGCAGGCCCATCAGATAAAAGACCGTGGGACAATCATACAATGGGGCATGACTCGGCAGCCAGGGAGCCACCCTGACTCACGTGATGGCACAGAGGAGTCTCAGGCGTCATGCTGAGAGAAGGAGTGATACAAAGGAGAACAGCCACCCGCCCCCATCCGAGGGTATATGTTCCGAGACCCCCGTGGACATCTGAATCCATGGAGAGCCCTGAACTCTGTACTCTGCTCTCTCCTCCATATGCACACCTATAGCAAAGGTTCATTTATAAATCAGGCACAGCAAGAGACTAACAGCAGCAATTAACGTGGCGCATGCCTGTAATCCCAGCAGCTCAGGAGGCTGAGGCAGGAGGACCATGAGTTCAAAGCCAGCCTCAGCAACTTAGTGAGGCCTAAGCAACTCAGTGAGACCCTGTCTCAAAATAACAAATAAAAAGTGCTGGGGATGTGGCTCAGTGGTTAAGCACACAATTCCTGGTACCAATAATAAATAATAATATAAATATAATAGGCTATATTGAAAGTTATTCGAAACAAGAATTATTTGTTTCTGGCACTTTGCATTTACTATTTCCTCACTGCCATTGACGGTTGGCAAGTGAAAGTAAAACCGAGGATAAGCGGGGGACCGCGCGGTATAGAGTGTGATTCCATTTACATGAAGTTTCCTTAAAACAGCAAAACTAATCTAGGCAGAAAAAAACCAAAAGAATAGTTGCCACAGAGGGCCCGGGCGAGGGGACAGACTGCCAAGGCCACAGGGGAACCCGCTGGGCTGCGGGCACTGCCTATTGCCTATTTTGCCTAAAAAGAAAAAAGTTTTGCAGCCAAATATTGAGTTAATGACATGCATGTTGCAGCATCTGGAGGGAAGGAGACGGAGGTCTGCAACCAACGTGGAAGGATCATCAGAAGTGGGACCGGAGGGAGGCCTGAGGACCAGGCTGCAGGAGGGACCAAGTGAGCAGAGGTGGAATAAAAAAATATCCATCGTGGGCTCCAGGGGGTAGGTGGGCCCTGGCTGTAAGAGTCGTTCAACCTTTCTATATATTTATAAATTTCTAAAATAAAATACTGGGGGAAAGAAAATGAAAGAACATTCCAAACAGTTTCATGTGAAAAGTGAGATGATGTGGTGAGTTTTCAGGGCTGTTTACACAAACGCCTGGTATGACAGACCAAGGAGGCTGGGGCAGAGGAGAGGCAGGGGCCGCTTCAAGGCCCGCAGCACTGGATCTACAGACCCACTCTGAGGTCCAGCTGAAGCCCCAAGTGAGACCCCCGGGGTCTGCACGCTGTCGCCCTGAGCAAGACACAGCTTCCTGGCCGTGGGATCAAGCACCTCCTGGCTTGAAACGCCTCTCACTAAATAGCATTTTGATGAGTTAAGTGTAAATGAATCAGAAACAAATGGATTAAGTTTCTCTGCGCACAGCCAGGATTGGAAAAAAATAAAGTGAAAGAAAAGAGAAGGCGAAATTGGGGCGGCAGAGAAAGGGTCTCCATTTCACCCCATGCACAAAACCAGCATTTTCAAAGATACTTGATCGACTTGCTGATCTCCATCCCAGACACGGAGGGCTTCTGGGCTCAGCTCTTTAATATTCAAATGACTTCGAAAAATATTTCTCATCCTGGAAAGCAGAGGCAGAGGAAACGCTTTGAAGTACTCCTAGCTATTTAATTATTTTTTTTCCAAAGGTAAGGTAGTGTATTTTCATCCAATATTAAATAAACATTTTTTTTTAACGGTATGTTCAAAGCCTCGAGGCCTCTGATGTTGGTTTGGAGTTTTTGTTTTGTCTTGTGCCCTGAAAGATGGTGCTTTTTCTTTCCAACTGTTCTAGAAGCATGGAACACTAGACCCAGGAAGCCTCACTGGCAGCGACGGAGGAGGAAGGCTGTCTTGGGCTCTGGGGACGCTTCTCCAGGGCAGCTGCCCTGGGGCAGAGCACAGGTGGCTTGGGCCCCAGTCCACATACAGAGCCTTCCTCCCAGAGCAGGAAAACAGGGCTCCTGCCCTGAGTTCACCACCCCAGGGCCACCCTTCCTGGACAGGTGAGCGTACGGAAACATCTTGTATCAGTCATCAACAGACAATGACAAGGGCCATCTCCCCGGGGACTCGAGACCTCTCCAGCACTCAGGTAAGGTCGGGCAAGGACCCGTGAGGTCAGTGCGCCTCTATGTAAGGATGCGGCCAAAGGAGGAAAAAAAAAAAAATCACACCTATGAAGGATTTTCTCTAACTGGCCTAATTTAGACACAAATCCACACAAACGCAACCCACAAAGATTATTTGGGCACAGAATATGGGACAGTAGAGTGGGAATGGCAATCGAGAATAATGATCCTCAAATACACCGTGTTTGAGTAACAGCTTGTAAATTCTTCTGTAGTGAATTAGCAAGTAAGTATAATTCACACACAATCGGAGAAGTGTAACAATTTCAGGAAAGATGTGCTCACAGGAAGTTCCAAACACCAGAACTCGTTAGGGATGGAGTTCCCCGGGCCCTGCCCCTAAGTGACAGGCTTGATCGGTAATGCTGTGTTGCCTCAATTCCTGCAATGGCCTTGCGAGATCAGGGTCATTAAACACACTTAACGGATTTTTTAAAAACTGGGCCACAGACAAAGTAACTGCCCAAGGCCACACAGCTGGAAAATGATGGGATTCAAACCAGTCCCTCTGATTCATTCCCAATCCATGCCTATCTGGCCTGCCCGGAAGGCACCCGGAAGGGCAGGATTAACCCTGAAGGACCCACGGAATCCGATGGAGAGACATATTCTGTATCCAACCAGTGACAAATTTATACCTTGCATGCCACTTTTATCCCCCCAGAGCAACCGTGCTTCTGTTAACACAAAATAATTCTCCTTGTAAACTAGAAAATTAAGATCACGTGATATCTCAGCGCTCCAAGGTGACCTGTCACTCTTCTGTTTAAAATATTTCCACAAGTTTTACATGTGCTTAAATGCTTTGTTTAAAAATAAAAAAACAAAAAACTTTATTCTGGAATAATTTTAGATTGACAGAAAAGTCACAAAGACAGGACAGAGAAGTCCTGCCCATCCCGTCCTCAGCTATCCTCACGTGAACATCTTACAGAACCAAAGCACATGGGTCACATCTAAGAAGTTCCTTGTAACTCAATCGTGTGGTTTTAAGCAGATCAGACTCCACAATACATTGTGGACATGTTTATGTATCAGCAAACAGGTATCGATCTTCCCTGCGGGTAGGTGATACCCATTTCCGTAGCTTTCAGCTCTCACATTCCATAAACACAGGATGGGCAAACTCCTCCACACAGTGGCACACCTGTCCAGTCATGGATGGGCCCAAGTGCATCGCCTTCAGGGACCTCCACTCACCCAGCCACTCTCCTCCAGGGACCCGGGACGCAGTCGCATCCCCACCAATAGACCAGCAACCTTAGCTCAGACTCACTCTGGACAATCGAAGACTTCCTGGGCAAGCCCGCTCTCCACTACCTTCCAGAGAACACCATGGGGCTAGAAAGAGTTAATGAACTTCCAAGATAGTCATTTTCCCCACAACCAGACTGACCATTTCAAAGAAACACCCAGAAATTAAACTTTCACTCCTGTCGGCTCCGGCTAGCTCCGCTCTCCTCCCTGCATCTGACACACAGAGATCTTTGGGTTTTGGGCATTTCAATCATAGAATTACTTTCGGGGTACAAGGGCAACCCCCACCGAGTTTAATTTCCTTCTCATCTCTCTGCACTGTCTATTGAAACTCCCTGAAGGAAAAGCCTGGAGCAGACTCATGCAGTAATGCATACGGCAGGAAGACAAAAGGGTTTGAGAGTCAGCAAAGTTATGTGCCTATTTTTTCATGGAAAAAGGAACAGGGAGAAGGCTGGAGACTGGAACACTGCTTGCAGATCGAGAAATGGCTCAAACTGAGCTTGAACCAGGACCTGCCCAGCATGTTAACTGTGGTCATGGTGTTTCTTCAAAAGAAACCCATATTTTATTTTGAAACTCCTGTTCTTCAATGCAAAGCACTTTGTCCCCATGCTTAGAAACACCATCAAATGCTATATATTTGGGATGACTGGAAAAGAGGTGGCTGGGAAGATTTAGAGAAATTGAGCCCTACCCCATGCTGGGGAATTCTTAAGCGCCATCCTGGCTTGCAAAAAGGAAAAAAAAAAAAAAAAAGAAAGAAAAAGAAAGAAAGAAAGAAAACAAGCTACTGGTCAGAGGGAATGCTCTTCCATGCCAAGCTCAGCTTGAATTAATACACAACACAACCTCTTAAAGGGAGATACTGCCTGAAACTAAGAGTCTCTAAATGTAACCGATTAAAAGCAACAGGAAATGGAGAATATTCTGGAAGGAAAAGGGCAGCAACATGAGATATTTTCTTCACCCCAGTGTTTGCAATCTTGTCACTCTGGTCAAGGCCACACCTTTGGGTCAGGAGGGGAGAAGTCCATGCAGAGGAGGGTGCCAGTTCCACCCCCCACCCCAAGCAGAACAATGCTGGTGATCTCAGGCTTCCCATCTCCCTGGGGCCTCTGTGGTCTGGTTGAGCAGCTGGTAGAACCCATTGCACTTCTGAGTTCCCCCCAGAAACCACAGGAGGATCTGCCCGTGGAAGAGAAAAATCTAATTGGTCACAGGGACTCAGCATTTGTCCAGAAGACATTCATGACCCTTCTCCTCCATGGCTGTCCGGGCACTGGGGAGGAAAGAATGAATTATTCTAAAGGTGGGGATCATCTCAGTGTGTACGCAGACATATAAAATCACCGAGCTGTATACCTTGAATACACACATTTTTGATTGGTCGGTTGTATCGCAGTGAAGCAGAGGGGGAGAGAGAAAAAAAAAAAAAAACCCAAGCTGAGGCTTTCTCTCCTCGGTTAACAGGACCAAGCAAGTGTGGGACCAGCAAGTTTCTGCAAAGAGAAACTCAAGCCTTCAAAATGGAAGCATGATTGCTTTCATTATTTCCGGAGTCTTCCAGGATGAAGAGAGCCCCTTACTGCTAATGGCCTATCTGGAGATTTTTGACATCTACATGGTTCAACTCATCAACTCGCATTGAAACCTAAGATCCATCGGGAGGGTTCTGAGCATGCCGTGTTCCTAGGTGGGCTCTGTCATGAGCAGAGCTTGAGAAAGGGGGCTCGCTCACGAAGGTTTCCCAAGCCCTGAGCTGCAGGCAGGTTCCATCAGGGGTGTGCGTGTGTTCTTCTAATTGTGACTAGTTATGCATATTCTGTGAGCACAAACTGTGAAAGATGGGGCGTATGTGGAAAGACCTCCCTCCTGTAAGCACAACAGGCCGCTGGAATCAAATACAACTTGCAACAAATTAAGCTTGACATTGAGGAATAACCATGGTGAGACCGAGCTCCAGGAGCTTCAGCCTGAAAGGCAAACCCCTGGGGGTGGATGGTGGGAGGGGAGGAAGGAGCCAAGGGCAGCAGCAAGCTCCCCGAAAGTCCCTCCCAAGGCTGGATCACAGAGACTTTGGCCAGGACTCAGACTCAGGCAGTGTGGATCCAGAATGCCCCCCATGCTGGGCTCCAGGATACTCACAGGCCAGGCCATGTGAGTAGGCTCTCAGGCTTCACCTCCAGCCATGGTGGGCTGGATGCTGCTGGCCCAGGGCTGGCTTGACAGCATCGCAGGAAGGATGAGGTCTGAGGTCCTCATTACCCCTTCCCAGGATCTCCCACAAGACAGCAGAAGGGATGACGTAGGGACTGCCTTATTTCCTTCACAGAGCCTGGAATCCTGCCCACTCCCACCCCATTCTGTGTTTATTAGCATTTGAAGCAAATGTCCTTGCAAAGCTCCTGCCTGCGATCCTTCTCAGCTCTGTTGCTTGGTTCATCTGGTCTACCTTCCCAGCTGGGCCAATCACAGAAGCACATGGGGTTACACACAGCAAAACTGACTTCCAGAAAAGCCCTCCTTCCCCTAGGTCCTCCGGCTGTGTGACTTGGGATGGCCTCCACATTTCCCACATCCTAGAGAAGGAAGAACAAGGGACTCATCTTGGAACATGGGACACTTCCGAAGAGAAATTCATGGGTGGGCAAAACCCAAAAGGTACCATGAGAGCCCACTGTGCCCTAAACAGCCAGGTGGAGGGAACCCAGTGGGTGGACTCAAGTCCAACCACCACTTCCCAGTCTGCCCCTGCCCCTCCATCTTCCCAGAAGAGGAGAGGAGCTACTGAGCTCTCAGGTCACTCTGAGCAGCCCTCCTTACTGTGTCCATCCGGAGGTGGACACTGAGCAAAACAGGTGGGGAAGCCACAGTTCTGGATGGTTCTGGGCCATGGCCGATGTGGGCCACCTAAGCTACCCTGCTGCTGAGACAGATGGCATGAGCTGTTTGGGAACTGTGACATGCACTGCCTGCCTCCATGCCAATCGCTCAAGAGGGAGCTGAACTCGGCTGCCCAAGTCCTCAGCCCAGGCAGCAGCTGCAGACTACCCAGTGGCAGAAAGGTCTGCTGAGGAGCAATGGTGGTGTTCATTCATGCATGCCACCAACAGCTAAAGAGCCTACTGTGTGCCAGGCATTAGCGATTCAATGTGGGATGAAACCAGTCATCCCCAGTCACCTCGAGTCCAGTGCAAGGGACCATCAGTGATCAGACAGACAGGGCAGTGGATCTAAGACTGCCAATCAAAATGAGCTCCACAGGGCTGGGAACCCAAGGGTACAAGCTAGCTAAAAAAGAGACTCAGCCCCTGAGGGTAGAGACAGGACCTGAGAAGAAAGGGCTCATCTGCCCATAACCTTGGGCGAGTCAATTAATCCTTTGCAGTCTCTCTCTCTCATCTGTAAAATGGGCCACTCTAGATGCTCCTGTTGAAGTTTAAGTGGGACAATGTACTTCAGGACACAGTCAAGTCCCCAGTTAATGTTGGCTTGTGCATGTGGAAGGTCCCTGGGACTGAAGGCATCATGCTCAGGCCCACAGAGCCAGCCCCCAAGTCCCCTTCCCTGCCATCTCTCCCAGGAGACAGGCCTGGGCTTTCCCTGAATTGCAGGAGATTCTGATGGATTCCCTCCTCCAGCCGATTCCAGGCACAACCTTTAACTGCTTCTGCTATTATTTCAGTCCTGGGGCTTTAAGCAGCCGCTGCCAGCACTGTGGGGGATTTGCAGAGCCTCAGCCCTGGCCCCACGCAGGCTGGATGTGCTCAGCCAGGACGTGGCTGCGAGCCGGCAAGCTGCTGCGAGGGACAAAGCCACTCCGGGGCCTTCCACAGCCGCTCCTCCTATTGACAGGCACATTGCTGTCCAGCCACCAACCCTGAGATGGACAAGGCTGGCTTCAGCCTCGAGGGTCTGGAGGCAAGTTGCTGGCCCAGAAGAGCAATGACACCACTGAAGGAGAAGTCTGAGAGTGCTCCATCTCCCTTCGTGTTCCTGTTTAAGGTCGCTTCTGGTGGAGACAAAGCTTTTGTCTGTTTTCTCCTTGCTTAAGAAGCAGGACCAGGGAGGGAACCGGCAGAGAGCAGGGATCAGCCTCCTTGAAACCGTTGGTCCCAGAACATTCGGGAACTCCACTCTGATGGACTGGCCTGCGTCCACCCTGTTTCCAAGCACTTCGACGTGAAGTCCCCCGGAACCACCTCACAGAGCCAGTGAGCTGGAAGGGCTGCAGAGCTCTCTGCCCAGACTCACTGAAGCAAGGCACGTGGGGAACAAGACATGAGGGGCATAGAGGCACAGTTGTCCCCAAGCCACAGCGGTCCCAAGAAATTCCTCTGGTCAGTGAAGAAGAGGGTGAGGCCCGTCTGTTGAAGGCATGACAAAGTCCCCCTGAGAGGGACTGAGGCCAGGCAGCTCTCTCCAGGGCACATCCAGTGCCCTGGATGATGCGGATGGTGCAGGGGCCTTGCAGGCAGGAGCTGGGAGCCAGGGTCAGGGTCAGGAAAGGGGGCCCCTCTGCCTGAGCCCTGGCTGCGGTATGCCATCTGCCTCCTCTTGCTTGCTGCTGGTGTGGGGCAAAGACCTGGTGCTTGCCCTTAGCTCCCCCAGCAAGGAAAGATCTTCCCTTGAGCTGTGCCTCTCTCCCTCCCCAGGGCCACTTCTAATCAGGCCTGAAACCCTCTCACCTCCAGGGCCATTCACCAAGTGGGGCCATTCCCAGTACTGCAGTCCACGTGGACGTACAATCACAACGCTCCAAACCTCCTTCTCAGGCCTGTTTTAACAAAAAAGGCTTGCACTCAGAATTAAAATCCACCGAACACTGAAAGAGGGTCAATTGTTCTGTATGCCAACTTCACATCAACAAACCTGACTTGAGAAGCAAATCCAGGGGTCACGTTTGGTAAAAGAAGAAGGCGCACACATCCTCTCAGAGTATTAGAACGATGAAAAGAAGGAAAGGAACTACCTTTAGTTTTACTTCTGAAGTGTGGTGATTTTATTTTATTTTTTTCAGTCAAAGATAAAAAAGCCACCTCCCGTAGAGAACAGAAGTGAGTTTGGTTCCAATAGCTGGGCCAAGCAATGGACTCCTCCTGAGGATCCCACCACAGGAAGGTCCCCGACTGGCACTGCTCAGCTCCCCAGAAGGCACATGGAGGAGTGGCCAAGAGTGGGTGCACAGCTGGGTGGCAGGCAATGCCCACTCCCCCTCTTTGCACCCCAAGACACACAGGCCAAGGGCCAATGATTCAAGGCATGAAACAAAGAGATTACACAACCCACTAATCACAGCAGCCAGAGGCAGGACCTGACGTCACTAGCCCACCAACATTTCCACAGCCGGCTTCGTGAGCTCACGCAATAAATAAATAATAATGCATCATATTGTACATATATAATACCATAAACAGATTATAAAGTAAGTGACTACTATAAACACAATAACAAGCTTTGGGGCAGTACAACTGGATTTGAGTCAGGCTGCACATGATACTAAAGTCACTTTTCCCCTGACCCCAAAAGGGATGGGGTACTTGAGGGGCATATTAACTCTATCCCACTTTCTGGAACCTGTTGTGTGTCATGCAAGATTAACAGGCTGCCCAGTCACCAAGGCCCTGCGAGGTCGGCATGGAGCAATGGAAACATGAGCGAGTTGAGAATAGGCTCAGACTGGGAGGAATTCCAAAAACCAGTGGGGCAAAATAAAAAGGGAAAAGAAAAGAAACAGGGGCAATGTTGTTGCTGACTTGCAGAGAAGCAAGGTTCTCTCCTCATCTCAGACCAAATCACCACAGGGTCTAAGGGGTGGGGACAGGGGGATATTGCACTGGTAATTTTTGAAGCTTAGGTGTTATCAGCAATAACCAGTCACCAGATGCATCCTGAACACAGGGACTCAGCACAGTGATTGACAGTTGGTAGTGCATTCAATCACTACGGCCTAAAGGATGGGTTGGGACATTCCTATTTCACAGGTAGAAATGCTCGTGCTGAACAGTGAAGTCACACAGAGCTATGACCCAAACCTCCAGCAGAGCCCAAGCCCACACCCTAACTCTGTTATCCTCTCTGATTCAAAGTGAACGGCTTTCCTACAATGTGCTGAGCCCAACTGTTCAAAGATGCCTGTTTCCAATGGTTATCAGATTTCTGACCCAGAGGACACGGGAGCAGCAGCCCCTAGGGATGGAGGAAGCCTAGCAGGAGGCAACCGGGAGGCTCCAGGGCACATCAAAGTGACCTCCCCAAGTCGGCAGAGGAGATTCTCCAGGTACCAGGCCGCAGATGGAGAGACCAGAGGCTCCAGTTTGCCAGAACAAGGAACTGCCGCCAGAAACAAGTGAGACCACCCTGTAGGCCCCAGGAGCCACCCCATTGCCCCTTGGAGGGGCTGAGCAGAACATGAAAGTGGATCGCAGAACCCTGAAGACACCATGCTCAGCCAAACCAGTATTGCATGATTCTGTTCAGATGATTTGATTCGATCCAGGCCAGGCGCAATCACAGAGGCAGAAGGTAGATTGGCGAGTGCCAGAGGCAGCCAGGAATGGCCCCTAGGGGGCCTGGCGCTTCCTTTGGGATGGTCTCTCCATACTTCCAAACTCTTCAAAATGCATACATTTAACACGTGCACGTTTTGCCTATCAATTATAACTTAAGGAATTGTTTAAAGTGTTTTTAAGTTTGGGCCCTAGATAGCAGTGATGTACAGACATTGACTGACTATTCTCAACATCAGCGAATGATTCACCTTAAAACGGTTAAAATGATAAATTTCATGTTGGATGTATTTTACCATAATTTTTTAAAAGTACATTTCCAACGAACCTTTGAACTCATTCAATCAAGCAGGAGACCAACACCTGGGGCCAGCTGAGGCTTAGAACTGGACATTCCCCTAAGACCCTCGAATTTATCAACTCTGTGTTTAGAGAGAGGGTGGAGCAGGCGGAGGGGGACGGAAGAAGGCCCGCCAGGCAGCCAGCAGCCAGCCTGCTGGCCGGGAGGCAGGGCTCCCTCCCAGCACGGCCTCCCCCAGCTCCGGGCAGGGCCGCAGCCCCCCTCGCCTCTGCCCACCTGGCAGGCACTGTGCTTACTTTCTGGGGGCCGGGAGCCCAGTGTCCTTGGTCTGCTTCACAGAGTCAACAATAATTTATCTGAACCGGGTGAACAAGGCAACAGTAAGTGGCGGCACTCTGACAATATTTAATGACTCAGGGGGTGGGGACACTTGGTAAGATGGAGGAGAGCAGGCAGAGAACTCCAGGGGAAATTCCATGGGGGGGGAGATAAAAGGGGGCTGTAAAGCAATTTTGACAGGTTAACAGACAGGTAATATTGCAACGGTGTTGACTTAACCAGGCTAGGGCTCCACGCGGCGCAGAGTAAGCCCAGGCACGAGAGCCTCATGGCTCGGGGTTCACAGGAAACAAAGATCCAGTCAGAGAAAACCAAACAAGAGCCAGGCAGACGCGGGCAGCCCGGCCGCCTCTCCCCGGCTCGGAAGCCTCCCGGAGATGCTTCCTGCACACGGATCTACACAGATAACTTCCAGCAGGCTGCTTGCAGGGACTGCCACCCGGGAACACAGGGCCTGGCTTCACACAGGGCCGAGGCCAGGGTGGGGCCCAACCACATGCCCCTCATCCCGCCCACTTCAAGGCAGACCAGTTCTGCGATTCCTAGTCCTAGAAAGACAGTCTCCCTGTCCCATCAGCTGTCCGCTCAGGACATGGAGCCAGCCATGCCAGCTCCCAGATTCAAACCCTGCTCTGCCATCTCCTCGTTCCACGCAGGAGAAGGGACTTCACCTCTCCGGGCCTCAATTCCCACATCTGTAAAATGGGACGATAATCTTCACACGGTCAACAAATGCACGCCTGTTTACTGTGTGTTGGCACAAAGATTGATAATGTTGAATAAATTATTATCAGGAATAAGTAAATAATATGCAAGTCAAATATAGCACACTAGCTGGAAATTAGTAAGTCTTCATCAGGGCTTACTTTCCTTCTGTCACTCTCTCTGCCACCCTCCTGGTAGGTGATCTTCTCAACAGAGCAGAATGACCCTTAGATACAAAGGTGCTCAATTTTGTTTTGTTTTGTTCTTTTTTAAATATGTGCAAGGTGTTTGTTACACCTCCACCCCCACTCTCATGGCATGGGGAGAAAACTCTTTACGGGGACCAAAAGAGGTGTCATGCTGGCTGAGGTACCCTGGAGAAACACCCAAGACACCCCCAGCGCTCCGAGACCTTGGCAGCCACACTAAGTAATGTGATATGGCTCCATGTTCCTGTATTTCTGGGAGAACATAAAAGTGTTCAGAGTCATTGACCCAGCACTCCGGGGTGCCAAGATCCTGACTTCACTTCCTACAGGGTTCCCTGGCCTCTGTTATAGGACACTATTTTGAGGCTGGATTATAGACTTTTAGGTTATTTGGAAAATCACTGTGGCTTTAAGTAATACAATTCTGAGTGACATCTGTCAGCCCCGATTACCCTGAGTCTACTAAGCAACCATTTCTTCTTTTCCCATTTTCAGAAGTGCAATGAAGTAAGTGTTATCCAGAAAGGTCTGCAAGAGTCTGCAGGGCTGCATATTAAACACTCTCTTGAAACTGGTCCCGAAGGTTTGTACCAGAGACCCAGCGACAGGTCTGAGGTGGTGCACCCCAGAGCCGAGCTGGAAACAGACAGAAATGAGAAACCAGGGAATCACGGGGGCATCTGGTCAACCTCCCTGTTTCACCAATGGGGAAGCAGAGTCCCAAGGGGGTCAGTGACTTGCCTGACAACTCACAGACAGCCACAGTGAAGCCAGAACAAGAGGCAAGGCCCCCAGATTCCAGTTAGCACTCCCCAAGTGACACTGTGAGGGCCCACCATTTCTCCTTGTTCCCTGACACAGAACGCACATTAGCAAACTTCCCATTCTGCTGTGTCAACCCAGAAAACACCCAGCAAAAGGGTTCCTCCAACCCAGCCTCTGCCCCATCTCCTTATTTTCAATAATCATCCCTGTTCAGAGAAGTGCATCTGTTGGGAGGACCCCTCGGCTGTCCGTCACCCAAGTCTTACCTAGCACAGGGTTTAGGAACACCCATAGCCACAGTCCTGAGGGGAAGGGGCCGTGTGAAAATGGGGAGTGGAAAACCTGGGGGCAGGCAGTCTCTTCAGACAGCAGGGACCCCTGGACCAAGCATGCCCCCAAGCCAGCTGCTCTCCCAACACCACCAAGCATAAGCCCCAGGTCTCCATGACTTGTTGAGACTCCAGTGTCACCAGGGAAATATGGACGCCTAGGAAGGTTGCCTCCAAGACCTCAAGGTGAGACCTGTGAGAACCAAGAGGAATGAAAAGAATGGAGACTTATTAAGAGTCAAACTCAACCTTTTTTTTTTTTTTTTTTTTTTGCTGGGGGTTAGAAACCAAGTCTGGATTAGCCTCTGGGCATGGCAATAATCTGTGGGTGTGATTGCACAGAACACTCCTTGGTACCCCCAAAGTTTAACCAGCAGCCACTTCAGGGCCGATATTTTGTTTACCCCCAACCTCTCTCATTAGCACACCACTTCAGTGCCTGGTATGGGAAAGCAGCCAATGGATATGGATGGACAGATGGACTCCAGAAGGCGAGCTTCTTGGAGGGAACAGATGGAGATACTCAGGTCAGCTAAGCATGCGCCGCCTTAGCACAACACAGACTGAATGTGCTGGGAGCTCATCCAAACCAATGGGGCGCCATTTTTAAAGTCTCCAGGTTTTGAACCATCTTTCCAGGTAAAGAGCCCTGAGACTCAGGGAGGGGGGATGGTTCTCCACATGCCACCAAGGAGACAACCGAGGACGTGAGAAAATGAGACACTTCTTCAGGGTCCTCCAATGAATTCCTAGAAAAGCTGGGAAGAGCCCTAAGTGTGCTCCTTCCCCTCAGTATTTGCTATTCTCTTAAAATGGTATTTCAAGCTGGGCGCGGTGGCGCACGCCTGTAATCCCAGCACTTGGGAGGCTGAGGCAGGAGGATCGGGACTTCAAAGCCAGTCTCAGCAACTTAGCGAGGCCCTAAGCAACTCAGTGAGACTCTGTCTCTAAATAAAATACAAAATAGGGCTGGGGATGTGGCTCAGTGGTGGAATGCCCCTGGGTTCAATCCCCAGTACCAAAAAATGGTATTTCAGAGCCTAGACCTCTTCAGAAGTACATCCAAAGCCCACACCAAACACCTCAGATTCCACTCACCTGGGAGGAGAGGAAATGAGCCCGTGTGCCCGGCCTGCCCACAGCTGATGTCTAAACCACGTCACTATGTGAACTTTAAACCCAAGCCAAACAATCCTAATCTCATTTCTGGAAATCTAGGAAGGTGGCTTGCCAAAGGCAGGAGCACGGGACCACACCTCGAGCCCGCTGAGCAGTGAATGCTGGAAATGAGGAACCTCAGGAGCCCACCGCTTCACCTTCACATGCTCGTTCCCCACCCGGAAACCAAACCATGGCTGAAAGTCCCCGCACAAAACAACAGGGACCTTGGTCAGGAACACAGTAGGTGCTCAATACATGCAAAAGTAAGGAGCCTTTGGATCCTGGTGTACTTGCCTTATAACTCTGCTCTACACATGGTCGATCCTTACAATGGAATATTATTCCTGACATCCCTGCAACATGGATGCACCCGAGGACATTGTGTAAGGTGAAACAAGGCAGCTGCCAAAGGACAAATACTGCCTCCTGCCATTCATATGAGGTCCCCAGAGCAATCAAATTCATAGAGACAGAAAACAGAATGGTGGGCACCAGGATCCGGGGGTGGGGAGCGAGGAGAATGGGGACTTAGGGTTTAATGGGTTTAGAGTTCGTTTTGCAAGATAAAAAAGGTGCAGATGGCTGGTGACGAGGCTTCATCACAGTGTGCACAGATCAACACCGCTGGACGGCATGTGGAAAAATGCCTAAAGGGTTAAATTGTGCATCGTGTGTATTTCGCTACCATTAAACATAAATAAATAAGTTCGCAAGCCACCTTCTCCCCACTGTGGCAAGAAGCAGGAAGAAGCCTCCTCCAGTGACTCTCACTCCTCTGCAAGCCCCAGACCCAAAAGCCAATCCAAAGGGCACCAAGTGTCCCGGAGAGCCTGCCCAGCATTCTGAGTGCACTTTCTGAAGGGGAGCGAAGACCCTTCCTCCAATCACCAGGTGATGCACTGGGAAACGGGAAGCAAGGGGACTCAAACAGCACAGGTGCCCAAAGTCCACAGAGCTGCCGCTCTTGAAGGAGATCCAGGGAAAGACATGAGAAACCAGGAAAGAAGAAACAAGAAAGATCAGGCAGAGAAGGGACACAATGGCAGGGAGACCTGGGGCAGGACAGAGGTCTCTCCAGAGGAATGTACATCCTCCCACCCTCTCAGTCTGCGGTAAGAAAAAGAATCACAACTGGGTGTGGTGGTGCTCACCTACAATCCCAGCAGCACGGGAGGCTGAGGAAGGAGGATTTTAAGTGTGAGGCCAGGCTCAGCAATTTAGAAAGGCCCTAACCAACTCAGTAAGACCCTTTCTCAAAATAAAAAATTAAAAGGGCTGGGGATGTGGCTCAGTGGTTAAGTGCCTCTGGGTTCAATCCCTGGTGATGATAGATTAGATAGATAGATAGATAGATAGATAGATAGATAGATAGATAGATAGATAAAAAAAGAAACACAAGATGGAAGGACAGAGATTCAAGATGGAAGGACAACCAACCCTTAAAATGTGGCCATAAATGTTCTCCAAGGTTGATTTTACCCTTGAAGGAAATAAAATTCATGACTTGTCAGATAAGTAGAAAGGAAAGCCTTCGGAATGGCAACCTGGCCAGGCAAGTCTACAATGGTAAAAGGCATCTAAGTATTCCAGCACAAGAGAGGCCCTAGGACCCACCAAGGCACACCATGAACCCCAACCAATCCTAGAAATGCCTCCACCAGAAGGCGCCTGTCTTCATTTGCTGGGTGGGCTTGTCTGTTGACCCTTCCCCTCCACGACCTTAGCAGATACCCCAAGTGGTTCAAGAGAGGGGGTAGAATTACTGATTGAGAAGTAGGAAGACAGAAACTTCCAGAATGCTGGAAACATGGAGCCTGTCTTGGTCCGCATGGTGGTGACATGGAAGTCTACTATATTAAAATCCATGGGGCTGTACATTTAAGATTTGCTTATTTTACACACTTCAGTCTCTTAGCACAAAACAACCCAAGTTGCTCATTTCCTGTCTGGAGGGTTTTGCAAGACAGTGCTTAGAAACCCATGCCAAAAGCAACCAGAGATCCTCACAGTCCAGCTCCCTCCAAGCTCACTCACTCAGAACTTCAGAGTGCGTCCTATTCCTGCAACAGCATGAGGCAGACTTTTTCCAATATGGCAGCCTTTCGAATACCAAGACTGGACGGCTTCTCACTCCAGCCACCTCTTGTCCAGACAATGCATTCGTCTGTTCAACATCTGGTATCTTTCAGTGGCCACAATATCATTACTCCCTCTCATAGAGAAGTTTTCATGGCCCCTCACTGGCCTGGCCACCCACTCAAAAGATGGGCTTTAGACAAGGACCCTAATCCCATTCATGCTCATGACGGCCCCACCCTCAAGACCCAATCACCTCCCTAAGGCCCCAACTCAACACCTTCACATTAGGGGTTAGATTTTGACATAGATTTGATAGGAACCAACATTCGTTCCACTGCGCTGATCAAATCTTAAAAGTCTACAGAAGTGTGAGCAAGGTACCCAGCCACCCCTCTTTACCCGCATCTTCCTGCTATGCCATTAGGAGCCCCATGGATCTTGGCCTCTGGGAAACAAAGCTCTCAAGATGCTCATATGGCCACTCTCATCTTGGGTCATCATGAGTATGTCTGATACAAATTCTCAGGCCTGGCTCCCAACCAACAGAGTCGAAGTCAGGGTGAGGCTCAGAATAAGCCAATAAGCCCCACAACTGAACTGATGTTCAGTTCAGCTGTGGAACTAGGAGATGTGGGCTGAGACAAACAGATGTGTAGCCCCCAGGCTACAGGACACCAGGTCTAACTGGGTTCCTGACACTCACTCCTATCCTGTGAGGTGCCCAGCTTCTCTCCACCACTCCATACCCAAGTTCATGGAAGGTGCTAGGCTTAACACCTAGAGGGAACATGACACTGAAGGCAGTGTTGCTGGACTAGGGCTCCTACATTGCTTTCCTCATTCTTCACTCCATTTTTTGAACGTCCCAGGCTGCCCAGCTTTCTCCACAGCCATTATGGACTCATGCTCCATCCTGTCTCTTCTAGCTTCTATGACGCACAATGATAATCACAATGCTCCTCCTAATAATAGCTAATACACACCAAGTGCACACTGGGTGCCAGGCACTATCCCAAGTGTTTTATAATTATTAACTCAAGTCAGTCTTCACTAATGTGTTCATTATTTTAGTCTATTTTACAGATATGGAAATTGAGGTGCAGAGCAGTTAAGTAAATTTTTGTGTGTACACAGCTACTAACTAAAAGGTAACTTCCTTGAGGACTGTGTGTGCATGTACATTTTGACTTTTCCATATCTTTTTTGATATTTCATTCATTCAATAGGTACGTATTCAACTTCTCTTTTAGCATGGATCTCCATTTGAGGAAAGAAATACCAATGGATCAATGTAGGTGTTGGGGCTGTGGCCCCGAGTCGTCCCCTGGCTGTATATCAGTGTGGATGACCCTGTGGAGTAGCTCACCCTCCTGAAAACCTCTCTATATTTGTAAACTGGGGGTGTCAGGACCTGCCTCTCAGGTGTCCTGAGGGCTGACGGAGGTCAAGGATTTAGCTCACGGCCCAGCACACCATAGGCACTCAACCAATGCTGATGTCATCTCTATACCTGCTCACAGAGCTTGCTCCCTGCTCCACAAACACACAGTCTTGGGTGGCCTTAGAAACCTGTCAGCATCCTCCATGAGGAAACACCTGGGGGCCCAAGAGTCTGTCTTCATGGCTTCTCCCACTTCCCTGGAGCAGCAAGATCAGGATTCATCCCTAAAGCCACACAAGGAAAAATACACCCACTGAGTAAAGAGAAGCCCCAGGGTAGCCCCAGAGCTAAGAATAGGATGTCCCCAGGCCCATGGAACCATGTCCCCACGAACCACAGAACAGCATAGCACAGAAACCCAGAGAACCCAGGCCCTTCCGGAGCCTTCCTCCCAGGCCTGGTCTCCTGAGGAGACCTACACACCTCATTTAATGCACAAAATAGAAAGAGCAGCCCTCGTGTCTCAGTCCAAGGGGTTCATTTGTGGGTTTTATTTATAGTCCTACATATATTTGTGCACACATAGGCGTGCCAGCCGGGAAGAGTAGGCCCAGGAATACACACACACACACACACACACACACACACACACACACAAGGATTTATTTGTAGGTCCGTGAAGCCCAGGTAAAGATAAGTCCATTCTCTCCGAGTTTCTAAAAGAATCTTTCTCTATTCTAAAACCACTCGAAAAACAAACATCCAGTCAACTTAATCAACTCTCCAAATGACACATCATAGTGCCGACAGTGTGAATTCTAATGGCTCTCTCCCTGTGCTGTTGATTGACCTAAGAATTTGGAAAACAGAGGAGGAACTGAATAGCTAACCTCCAAAACTGATCCCCAAAGCAGCCTGTCCCTAATGGCCTGAAACTCTCTCTTTTTGTCCCTAGGCCTTCTGCTCTTAGGAAGTGGCTTCTAGCTATGCTGCAGCCTCAGGGGCAGTGTAGACAGCTGGTAGGCCCTGCTTCCCATTCAGACGAGGAGAAGCATCCCTACTAAAGTGCATCGCTGGATGCTGAGGCCCAGGAGGCTGTGCAATAGGCCAGCGGTAGGTGGGATGCTCTCTGCCACTTGAAATATTACTGCCCCAGGAGCCCAAAGAAATTCTACAGAAGGAAGAAAACAAGCATTGGTGGGAGGCTTCCAGGACCTCTCTCAACACTGGAGTTTCTTTCCTCATTCTGTTTATCTTTCAAACACAGGCTCCTTGCTTCTCCCTTCTCCTCACTCCCACTTCTGCCCTTACAAAAGGACCACGAATCCTCCCTTCCCACCCACGCAGGCATTTTGTGAAAAACCCCTTGCTGGGGACATCTAGGGCACAAGATAGAAGAACAAAATCCGCAATCATGTTGCAAGCTGGGGCCCAGGAATGTCCGCATGGTAGGGAAAAAAATCTGTGGAGCAGGGAGGTCAGCTGGAAGAAACAGAGTGTCCCCTTGCCAGCAGGGCTTGGGCCCTGACCCACCATCTCACAGAGAGGTGTGCTCCTTTTGGGGAATACCTGGGTTTGGGACATGTGGACCTAGAAACGCACAACAGAGTGACCTGCTATCATGTCACATGGCAAAATCCCTGGGAATGTGGGGAATGAATAACGGAAGCATCCAAGAAATGTCCAGGCTACAAAGAAATGTCCAGGCCAACCTATGGGCCTCCTTCGTGAATCAGCTCACATCTGAGTCTAGAACATTCCATGGGTGATTTATGTTAACACTTGAAAAGCATTTAAGGGAAGAAAATGACATGTGTGTGTCTTTCCTTCAGAGACCACCCCTACCCCGCCTCCCTCCAACCTCAGCTCCCTCCACAAAGTGGCCTTGGGCACACTATGTGGCCCAACGCCTTTGAGGGACAGTAGCCCAAACAGCCAGGAAAGAGCACAGAGGGTGTGAAAAACAATTTTTAAAAAGGAAAACCCCTCCAGCATCCAAGAGGGATGATGGTCCACAACAGGCCCAGGCCAAGGGCTTCGGGCCCTCAATCCAGGCTTGAGAACAAGACTTACCTAGAATGTTCCTTTGACATTGGTCACATTCGTCACTGCAAAGCCCTATCCCTTCATCAAGAAGAAAATGTGAAGGTTAAGAAATGAAGAGGCAGAAGGCTTGGGCAAGAGGGAGCTGCTCACAAAAGACTGGGCCTCTTGTTCCACGGGCACTGCCTCCTGTGCTCCTGCCCGAGCCCTGGGAGGGCCTACAACCACCAGGCCTGTTTTACCGACGAGGAGACCGAGGTTCTGAAAGGTGAAATCATCCCACGCCAGCCTGGACCATGACTAAACACGGCAGAAGGATGAAGAGGGATGAGTTGCGATTGCTTAAAGGCTAAGTGGCCTGATGGAAGCCCAGGAAGCTGCAGGAGGGAAGCCTGAGCTGGGTCTGACTATGCAGAGAAGGGGGACCACCAGGGCGGGCGTGCTGGGGTGCTGTAGGGAAGGCGGCCACAGCTGCACAGCTGGGGAACAGGCACAGCAGCTTAGGCCCGGGACTGCTGAGCCCAGGACCACAGGGCACTGGGGCAGAGACGGCTGCTCGGATGCAATGGCAGCACGGGGGTCTCCTACACCCGTGTGCCAACCCACGGCCCGCCATTAGCAACAGAAATCAGCTTATAACACTCCGGCCTTCGCCCTGCCGGGAGGTTTTCCTACCAACTGGCTGGGAAGCAAATCAAAAGTAAGCGTTGGCCTCTAAGCCAAGTCCTGAAGTCACACCTGCGCCCTGCGGCCTTCCCGTCCAATGTCCTGGGCCTCCTGCAGAACCTCCCAGCAGGTTTCCCCAATCCCACCCGCAGTCCCACCCTTAGCAAGCACACAGTCCAAACCCAAGAGGCCCAGAGAGGCCCTGCCTCCGTCCTGCCAGCCCTAAGGAAGCACTAGACAGATGCTAACGGCTGGCAGAGGGCGGGGGCCTCTCTCCCTTTTGCCTGAGAAGTGGCTGTAGAGTTAGTTATCTGTGCAAGACAACAATGGCCCAGCCAGGGGCTTCCGAAGTCCCCCTAGGGAACACCAGCTCCATGTGAATGATGCAGCTTAAACAGCAGGATAAAAGCAGAGTCCCCCACAAACGCCCACTTACAATTTGCTGCTGGATCTGCACAAAAGCTTTCCGTGGGACACCATGCTCTCCAGACAGACAGTCCAGCAGCCCTGTGCAAAGAGGCCACTCAAACTGCCTCGGTGATACAGCACATTTCCGTGTGGAACGCTGGGCTAAAACGTGACTTTGGGATTATGTCCCCGGTCATAGCACATCCCCCAGGATCAGTGGCTCCCCAGGCCTCAACTGGACATTCCATTCCAGCACAAGGTGACCATCACAAAGAGCCTTTCTAATTACCAAACAGTCCATTTGAACCCTTACATGTCCTGGTACTCATGCGTGGTAGGTCCGTACAACACATTCTAGACAAGGGGCTGAAGGAACGTCTTCCATCTCCCTTGTTGCAATGAACAGTAAAGTCACAGGGTCAGGAAGATGTGACAAAAGATGGAGCCACTGTCAGCCTGAGTTCCTAAGTACAACCTCCCTCACCCACGCCAGTATCCCACATATAATGTGAATGAGGAAGGAACCACTGTTTCAAGTCACTGACATACAGGGATGTTTGTCACTGCAGCATAGCTTAACCCATCCTGACCAAGACACTCATCATTAAAGATCCAGGAGACACATTTTCTCATTCCTCCTCTCTTTAGGCTAAGGCTGAAATCTTGTGGCACTGTATTCAAGGGTCTTCTGAATCTGTCCTTGTCCTACACACCACTGCTCCAGTGTACACCCACCCTCAGTGTTACCATTCTTTACACACACCTTTCAAGACTCTGTGCTTCTACGCAGGCTGTTCCTCTCCCTGGGATGCCATTCCCCTCTCCCCACCCTGCAAAAGCTCTTTGAACCCCTCTTATCCTTCAAAGGCCACTAAATGTCCTTCCAACCACAGATGGAACTAGATCACACATTCCTCAGTGTCCCTAGAGGTCTGGGCTTGTGTTCTGCCACTCACTATGCTCTTGTGATATCACATGCTGTTGTAACTTCCGGTTCACATGCCTATCTGCCCACTGGATGGAAACCGTCCTCAAGGGCACTGACGAACGTGCGTCTTTGTATCCGCAGCACATACCACAGCACAAGGACAATAGTAAGTGCTCAACAAATATTTGTTGAATAAATTAGCAAATGAATCTCCCATGAAGATCTACAGATTAGAGATTCTCTTTTTTAAAAACCCACATCAAAACTTATTCCAGGTGCAGATGTTTATAAGGGGGAAATTCACATCTTGGCCACAGGGCAGCCTCAGGGGTCAGATGTGCAGCCTACGATTTACTGAAGCCCTTTTCTCCAAGGTGCTTTTTGCCCAAGCAAACAGCTAACTCGATCTTGCCCTCTCCCTGCTCCCCACAATGGACTTCAAAGGAGAGGGCGGGCCACGGGCCCAGCTGGCTCCACCCAGGGTGCAGGTCCTCAGCCCCAGCAGGTCCATCCTGGTGTCTGCTCATCAGTCCAAGGGGAAGACTCTTCAGGTGCACCCTGCTCAGGAAAACCATCCTCTGTCTGCACAGAAGCAACCCCAGACCAGGTCAACAGGCCGGAAGAAGGTTTGGCAGTGCCCAAGGCCTAGTGGTCCTTCTGGCTCACTAGGTCCAGAGAAGAAGGGATGGACGTGCCTCTGGCTGTCACTCTGCTCAGTGGCCTGTGTCTCAGACATCTCCTCCTTGAGATGCTACTAGGGAAGCCGGCGCTGCAGAGTCCTGACATCACCCAGCTGATTCTGGAATGATCACCGAAGAGCAGAGATGGAATCTCAGGAGACAGCCCACGCCCTCTGTCCCCTCTGTCCAGGGAGCCCTTCAAACCCATGCACAGTCCCCAGGCCGCCTGGGAGCAGGACGGGAGGCTGCATGGCAGTCCAGGGGCATCCTGAGCTGCAGCAGACAGAGGGGGACAGTGAGAGGGTCAGCTGAGACCTGTCTCTGGGTCACTCCCATCCTTCCCTTCCACACGGGTTTCCATACACCTAGACCTGAGCAACCACGCAGCCAGGCGGGAGAGGCAAGCAGACCAGAGAGCCTCCGGCTCCACCACGATCAAGCTGTGTGACCTGGGCCAAGCCACTGAACATCTCTGAATATGCTTCTTCATCCATCAAACATAAACAACACCTACCTTCCAGAATTGAGAAACCACCAAAGATAGCCTGAGCAGAAGACCACCTGGCCAGAGCATGCAGTCAACAGACACCGAGGATCAAAGGGGCCCCTTTATCCCGGGCTCGGCTTTCCATCTTCAGCCTCCTGAATCAGTCAGCATCACTGTGTCTCCATGATCCTCCTCCTGAGGAACCACCAGTACCAGACTGGCACTATGTCCTGGGGTCCATCATTCACCTCCCCACATCCCTTCACTGGGCACGGTACCAGCACATCCTCAGAAGGAAGGTGGTCACAGGACCCCCAGATATTTGAGAGATGAACCACATTCACATAACCAACTATATGTTACAGTAATAAGTCTTTCATTTTATTAATAGTTGCTGTTGATCTCTTGCTGTGCCTAATTTATAAATTAAACCTTGTCATATGTCCAGGGAAAAGTACACAGGGATCGGTACCATCGTGGCTTTAGGTACCCACTGGGGTCTTGGAATGAATGCCTCTCACAGAGGGAGGGGGAGGCGACTGTGTTTCCAGTATTTGTACCGAGTGTTCTGGAATGTTCTGATCACACGCTCCCTGGGGGAGTCTTCCATGGCTCTAGGCTCGTCCCAGACAGCATTATCAGGAATTCCCCGTCCCACTTGCAAACAGGAGGTACCCACAGGGACACACGCCCAGGGATGCAGACCTACAGGAAACACCAGCATCCCTAGGACAATCTGCATCAAGCTCCCCAAAACTACTGCTGCCGAGCTGATTCTAGAGCTAAAATACCAAGGCCATGTCTCCCGCCCTGGGGGCCACCAGCCTCATGAAAATCAAAACAGGACTGGGCACAGAGTCACCTGTGGGGCCAGCAGGGGAACACAGAGTCTGCACAAGTGGATGGAGCATCCAGGAACAGAGGGATCTCCCCCCACCTGGGGCCACTTCTGGCTTTCACAGGCTATGACTGGCACCGTCTCCATGGAGGTCAGCTCTTCAACACTGCATGGGTGCAGGTGTGCATAGGAGTGAGTCTTCTAAAATCGCATGGTGCCCTCCCAGGCCTGGTGGCGCAGAGTGGAGAGACACCTCAGCCAGCAGGTCCCAGGAGCAGACCCCATGCAACGAGGTCGGCAGACCAGCAGAAACCACCAAATGGAGGGTGTCAGATGGCTGTGCTCGCCAGCCACCCATCAAAGCCCCTGTCCACTGACACAGTTGTGAAACGTCATTAATAAATTCCCCTTGAATGTCCTTTGTTCGAAACGCCAGGGTTGTTTCTCCTACAGGGTCTGAGGTGGGAAATTCACCCGGGGTCTTCAGGAGAAAGAAATCAGTGAAGCTGTTAGCCAGGGGTCCTCAGGTGAGGGCTCTGTGGACTGCCATCTGACCAGGTGCATCCCGGCTGGGGGGTCAGGTGGCAAACAGTGACATTTCAAGCTCTGGGGTTCAGATTTCCACTCTGATGCCTCACATCTGGGCAATGAGGACCGAGAACGAAGATCTCGGTGGGCCTCAGTTCCCCCCAGGGGGACAAAACAACACCTGTTTCGCTGGGGTCTTGGGAGGATTAACTAGAATAATCTAAACAAAGCTCTTAGCACAGTGTTTGGCTCATGGGAAGCATTTAATAACTGTTTAGCTTTTAAGAAATTACCATCTGATATACAAAAAAAATCAACTCAAAGTGGATTAAAGACTTAAATGGAAGAAAAGAGAAATTACCATCCCCTATCTCAACACGACTTCCCATCAAGCCCTGTGGACAGGCAGGTCCTCACTCCACTTTACTGTTAAGAAAATTGAAACGCAGACTATCCTGTGATCTCCCCCCAAATCGTAAAGCTACAAAGAGGCAAAGCCGAAGTCTGAACCCAGGTTGGTGTGGCTGCAGGGCCTCTGGGTCCCTTGGGCACTCAGACATGGATGCATAGGACATTTTTGGGCTAACAGGGGACCCTGGAGGCTATTTCCTTTGTCCCTGTCCCCGATTCTTTCCAGAGTCCTGAGAAGCCACAATGTGACTCCTGGAGCCTCCAGGGGGGCAATCAGACAGCGCTGTTAGCAACAAAAGAAAAAAAAACAATAAAAGTGTGAATTTTTTTCTTTTCCTGAATATAGGTGGCCTGTTACCCTGCGAAGCTGGGGGCCCACATCAGCCCCGCCTGGTTTCTGACCACTGCCCTCCGCAGCCCTGGGTGCTCAGAGCTGCAGGAGGGGTGGCTCAGGCAGACACCCTGCTTCTGTCCCAGTGAAGACAAGTTTAGAAAAAGGATCCAGGCTCCGCCACTGGCCTCCGCATTTGTCTTGGGTCCTCCTGAGTTATAAGGGCCTGTTCAGGGACTCAGGGGCCTTGTTCTCAGTCGCCGGTCTGGGCAGCCTGGGCGTCTGACCTACATGCAGACACCTGGGGTTCTTGGCCGGAAGCAGGAGGCTCAGAGGCCTGAATTCTGGACCCTGCTCTGAGTCTCCTGAATACAGCTGATTTTAAATGGGGCTGTTCACTTTGCAAAATGAAAGTGGGCAACTCTGGCCTTCCCAGAAGAGCCACGGCTCCCATTTCTGCCCTCTCTATAAACTACAATCACATCAACTTCTTCCAAATGTCTGCATCACAGCTTCGGTAAGACCATGTGACGCAGGGACCCGGCTGGAAGCAGTTTGCACACAGGAGTTCAGAAGTGGACCGGCTTGAAAAGCGGCTTTCAGAAACCCGCTGGCCAAGGAAAAACCTTCGCTGTGTATTAAACTAAAAATCAGGCCACTGCCCTGGGCTGAGTGACCCCGTTTGGGAGGATGAAGGACAGCGTATTTGTGCAATGGCAACAAATCCTGGAAAGAGATGCTCACATACAAAACCCACTTCTAGGTGCAAAATCATGGATGCTTTTTATTTCCTCCTTTGTGTTTTTCAGCATTTTACAGAAGTGTCCCGCTAGTCACAACGGGGCTCATTTTTAAAGAACTTCGTTTTCCTTTTCTTCCTTTGCCTTCAGCGTTAACTTGCAACTGTTTCTCAGTTTTCTCTCCGAGCAGGGGCTCTAAGAGGGATCTCTTGGAGAAAATATAGGACCACGGAAACTTAAAAGAATTTGCAAGGGCCAGCCCTTCCTCTCTTCCACGCTCAGCCAGGTCAGAGGGCAGATTAAGTGAAACTGCACTTCAGCGCACCTCGCATCCTAAGTTGCTGCTGGGAAGCCTGCAGAGACTAGTGCAGATCAGTAAGCAAATCAAAACAAAAAACAAAAAGAAAAAGAAAGGAAGGAAGACGTTTAAGAGGAATAAAGTCCTTAGGTGGCAAAGATCCAGGCAGGGAGGGAAACAGCCACCGGAGTTGCAGCCTTCTTTCACTGGGGGCAGCAAGCGGGTTGGCCTGGGCTCTCAGCAGCTGCTCTGTGCTGCCTGCAGAGCTGCCGGACTGGGGGCTGTGCCGCTCAAGCCGCGCACTGGCGCGGGCACAGTCGGGCGCCGGGGGTGACCGCGACAGCCCCAGCCCGGCCGCGGTGGAAGCGGACGCCCCGTCCGCCCATTGCACGGTGGAGCCACAGCGCCATCAAGCGGCCTATAGGAGAACTGCCGCCAGGGGTGGGCGTGGACCAGGGAAGAGGTCCAGAGTTTTGGAGCCCCAACTGTCCCTGGGGGAAGGGTTGGGTCTGCCAAGCTGTCACTCAGGCCCTGAGGCTGGAGCCTTCAGACCTTTACACTAGGGGCGAGTGCGGAATCCTCACCCTAAGGCTACTCAGGGATCCCATTCCCTGGGGAGAGACTTCGTTCCCAGTCCAGACCCACCCTAGCCTCCAGCACCTAGCTGAGTTGGAAAGGTTGGGTTTCCAAGACCCAGGGGCCAGAGCAAAGGGCACACCCAGGGGCAGCACAGCTGCCGCTGCCACACGTTCTGCAGGGGATGGGGACTATGCAGAGAGGGCAAGGCAGTCTGCCAGATGTTCACCCAAGCTGTGAGAGGGCACCAAGGGTGGAGTCACTGCCCGCAACCCTGAAAGGGCCCCGCCCTATAGAACATTCCTCCTGGCACACAGCACAGGATTCCACATGGTCTCCCCAGACAGATCAGGGCCTCAAAAATAAATTACAGGTTAACTCAAGAGGAGGGCATGTGATCTCCATTCACAGACCAGGAGAGGAACCCAACACACAAGAATCAGGGATGTTCACCGCTTATCCTCAGGAATAGGTTCCAAAGCCCCGGCGGGTGCCTGAAGCTGTATACCCCAAGTCTCCCCTTTACAAACATGTATGGTACAGCCTGTTTTATAAATTAGGCAGAGTAAGAGTTTAACAAGAACCAATAAGCAAATAGAACAATTAAAACAACATACTTGTTGTTTAAAACTTGTTTAAAACTTATGAATTGCTTATTTCTGAATGTTCCACGTAATATTTCACAACTGGCCTCCAATAACTAAAACTGAAGGAGTGAAACCGCAGATGAGGGGGATCGCTGTCCCTTTAAGAACATACTAACTGGAGCCGGGCGCGGTGGTGCACGCCTGTAATCCCAGCACTTGGGAGGCTGAGGCAGGAGGATCCTGAGTTCAAAGCCAGCCTCAGCAACTTAGCGAGGCCCTAAGCAACTCAGTGAGACCCTGTCTCTAAATAAAATACAAAATAGGGCTGGGGATGTGGCTCAGTGGCTGAGTGCCCCTGAGTTCAGTCCCTGGTTCCAAAAAAAAAAAAGAACATACTAACCGGAAGCCAACGGGAGGCATGGGGCTCAGCACGTGATCTCATTTAGCCTTCACCATGACCTTAGGAGACAACTCTTTTATGATTTTTTGTTTAACAGAAAAGGCAGCCCCCAGAAGTTAGAGAGCAGAGCTGCCAGCTGGTGAGGGGCAAAGCCAGGTCTGGATCGAGGCCCTGGGAGCAGATCCATGGCTTACTGCCTCCCCAGTCATCTACCGGGCACCCATTGGTTTTGTGGGACTCCAAGCTTATGCATTTTTCTGGAGGGCAGGGTGGCTTCCTTAGGAAGAAGCTGTAAGCACACAGTGGGGTAAGGCGTGGAAGGCCTGCAGGTCAGGGCTGTGGCCTCCTATCTCCCCAGCAGGTCCACCTCTGCTGTTAGCAGCTGGCTCTCCTGAGGCACCCCTGCATCTGGACCTCCCAGCCAGGGCTCAGACTTCTGCATCCAGCTCACCTTGAAACTGCTTGGTGACACCCAGGAATAAGGAGAGGTCTCTGCCCTTCCCTCCCAGAGGACTGCAACCCTGACATTCCCACTCCTGGACACTCTGCCTTCTCCCAGAACAGAACACCCTATTCTCCTGGTCCCCTCCAACCTCCAGCTGCTTTCTGCATGTTCATCCGTCACCTGCTCCCTAAGTCTCCAGGCAAGCAGCAAGGGAAAGAGGGGCCCCAGGGACAGCCAGCCCTGAGGCTTCATCCTGAGCCCTGGTGAAGAACCACGTGACCATCTGCAAACCAGGTACCCTGCAGGCCTCTCTTTTCCCCCTGATAAGTGGGCTTACACATCACTTGTTATTTAAAAATTAGATGAGATCACACATGCTTAGTTGGATGCCTGCCACAGAGCAGGGCTCCCCAGTCACTGAGTCCTTGTGAGTTCCAAACCCAGTCCATCTCTTGATGTCCTGGGCCCTAGGTCTCTATTTTCATTGCCCACAGAATCAGATGACCTTGGAGTCCCGCCAAGGGACTAAACTTGTCCAAACTGTGCTTCCTACCTCGCTTCAGCCTGTCTACCTCCTTTTTTTCCCTTCTTCTTTTTTCCCTTTGCCAGCTTCTGAATGGCACTACCAACTATTCAGCACTGTGATAAGAAATCCAGGATTCACCCAACCTCCACTGTGCAAAAAAATCTCCCTCTAACCCACTGGCCACACGGGAGCCTCTCAGAGCAGACCCTCCTCTCCACCCAGGCCCAGGGTTCCAGTCCATGGAACCTGGGTCCCCATGCCGACCTCCTCCAGGGTCCAAGCAGCAGGTTCAGCAGACGCTGCCCACTTCTAAATGTGGCCTCCAGGGACCTTGGCCTTGGGGACTTCACTGTGCAAAGATCTTGCCCAGTTTTAGTGAATTGCCAAGCATTCTTGCCCCTTCCTTGGCCTCTGTGGATTTAGTTAGCTCTGGTCCACCGTCCAGCGCCGGAGCATCTTGCCAATGTGGCTCAAAGCAAAAGACTTTAAGGCAGGTGGTGGAAAAGCCATGTTCAACACTCACCCACAGCTCCCCCTGCATGCCACTACTGGGAAGAGCTGTCTTCTCCCTGGACACACAGGCCCACACACAATAAGATCTTTCCACATGTCTCAGATTGAACAGAATTTACGCAGCCTCATTCACGGACCTTGGGCAGATGTAAGGCGCAGACCCTCGGTGTTTTTCTTCTCTACGGTGTCATGACCGTGTGGGTGTGTCGCAGAGGCTGCCGTAGACTGTGCGTGTCCCCCCCTGTTGATTCATGTTGAAATCCCAATCGCCATGGTGATGGCATCAGGAGACAGGGCCTTCAGGTCATGAGGGTGGAGCCCCGGGGATGGGATGAGTGGTCTTAGAAAAGAACCCTGGAGAGCTCTCAGACTCTTCCATCACGAGGACACAGTGAGAAGCTGGCGGGGCAGGAAGATGCCCTCAATAGACGCTGATCTCAGGCTGCTGGCCTCCAGAACCGTGGGCAGGAAGTGTTTGTTGCTATGAGCCCCCATTCGGGGGTACTTAGCCCAGACAAAGACAGGGCCCCTCCAGGACACCCTTCCTAAGGATGTTAAATTACAGATATTCTCTCTTGGTGTTGTGAAACATGTCGATTCCTGACTCACAAGGCTGAATGGCCTCGGATGCATCTGCAGAACTCATTCTGATGCTGGGCCCTCTGGTGCTTTCCTGGGCCCCTTTCTTAATGTTTAAATGACAGCCTTGGTGGAAAGACAATGCAAAAATAATCTGGGTTGGACACATTGTTACCTATCCTGTATGGCTAGACCCATTGTTTACTTCCGATTTTAAAAGAAGTTAAAATTAAAACATTCTCACAGGCCCCTAAAGTACCACGCGCCCTACGAAAGTCCTGTGCATCCCACAGAGGCCACAGTGTCACTCCTCAGGCCAAGACTCCAGGGACGTGAGCACCACCCATCCCAGAGGGCCGGGCCAGGGGTTTAGGTTTGTCCTGAGGACAGCATCTTTATTCCCTAAGCAAAGCCACCTCTCAGCCCATCAGACATCACCATCCATCAACTGCCCCCACCCAGCCTGCGCTGGACACAGGACAGAGGACGCATCTTTATCTGTGTCCCAATGTCCAGCTCATCACCCTGCCATTACTGACCTGAGGTCACAGTGAGCCAGCAGGGAGGACTTCGCACCGGTATCCTCTGGTATCCTAAGACAGTGCCTCGGTTCCATCCTATGAAGCATGCGTTCTTTCCATTTCCTGGGGGCTGAACAGTGTGCCCAAGGCCACTGTCGGCACATCCCGCTCAGGACTCACCGTGGCACAGCAAACATTCATGACTCTTATTTTAAGACGAACAAGAGGGAGTGTTCACCACGTAGGCCACTTGGCATCCCGTGAAGCTGGCTCAGGAGGGGGCCCTTGGCATGGCCCGAGATGCCAAGAGACAATGCTAGCTTCGTGGTGAAGGGGGTGGTGGTGGCCTGGTGGCCTGAATAAGTCCCAGTTCCTCTACTAAGGAGTTCTGTGACCTGGAGAGCTGATTCGGCTGCTCCTGACCTCAGTGCCCTCTTCTGCACAACAGGGTAACATCACCTACCCTCAACAACATTGCAAGAGCTCTGTGAATCCACACAAGTGCAGCCAGCAACCTTCACAGATGAACCTGATGGTCCCCACCTCCCGGTGTTCAGGCCTAGTGGAGGGCCGTCTCCTTCAGTGTGGCAGGACTTGGTGATTTGCAAGTAATAAACATTCTACGACAGATATATAGACATAACCTGTCCTTTCAGATGCCTGGAAACCAGGACCAGGTTACCACGGCCAGAGGCTCCATGCCACACCCTGAGGACCCTGTCCCCAGCTGCAAGGACGTCTGGCGTGCACCCATCCGTGTCTGCTCCAGAGTCACCTGTCCAGCGAAAGCCTGCTCAACTCCAACTCTGATGCATCAGGACCTGCGAGACCAGCCCCAGACCCTGGGGAAAGGGTGAGGCCTCAGACACTCTGGGTTTCTCTCACCCTGTGGCGTCCCCTGCCTTTCAGCCTGAATGCATCCACCTTGGTGGTCCCGATCCCAGCCAACCACACCCTGGCCCGGCCTTGGGGACAGTCCCGAGCAGTTCAGCCTACTGGTTTTCTCAGCCAGAGGATGGGATGATGTCAGCGTCCACCTTGCAGACATCCTTAGGAGTGACAATAAAGACACACATGACCTCCAGTCCTAACCTCCGCCTCGTCAAGGTGAGGGTCAAGGCTCTATAGAGAATGAAGCTGGAGTAGGTGGGGCAGAGGCTCGCCCACAGGAAACAACATGGGAGGTACCAGGTTTCCACCCAGGCGAGCCTGAGACCCCACTGCCTCTCCTAGAGGGGACAGCAGAAGCCCTCAGCCACTGTAAGGGGCTTCCATGAACAAGCCCTGGGACAGCCACTGTGAAACCTAGTTCTGGTTATATCAAAGACCCCACAGTCCCCATCCAAGCGAGTAGCTGAATACACTCAGTGCTACAAGCTTTAAAAACTCTAGTTCCAAAAGAAAATATGCACTCCACACCCCACCACCCCAACAAGGAATCTCACAAAGGAAACCGCTCCAGGACCAAGACAAGAGAGAGTGTCCTTTAATAGGTGTCTGAGTCCCCAGTGTCAATATGAATAAACAGAGAAAGGACACGATTTCCTTACAGAAGAAATTCTATTCTTCCCTATCCACCCCCCTTGTTGTGAATTAGCTTCCACATATTAGAGAAAACATTCCGCCTATTTTTTTTAGGTTTGGCTTATTTCACTTAGCATGATATTCTCCAACTCCATCCATTTACCAGCAAATGCAAGAATTTCATTTTTCTTTAAAGCTGAGTAATATTCCATCATATATATACTTATACCACATTTTCTTTATCCATTCATCTGAAGGGCACCTAGGTTGGTTCCCTAGTTTAACTGCTGTGAATTGAGCTGCTATAAACATGGATGTGGCTGTGTCACTGTAGTGTGTTGATGTTAAGTCCTTTGGGTATAAACAAAGGAGTGGGATAGCTGGGTCAAATGGTGGTCCCACTCCAAGTTTTCTGAGGGATCTCTATAGTGCTTTCCATAATGGTTGCACCAGCAATGTACCTTTTCCCCCACATCCTCACCAACATTTGTTGCTTGTATTCCTGATAATTGCCATTCTGATTGGAGTGAGATGAAATATGAGAGTAGTTTTGATTTGCATTTCTCTAATTGCTAGAGAAGTTGATTGATTGTATTTCTTCTTCTGTGAAGGATCTGTTCAGTTCCTTAGCCCATTTATTGATTGGGTTATTTGTTGTTTTGGTGTTAAGTTTTTTGAGCTCTTTATATATCCTAGAGATTAATGCTTTATCTGAGTTGCATGTGGTAAAGATTTTCTCCCAATCTGTAGGCTCTCTCTTCACATTATTGTTTCTTTTGCCAAGAAAAAGCTTTTTAGTTTGAGCCCATCCCATTTATTGATTTTTGATTTACCTTCTTGTGCTTTAGGGGTCTCATTAAGGAAATCAGATCCTAAGCTGGCATGGTGAAGATCTGAGGCTTCTTTTTCTTCTAGTAGTCGCAAGGTCTCTATTCTAGTGCCTAAGTCTTTGATCCACAGTGAGTTGAGTTTCTTGCAGGGTGAGAGATAAGGGTTTAATTTTGTTACACATAGCTTTCCATTTTTTCCCAGCACCATTCTCCAAATAATGTAGGTGGATCCCTCCCCTCCAAGAAATGGAGCTTGGTTCCCCTCTTCCTATCAGATTCCTACAGGAGACAAGCCTTCCTCTGTCACACCAAGGCCCAGACTCTGGGTGAGATGGTGCTTGAGAGGCGATACTCAGAAGGACCACTAGGTGGCGGCAGACCCCACCACTGTGGAGGAGGACAGGGAGGTACAAGGGGGCCCAGCTCAGATCCAGTTCTTGGCCTAAGACATCCTGTTGGGCACCACTTACCATAAGCTAAACATTACTTTCCCCTTGGCCCAGATCTATGAGGGCAGAAGGGAGGGTCTTCTCCACCACTACTGTCATGCTGGAGGTCCATCTGTCAGGAATAACTAGAGACTCTTCTTCTAGAAACTGGCAAACATCTCTCAGTGCCCAGATGCACACACACACACCTGTATGGACCTTCACCTTCACCCAGCGAGCAGGGTACGCAGGACTCCTTTTGACATGGCTCATAATTGACCAGTGGAGGAAACTAACATGGGCTCTGGGCTCCCATCCACAGAACCCCAGGTGCTCCAGCCTGAGAACCCAACTGCCAGGGCTGAGATTCCAGCTCTGTCACTTCTACTTGTGTCACCTTGGCCCATGGCTGAGCTGCAGTCCTCGTTTACCCCACCTGGGGCCCTGGATTGCTAAGGGTTAACAGGTGAAAGCACTTAAATCAATGCCTCCTAGTGTTGGCATGGCCTTCTGCTTTTTCCTCCTACTCCCTCAGTGGGTGGATTTGCCCCTCCACCTGGTCCCCAACAGAACAGGATGCTTTTTATAGGAGATCATGGTCTTGCTGTGGCAGCACAAGGGGATCAGCTTCCCTGCTACTGATTCAGGATCTGAAAGAAAAGACTAGAGCTTCCTTACAACCGAAGATGGGATTGGGAGATGTCCTCAACCTTCAACCAGATCCAAAGAACCCCTCATTGTGGGCCACCTTGCACCCAGGACAACGGGAAGCAATGTGCATCTTGAAGAATGGACCAGGATGCTGCCCAGGCAGGACTGTGTTTTATCTCTGCTCTTCTGAGAGGTGTTTCATGGTCAAGTGCATGTTTAGGATCTGCTTCTCACCTGTTCTAGATGAAGATACCACAGCCCGGTAGCAAAAGGTCCTGAACACTCCAGCAGAGTGTCATTTGTGTGCAGAACAGATCTGGCTATCTCTGGAGACAGTGACATTGGGACAGAGGGGAGAGATGGCTCCAGCCAACGGCAGGCCACATGAGTCCCTCGGTTTCCTTATGAGATATTTCCTTTGCCACCTGCAGAGAGGAGCTAGCAGCCCTTGCAGGGGCCTGGAAGGGGACAGCAGAGCTTCAAACACTGTGCAGGTAAACTGTCACCATAAGCTCCACTGCCAGCATGCCACTCATGGAGGGGAGACAGAAAGAGGCCATGTACCTGTCCTTTCTAAACCAGGCAGGGTCTGCCAACCAGCAGCATCCCCAGGGAGCTGGTCAGGAATGCCAGTTCCCAGGCTCTGTGAAGAGCAACTCCACCAGTAACTCCGGGTGGGCCAGCTGTGCTCCGTGGCCCTCTAGTTGCCCAGATGGGCTCAGGCTGGGGCACCCCAGCTCCAGATGTTCCCAGAGCAACTCCATTACACCCAGTAGCCACTGCCCACTCTGGCCTTCCTCGGAGTCACCTTTACAGACATGCTCTGTGATGCTTACGTCCCAGGTCTTCTCCGTGGAAGGTGACAGGAAGAACCCAGAAGTTCCCTGAAGCTCAGAATTTCCTGAGAGACGAGGTGTCTTGGGGAACCCAGGTTTCCCAGTCTCCATGTGCAGTAGTGATTACACACAGATGATGTCATCTTAAGGGAACTGATAGATCTAGAAAATTCCAGACTACTCTGGACCACATCCACAACTGCCTAGCAATGACATAGGGACGACTGCATAATGCTTCATCCCAACTTTGTCCATGGCTTTATCTTAGCTTTTCTACCTTAATTTTCCTTACCCATAAAAAATGACATTTTTTAAACTGTCTCAAGTCCTTTTGACAGCAGACTGGTTATAAGCATGTTTAATAGTTTTCCAAAGACATGTGACTTTTCTAAAGCAGTGCCCCACCAGGGCAAAGAAAGGCAGATCCAGGTTTTTCATTTCTCAAGCCCGGTTGACTTGGGTGAATTTGTACACAAACCTGCAATAACATGACCTGGACACTAGAGGGCACCAGAGCCCAAGGGTCTGACTGCAGAGGACCTGACCCAGGGCAGGCTCTGAAAGGGGAAGCACCAGGCTCCCCCAGCCCCCGAAACCTCCTGAGTTGCATCACCTGCAGGAGACAGACCCTCAGCCTCACAGCTCTGAACACCCACCTGCCTGTGTTGGGCAGCAGGGGTGGTAAGCAAGCAGGTCCTGGGGGCACACAGAGAAAGCAGAGCCACGAACCTGCCCAGCTCATCCTGCAGGCCCACTGGGCTCCCACCACATGCCAAGGAGATAGCACCACTGAACTTACGACGCTCACAGCACATCACTTACAAGACATTTTCTTACACGTGCCTGTATCAACACCCCCTGCATCCAGCAAGCTGGGCCTTCACCCCTGCTTGCAGGAAAGAGTCCAGGCAGGAAGTGGAAGGCGACTTCTCATGGCTGCACATCTGGACCAGAAAGAGGCCCGACTGGGCCCAGGGTGGTTCCCATTTTGCACAGTACCTCCCCAAAGCCAAACATGAACCTGTTCCCAGGAGTCCTGGCCGCGATAACCGGAGCTGGGCTACACCTGGCGCCAAGGCTGCTGGCTGAGCTCAGGTGGGTCTCCGGGGGTGGGGCTGGGGGTTGGGGCTCAGGCCGGCCACACGGAAAATGCCCCACTCAGAGGCCTGCAGCCCGCCAGCTCTTCTTGGAAACCTTGAGACCTGGGCAGCATGGGTTCAGGTATGTCTGCTACTGGGCTCGCTATAAAAGGCACAGGCAGGAGTGCCCCGTGTGTGTGAGCACGCGTATGCACACTTATGTCCCCACCTCCCAGAGGCGCCAACAGACCTGCCCGTCACTCCCTGCAATTCAGTCTGGCCACTGTGTCCCCAGCCTTGGCTGGCAGCTCTTGATCACACCCAGCATTGTTCTTCCCCAGTAACCTGGGAAAAGAGAAGGGAGCGATGAGACACCTGGACGGAGGACAGGAGGAGACACAGGCAGTGCTCCTGCCTCCGAGATCAGGGGTGCCAGGTCCTCCCAGACACGAGGAGAGCTGACGGCTATCAGGTCAGGATCACCCTGCAAAAGTGACACAACAGGGAGCAGCCACCAATTTTTTTGCAAGTACTTTACTTCAGGACCAAAAACACTGAGGAAATTCTCTTGCTTCAATTTTCTGGGCTTCATCTGATTTTGCCCTACTAAATATTTTCTGCCAAAATCAATCTCCCCCAAAAGGGTGCCTGGGCAGAGAACGATAATACGTCAGCCTTTCCCACTTCCACAAGAAGAACGGATCTGCTGAAACCCACTTACGTCCCAAATGAGGTCTGCAGAATAGAGAGCTGTGTTCCTTGCCCAGGGAACACCCACTAACTCTGAAGGCAGGGCCGAGCTGCACATGTGGCTGCGGGTGACAAAGTCCTTCCTGCCGCAACCCTCCTCCACATCATCACAGGCACTCAGAGTGGGGACAGGGTCCCAGTTCTAAGCTCCTGCAGCCTCTCAGGGACCCTATCTCAGAGCAGGGCTCTGTCTTGGGGGGCCACAGCAGATCCTGACACTGCAGCTACTCCAAAGGAAAGACGAAGGTCATAAGGAATAGAGATGCCCCCAAGCATGGGGCCAACCAGAAGAGGCTACTGCCACCTGGCTGACTATCCAGTGTGGCCAGGAGGCACACACCAGGACCCTGGTATTTCTAAGGGTCCATGCACATGTTTTGATTCTACTTTAAATAAGAAAAAAAAAGACACACATTTTAGGCTGAAGAAAGTGTTTTAATGTGTCTTATTAATCTAGACGCACTCATACCAATACAGTTGTAAAAATTAAACTTCTAATATTTTTCCATGTAGGAAAGGGCCCAGGAAGGCAAACTTGCCCCAGGGCCACACAAATCAGAGCCTTCTAGCAGCCTGAGAGGAAGGCCAGGCCCCTGGGCCAGGGCACTTGGTGCTCTTATAAAGCACTGGAGACAGCCCCCTGGCCACCTTCTCAGCACGGAGGATAGAGCCACAGTCCCTAGAAACCAGGACAACAGACTCCACATTGCCCCAGAAATCTCCTGCTGCCAAGAAACACTTTAAATTGTGTCCATTTCAGAAAGGGTGCTTTATCAATCTTAGGGTCAGGGCGCTGGAGGCCAGAGAGCAGGGTAATATCCAACACAGATGCTCCGCAAGTTACAGCGCAGCTACATCCTGACAAACCCATCCGTGTTGGAAATAGATGGACAGAAAATGCATTGAACACACTAACCTACCGAACACCCACCCTCAGCCAGCCAGTGCACCAGGATCCAGGGCCAACCGGGAGGTGAGCCGCTGCCACGGCCCTGCATCTCAAGACAGGACCGAGGATCACACTACGTGGTGCTGGCCCAGGGAAAGACTCAAATCCAAATCTACTGAAGGCAGGGCATTTCTGCACCAGGGTGAGGTGGGAAAACCCCAAGTGAACCAGCACAAGTTGGGACCACCTGTCGCTCAAACTCAGTCCTGTGCTGGGACAAGTCACGTCTCAAAGCTCCTGTGCTCCCTTGAGTTATTGCCTCCCATGGCAAGAGTCACACACAACACAACCCACTGTGTGAACCATTTTCAATTGTTCACCCAGGCCTGTGTCCATTCCCAGCATGGTGCAGCTATCACCTGCTGCTAGCTCTGGGACACGCCATCTCCCCAAGGGAAACTCCAGACCCATCCATCAGTCATCCCCTGCTCCCCTCCCCAGCCCAGGGCCACCATGAACCTGCATTCATGATGTTGTGGTTTGGACAAGAAGAGTACCAAAAGCTCGTGTACTGGAAATGTGATAGTCAATGAAGGACCGCTCAGAGGTGAAATGATTAGATTTTGAGAGGTGTAAACCCATCTGTGAATTAATCCATCCAATGGATGAATAAACTGGATGAGTTACCCCAAGGTCACTGAAAGCCGGTGGGGTATGGCTGGAGGAAGCAGTTGCTGGGGGCATGCCCTTGGGCTACATCTGACCCCTGCCTCTCCTCTCCCTCTGCATCCAGACCTCCATGAGCTGAGCAGCTTTCCTGGGCGACACTCTTCCGCCATGATTACTGCCTCATCTCAGGTCAGAGCAATGGAGTCGGCTGACCATGGACTGAACCTCTGAAACAAGGAGCCAAAATGAACTTTTCCTTCTCTAAGTTGTTCTTGTCGGACATTTTGGTTGCAGAAACGGAAAGCTAACGCACAACCTGGGATCTGTCTCTCTGGGCATCTCATGGGCAGGGCTCACGCAGCAGGTGGCCCCTGAGCTGGCTTCTGTCCCTGAGCCTGAGGTCTCCGTGGTTCATGCCTGTTGCCACCCATCTACGCCTCATCCCTTTTTGTGGCTGGAGAACACCCCACTGCAAGCCAGCATTCATGTTTTTCTCCTTTTAAAGGCGTGGAAGCCCGGGTCAGGGAAAGCCGAAACCCCATGATTGACATGAGTTCAACTGGGTAGAAGCATGGAGCCACAGAGGTGACCAGAGGGTGACCACTGCGTGCCCCACAGGATGCACAAAACCAGAACCACATACAAAATGGACTTCCTCACCGGTTCAGCCCTCCTGTCCTCCCCTCTCTCCATTCAGCCACTGCCCAGGGGCTTCCAGAGGCAGCCAGGGGGACTCCTCTCCCCTGGCTTGGGGTGAACTGGCCCTTCACCTGAGGTCATGACCTACGCTGGCTGCTGGACCTGGTCCCTCTTCACTGGAAAGAGGAGCGAGAAACCGGGAGACCCCTAAGAGGAAGGTGGGGAGAAGAGGAAGAGAGGCTTCACCATTCAGGAGAAGGGCTGGGCAGGGTGGGAGCAGACCACCCACGTGGACCTCGTTCCCAATGGCCAGAAAGCAAAAGATCACCTTTTTAAAAGATGAGAGCTTTTCTTGAAGTCCAGGGGGATGAAGCAAGGATGAGGGTGAGGCCCAGAAGACAGAGAGAGCAAGCCGACTGCTCACCCCCGACCAGCAGCACAGGTGGCTGCTCCCACCTGCACACACCTGTCTGGGCACATTTTTCCTTTGTCCCCCAGCCTCACCAGGGTCTCCAGGAACTAAGGGTTATGACCACCAGCCTGGAGGCTCGAGTCATAACAGGTGATCCTGTTATGTGAATTTTAAAAAGCTATAGGCATATAAAGCGATGGATGGCTCATGGTGAAAAACTCGAGAGCCCAAAGGCCAAGCATCAGGTGCTAGTTAATAAAACAGTGGTCGCCCTGCTCGCTGGTTCTCGAGCACCACTAGAGTCACCAAGGTGGGCTGTGGCTCAGGAAGACAGCTCAGGTGTCAATGTGGAAGAAAGGGGACAGGCAGAAGCCCCCGTGGTTATATCACAGCTGCGGGACACTGGGCAGGACCTTCAGGGAGACACTGGACACGCTTCATCTTTAGGCCACGTCAACCTTACAGATCGAATGCTCTTGGATCTGAAGGCTTCCAGCAGAGTCACCTGCCACTTGCTCACCTTCCTGACCTTCCGTGTCCTCCTCTCCTCTCACAACAGTAATCACCTAAGAGGGCTCCTTGGGGATAAGAGCTGGGCCACACCCACCACGTGCCGTGTGTATACACGTGTGTGCACATGCGCACGCGCGCACACTGCAATTGCATTTGGCAATCCTCAAGCCAGGGCAATTGGTAGCTCTGAGGCCAGGTCATCGGCAGGGGGAGGACAATGCTGTTTTCTCTTTGGAGGGCTGTTTGCTTAACACTCCGACATCCCCAGCCTGTGCCAGGTTAAGACAGGAAGATGACTTTTCATCGGCTGGAAGGAATCCCAGACAGATGGCTCACTCTCCGCATGCCCGGTGCTGCTTCCAGGATGGGGAGGCAGGAGCAGAGAGCGGGAGGATGGTGGAGAGCCTGCATGGAAAGAGGGTCCCCCAGGGCCACCGAGCAAGCCTGGAGATTCGAGTTTCTCCTTTGAGCACCTCCCAAGGTTCCTCAATCCACTCCGAATGTGGGAATCCACTGCAGGGGACAGAGCGTCCTTACGCTGCAGCTGTGTGTCAGACGGGTCCAAGAGCAGAAATGGCATCTTCAAAGATTCTCAGGACATGGAGCTTGAGAACAGAGAAAGGAGAAAGCAGAGGCCAGGATACACCAGCACAGCCCCAGGGCCCACACAGGGACACTGCTTCCAGCCAAGCCCTGCTAGGCACTGGCCAGGAGCCCTCCCACCCCAGCAGCTCACCTGCTGCAAGCCAAACTCCCCACACCCTTGCCTGGGGCCACTTCCACCCTGTTACCAAGACACCCAGGGTGACCAAAAGGTAAATGGAGTGAAAACTTGTTTCAGAGCATCAGTTACACAACAGGATTAAATGACGTTAACACCCTTATACTCTCAACAAGTCCCTTAGCAAGCCACAGTGCTCTCTCCACAGCAACCGCAGAAACGATCAACGAAGGTGTGAGAATGTGGAAAAATGAAAGGGCTAGAAAAAAGCGGGAATCCAACCACTCCAAGATGGACCAGGGATCAAAGAGATCACCCAGTGTGTCCAAGCCTGACAGGGAGCTGGAATTCACCACGTGTCCTGAAAAGCAAATCTGACTGAAGTTGTAGCAGAGGGGACCCTCAGGGTACCTCCAGGAGATGGCAGCAGAGAAATCACCCACCCTGCCCATCAGAAGCCCAGCCTGCTTAACCAAAGCCCCCGACTCAAATCCACCTGGAGCTGAAATCAGCATCTCTCATGTCTCCCTCCTGCAGCCTCCAGGCCTCCCAGTGAGTAATCAGCAGACTCCGCCAGGGCCAGGTGACTCCTCACCATCTCCAGAAGCCCCACGTGCTCTTCTACCCCAGCCCTAGGCCTCCCTGCCCAAGCTCCATCCAGGTTGACTTCCCAAGCACCACCAAGGGCGAGCCTGGGTCCTCCTGTCCCTGTCCACCACTCCGATGGCTCAGCTCACACCTCCTCCCCCACCTTTGGCTATGAACTTGGGAAGTCTGGGGCTACTTCACTTTCTCCCCCAGGCCAGACATTCAGCAGGAGCTTGCTAAATGAATAAATGGCCTCTCCCTCCCTGTCTCTTTCCATTGGAGTAGATGGTTGGAAGAGGCTTCCAAATAAGAATAAATGGATTTTTTTGTTTTGCATACAATAGCCTTAAAAGTCAGCTGAAAGGGAGCCCCCTCCTGCAGACTGGGAAGCCTGAGGAGGGGGCACCAGCTCCTCAGACCCTCCACTAGCAGGGCAGGAGCCATGTGATGGGAGACTCAACCCTTCCTGGCTGGGAGGAGGGCTGGACCATGTTCCAATCTTCCACTCACTTTAATTGCCAGGAAACAGACCTCCTCTGTCTGTTATTATGACTTAATTAAGCCACAAGGGCCGGAAGGAGGAGACCAGGTCCTTAAAACTGGCTGGGAAGGTGGAGAGCCAGGTCAGGAGCCTGGGCAGGAAGCACTGAAGACAAGGCATGGCTGGGACCCCAAGGGCAATCCCCACCCTCTGAGCTCAGCCGTGGTTCCCATTAACCCATTCACTGCCTGAAGTCACCAGGCTGAACCCACGAAGCCCAGGGAAAAGTGGTTGGTCACCACTTTCAGAAATGTTACCCTGAGCAAAGGAAGACACAAAAGACCACGTGTGTCATTCCATTCACAGGAAATGTCCCCAGAGGGCTGATTTGCAGACAGAAGCAGATCTGTGGTTGCCCAGGGCTGGCCAGGGGCAGCACCCCGCAGCAGCAGGAGGACATCCTGGGGGTGACAGAAATGGCTCCAAACTCTCTGGTGTGTTGGTTGCAAAACTACTAGCTGACTGCAATTGACAAAATTGTGCTTTTACAATAGGTGAGTGCACAGTATGTGAATTGCACCTCAATCAAGCTGGTTTAAAAGCATGGGTTAGGGGCAAGGTTCATGGTCAGACAGGCAGCTCAGTGGGAAAAGAATAAAGCATTCTCTGGAGACTTTACCAGCTTTACCAGGAGTATCCCTTGTCCCTGGACTCTGGGGACCCCAGCAGAGAGGTAGGGGACTGGATAAAGGATGGGCCTCAGGATCAGACAGAAGGAGCCCCCAGCTGTTGGGTGGTGGATATATCCCCAGCACCCCAGCCTTGACCTTGACTTGCTCACCTTCGGAAAGATGCCAAACAGATGCAATGAATGCAGATGCTTTTGAAATGAAAAGTTGTTTTTAAAAAAAAATCTGATTGAATTAGAATGTCAGGGATCTGGCCTGCTTCACCAAAGCCCCCCTAACTCTAATTGACCCAGAGTTAAAATTAGCATCTCCCACCAGCTTCTCCCTGCTCGCTTCCACCTGCTCACGGAAAACATCAGACAAGGGTGTGTTACAGGCAGCCAGTCACCTTCAGTTCGGGTCCTTTCCATTTAGCAGGTGCTTACAGAGACCTTGGCAGATGGTGGCACTGTGCCCGGTGGTTTGGGGCACAAAGTAACATAAAGAGCCTTGTTTTCCAGTTTACGACCTGGTCAATACACTTCAAAAGCAAGTCAAGGTAACTGAGGACCCTCCCAACCCTTCTCCCAATGGGTGCCGAGAAGCCGGAGGTGGAGCCCTGGGGCAGGGCAGGAGTCCAGGTGGTGGTAGCATCTCGGAAGGACTTGCTGGACCTTCCCAGACAGGGGGCTGGTTTAAAAATCAGGTTGTCTCACAGCTGGTAGGCCAGGCAAGATCCTCAACATCCCACCACACCAGGAGAGTCAGCTGAAAGCAGGGATCCCTCCTCGGATTGGGTAAGGAGGAAAGAATGCCACAGCCTGGCACAGGCTGGGAGCTCAGGAATCACGAGGTGACGTTCCTCCCGCGTGAGCAGGTAGGAGAAGATGTCCACAGTCCTGAGCCAACGCAACGATGCAGGAAGCAAGCCTGGCTGCAGAGGGGCTGGGAAGAGACCATCACAGAACCTCAAGCTAGCGGGGGCAACATCTGCTCTCCTTGCTCCCTCCTCAGCTTAGGGCCCCCCACCCATACCAACGACAGAGAGGCCCTGCTAAGCGGCCTGACCCCAGCCAGCTACTGGGAAGACAGGTTGTTTCCTCCAGGGGAGGAACAGGCCCTGCTGGCTCCGTCTTTGCCCAAGTGGTTGTCCTCATGAGCCCAGGTGGAAAGCAGTCCCCCAGGGACATTGAGGAAAGACCGGGGTGGGCCAACAGGGAAGCGGAAAATCCCAGCACTGGGCCAGCTGGGCACCCACGCTGGGCCTGGGCCACCCCCAGACAGGGCAAAGGACCAGCCCTCCTCCCCCAGGGGGACCTGCTGCCTTGGCCTCTCTCCCTCAAATGCAGGAAATGCCCATCGGTTGATCCAAAAATTCTGGCCAGACCCACCCCACCCCCACCCCACGCTCAGGTGGCAGGTAGCGGGACCACATCTTTTGACTTGGGGATGGAGCCACGCTGGCAAGTGAGTGACCTTGAGCTGAGTCACCTGATCTGTGTGCCCAGCAGGCTCTGCCACTTCACAGCAAGGACAAAGGACAGCGACCCTCCAAGATGTCAGGAAAGCTAAGGTGACTCTGGGACGGAGCAGCCACTTCTGTCACTGGGGATGTCCCTTGGCTCTTGGAGCACAGCCCTGCCCCAGATCCTAGGTCTCCCAGGCCTGCCTCTGGGCCTGGGGGCTTTACTGCCCCAGCCCCAATCATGCAAGCACGGGGAGCAGCAGGCCTGACCGTCCACACCAGGGAGGGCCCTCCGTCCATCCTCCTGCACTGGCCCTGGGGACTCCAGTGTGACAGCATCTCTCCAGCCTCCCTCAAGGAACGGAGCTGCTAAGAAAGATGTCCCCGCAAACCCAGTCCAGACTGCGATGCCCAGGGATCAGCCACCCCGACACTTCCGTCAAGCTGGTGTCTCACCTCCTCCAGCCCCTGCAGCGCCCAGGTTCCCCGCATAGAGGCGGCAATTCCACAGCATCCTCCTGACCACCCGCCCCCGTCCAGACTGCCCTAAACAAAGGTGCCGTTCTCCCTGCCCTTGGGGGTCACCACGTTGTCATCAGACCTGGGCTTGTTTTCTTTCTGCTCAGGCCCATCTTGGCTTCCCCCCCAGGCACCGCCACCCCCAGGAGACAAGCCCTGTATTATTTTCACAGACCCTAATAAATGACATGGCTCCCCCACCTCCTGCCACCAACCCACTAGCCCTCCCAGCCCTTCCTGTCTGACATCTCCCTGGGCTGAGTGCCCCCCTTCCCCAGGAAAGAACAGGAATCGTTTGTCCTGGGGGAGAAACAGCCTCCCTTGCTCCCTCCATCAGGTGTCACGGTTTCCTCCAGGGAAAGGCAGCGACGTCACCCGACTAGAACAGCCAGCCCCTTCCTCCAGGTCCCGTGCAGGTGGCGACTGTCAGGGTGGGTGATAAAAAGGATGCTCGCCTCGTGTTCCCAAACACGCCTCTCATCAGCAAGCCTCCTCCCCAACCTCCCCAAACTCAACCATGAAAGAGGTGGACAGGCGGAAAGTGACACCCACACAAGCCCAGGACGGAGTCGCTGCTGCACAGGGCCCGGTTCTCCTGGGCCGCTGGGAGGTGGGCGCACCAGCCTGCACGTGCCACAAGCCAACATAAGACGCATGTCATCCCGCCCAATCACGGGCTGGCGCCTGGACGGCTCTGGCCTCACGAGGCTCCTGAGTCTGAAAGATGATCCCCAGAGCCTCCAGGTGTGGAAGGTGAGCAAGAGCCAGGAGGAGACAGCAGCCACAGAACCGCCAGTGCCACCGGCTCTGGGCCAGACCTGGCCTTCAGCACTGCCCATGCACCGACCACCGATTGAGGCAGATGAAATGGCAAAGGCGACCAACTCTAAGAACTGTGACCAGATCCCAAACTGGCCCTGCCTGCCTCTCACTGCCCTCAGTATGGCTGTATGGGCCAACCGGACCTGGAGGCATGTCCTTATGGCCACCCTGCAAGATCAGGGTGAAGGTCAGTGTGACCTGCGAACCAGGGCAGGAGGGAAGAGCCAGGAGGCAAGCAAGGCCACATGTCCTCACACACACCTGGAAAGCCACCTGCACCCACTTCCCAGAGCACACAGCTGCCCCGCACTTTAGAGCTGGGCAGATCCTTGGAGTATGTCGCTGGTATTTCACCTAGAAAATAAAACAGGGGCGCAGAGACACGGAGACACTTGTAAGATCACCTGTGCAAGAAATAACAAGCAACCACTGAGACCCGTGTCATGCAAACTTTGGTCTAGTGTGACGCCCAGCCTCCTCCTTTACACGACCAGTAAGTTGAAACCTCTAGAGAGGCAGGAGGCAAGCTCTAAATATCCACCTGCACAAGTGAGAGACAGCCGCCAGCCAGGGGTGTCTGGGGGCAGGGGAGCAAGAACCCAGTCCATCCCTACTCCCATCTGCTGCTTGGCCCCCTCTGGATGACACTGTCCTTTCTGGTGTGAAAATCCGTGGAGGCTGCTCTGGACCCCGTGGTTGGCAGTGACTTCAGCCTGGTGATCCTCATGTTCTAGATCCAGTGCAGGAACGAAGAGACCTGGCCTCCCTGCCCATGCTGGGGCTGCTGTTCCCCAAGCTGAGCATGCACCCCCCTTCCCATATCCCTGTCCCTGATGCCCCCTCCCAAGACAAGCACTTGAGCTCCTCCCTTCTGCGCTGCTCCTCCCCAAAAAACTTCCCTCTGGCCACCCTCCCATGTGGAATGCCTCTAGACCCACCTGTCCACAGAGCTGTGGGGGAGTGTGGCTTCTCTCTCCCAGGGCTTGCATTGAACTACAGCCTGAATTCCCCAAACCACTCTCCCTCCCACCACCTTGCACCCAAACACCTGCACGTAGCACGCAGCACACCGTGCTGACACTGGGCCCCCCCTCCTGCGGGCTGTGTGTCTGCAGAACCCAGAAGCCTCTACCAGGAGGTGACATTTCCTAACGTCTCTCCTCTACCGCTCCCCAGCATTTCAGGCAGGCTCAGGAAGGACCTCAGGTCCTGCAGTGGGACAAGGTGGGCTCAGTCAGATAAGGGTGGGCCTCCTGCTGGTGGAGTGTGAGCCCGCCCACCCTGCAGCTCTCCTGTGTGCATAGGAACCCTGGGCCCTGCCGTGAAGTCCTTCTGGAAAGGCCTGCTCACCCTGCCCCTGCATTGCACCCCACCCCCCATAGGAGGCACAGAGGTACACAGAATGGAACTCGGGAGCCCCTGCCCCTCCAGGGTCCTGCCCAGCGCACATACGTCGATGCCAGGGCCCAGCAAGCCTCGTGAGAAGACACAATGGGAGGAGAGGGGCACAGATTGGGGCTGCGGCAGGGCTAGGGTTCCTCTCTCTAGGATGCTGGTGGGAGGGTCCTCCTTGACCAGTATTCCAGCAAGGTCCCCAAATCCGGCTTGTCTCCCATAGCAATCAGGCGCCTCCCTTCCAACCAATACTGAGTGGGCACAGGTTCAGCTTCTGTCACCAGAGATCTGTGCTGAACCCTCCAGAGACACCCACCAGGAGGGACAGGGGCCACCAAGAACACACACCTTCACTCACCTGAACCTAAGTGGCTGACTCCCAGCCAGCGCCAGGGGAAGAGGCTGTGGACTCAGACCCAGCTGGGCTGGAACCTCAAACATGGCAAGGTGACATTAGGAAAGTCACTTTCCCTCTCTGAGCCTTGCAAAAATGTTGTAAGATGCTGATACAGCCTTGGGCACTTAGATGTTCAACAAACAGCAGTCTGATGCCCTTCTCTCACCGTGGGCCAATCACAGAAAGTTCTGGTTTATATGACTGTGTAAAACCCTATGCCATGAATGAGCAAGAGTATTCCAGAGGTAGGGCTACATTCATGCGGGGGTCCCCACATTGCTCTGCACCCCAGATGTGCACCCATGCTTTTATCCCACAGTTCTAAGTGGCCCAGAGTCCCTGAGACCATGACTCTTCCAAACCACACCGCCAGAGCCTGGTCCACGGAATCGGGGACTCTTTCTCTATCCAAATAAGTAATGGGTGGGGGGACCCTGGGGATTCTCCCTGGCTGCCAAGACCCACTTGCTAAAGAGGAGGGAGGAGGATCGTGGGATCCTCTACCTGACAGAAGAGGGGCTCTCGCCGGCCCCACACCCAGATTTCCCCTAAAACCCAATGATAAGATAATAGGCTGCGGTGCTGTCCGGCCACAAGGCCGACACAGACCCCCTTCTTCTGTTTGCTCAGACCCCGGGTCTCCAGCACAAAGTCTTTATTGGTCTCACTGCGGGGGTGAAAAGAAAGGGGGTTTTGTCCTCCTCCTCCCCCACCCAGGCTGGGCCAGTTTATCTGACACTGTAACAGTCTTTGTAAACCGAGTGTCCCGGGATAAACGTTCCCTTAAGAGTCCCTTGGCCTGGGACAGAGGGACCCTCTCCAGAGGAGAATGGGGAGCTTGTTCCGGATGGTCTTTTAATGGGGAGGGGGGGCGTCACCAGGACAGGCCTCCAGCGCACTCACAGAGCTCCCTCTGTCCCCGGCGACAATGGAGGCGATTCTTAAAGACACGGATGCTGAAAGAGGGAAGGGAGGGTTTTTCTTTCCTAAGGGGAGAGGAGGGAGTTCAGGGTGGGAAGGAGGGGGGAGTGGCCCAGAACAATTCGGACTGTGACAAGGCATCTCTGTGCCCTGGAGCCACTGCAGGGCCAGCACCCGGGCCCCACAGGGAAGGCTGGATCCAGGTCTCCTGGCGGTGTCTGCTGGGCAGCGCCCGGTGTGCATCCCGAATCCAAGATGCGAACCTCCCAGGACACAGAAAAGAACTGCATTCTGACCAAAAGAAAGGGCTTGAGCACTTGATTCTGAAAATCAACCCTCTGAAGGCAGTCTGAGCCCCCGTGTATGCCCCGGGAGGGGTAGGCAGGTGCCCCCACACCTGCAAATCAACAGCACTCTCCAAACCTCAGGAGAAAAGATCACTCAGGCTTCCAGCTCACTTGTTTTGGTACAAGGGCACCACATGAAAGGACACCCCAAGCCAGGTGCGGTGGCGCACACCTGTAATCCCAGATCCCTCCTGCTGAGGCAGGAGGATCTCAAGTTCAAAACCAGTCTCAGAAATTTAGCAAGGCCCTGAGTAACTTAGTGAAACTCAAAATCAAGTACAAAAATGGGCTGGGAATGTGGCTCAGTGGTTAAGCGTCTCTGGGTTCAATCCCTGGTACCCAAAAAGAAAGACACCCCCCACTGTCATGAAGGATCACTTCTGTTTGATTGAGTACTTCTCCAGGGAGCTGGGCATCTGTCCACTGCAAGAGACACCACCTCCCTCCTCCCCTGCCCTGCTCAGTCCATCTGCAGGACTTGAGGGAGATAAGGAGACATCTCCTACACCAAAATGAACCAAGGCTTCAGCTGGTTCCACAGCAGAGAAAGGACACTGAGGCCCGAGGTGGGGTGCCACGTGCCCAAAGGCAAGTGAAAGGACGAGACGAGGAAGAACCAGGGACCTGTGGACAGAAATCCAGACTCAGGGGCTGGCAGCACGCAGTTCTCAGGACCAGGCCAGGAAAGGGCCTGTACCACCTGCAGATGGGTCTGGATTAGTCAGAGCCTGCTGACCCAGCTCCAGTGTGACCACAGCCACACACCAGCCACACAGCAGCACAGCATGGGCCTCCCTCCGGCCTGCAGAGTCCCCCAGCACACATCAAGGCTTTCCTGGGGTCATCATCAGGTCAGGTGCTGAAATCAGAGAATGGACATGCATGGCTCATGTCAGGATGCACAATTAGAAAGTTGTACAAAAACAGAACCAGCGCCCAAGGACTTGGTGAGTTTATTCACATCTCACCTGTGCATCTGCTGGATAAGGATGATGGGTCAATGTCACCTCCACTGCCTATGCGCTGGGAGAGGAAAGAAAGGAGGAGATGGAAGGTGTGGCCCAAGAGGAAGGGAGAGCCTGTCAAGACACTGGGGAAAGGGGCTGAGCCAAGCCCATTCCAGACCCCAAGAAGGAAGAGCCAGAGGGCGTCGCCTGTCCCTTTTCCCCACACCTCGCTCCTATCTGTGCACCAGAGCCAACGGGTTCATTCATTGTATTTGCCCTGCTCACCAAGGTGTGCACACCACCTTTGCATTAGTTGTCCCACATAAGCCAAGGAAGCCACAATCCAAATTCTATACTTCTAAGAAAAAATTCAAAATGGGAAATGGACCTCCTGCCCAGAGAATGGAAACCTTCCCCCACTTAAACCCAACAACACCAGAGCAGAGCTACAACCCACGCAGATAGAGCCACTGAGCCAGGATTTCAGGGTTGCACAGGTTGCATCCCAGAGAGGGATGGGAAGTAAGGGAGGAGGGGACGCGAGGTTCCGTTTCTCTGGTCTAGTGAATGAGCCATCCTCTAATTCCAAGGACCCCAACCTCAAGGCCACCAGGAGCTCCACTCTCCATCCTCCCAATCACATCCGTTTAAAGGTTTTTATGCAGGCAAAGGGCAGAGCACAGCTGACCAGAGTCTGCTCAGGTGGGAGAGGCTTCCACACCCCCAGCCCATCTGGAGGTGATCTAGTTCAGCATCGGTGCTTCTCCCCATCTCTAGGCACAACATCAGAAGACCGAGCCTAGCAATGGATCTCTTCTGGAGGCTTAGCTCAGGTCCAGAGTGCAAAAGGCAACATCCTGGTCAACAGAGAGACTTGATTCTCCTGGAGGACCCTGAGCACAACACTTCCAGGGAATGCCTCATGATGGGTCTGCCTGCCTTCCCAGAACGTGCATCCAATCTCACAAGCCTTTTTATTGATTATTGAGGATGCTGGAAGACACCACCCAGGATCACAGGGGACATAGGATGTCAATATGATGCATAGCAAGCCCACACTTTAGCAACCTTCACGGGCATCCACGATGCTGATGCGCATGCAGGGCGCGCACGCCTCCAAAGCAAATGGTGTGGGCAATGCACAAGGACTCCACCACCCACCTGTCAGGAAAGCACATGCAATTACCGCCAGCTCTCCAAACCAGATTTCACATCTCAGAGAGGAACCCGAGAGTGGCAAACAGAAGAGGTAAACTGGGGTCTGGGGCGTCTTGAACCTGGACAGCCACTAAGGAACGTTTCTCATGGAGGAGACTCCAGTTAGTGAACCTTGCGGACACTGATACACTGTCTCATCTGCGGGGAGAGACCACTCTCCTCCCAGCACCACTTCTAAAAGGGGCAGGTCTCACTCTGCTCTGAGAAAACAGAGGAAAGAAAGAAAACAGTTTAAAGCTTCCAGTGGGTTCCTGGGAGAAGGCAGCAAAGATGCATCACAGCAATAGAAACAGGATGACATCCATTTATTCGTGACTTCTGGCACTTTCCAAAGGAGACGGGGATCCCAGCTTGCAGCTAGATGGATGCAGTCACAGGCCCACTTGGAAGCAGATCAAGTTCTGGTCCTGCATGGACCAGCAGGGGGACTTGACACAAGTAACCTCAGCACGAGGATCCTCAGCTTCCCCATCTGGTAAATGGGGCAATGCCAAGTGCATGGCTAGCTCTCCTCCTGGGACACACAGCCCTGCAGTACATGATACCCGCCCCTCTCCTCCCAACAGCTCCTAAAAAGGCTATTCCTACTCCTTCTGCTGAGGCAGAAATAATCCACCGCAATGACAATGAGATTTCTTTTCCCCCAACAATGGCAAACAAGGGCAGCTGGTCGTACCTGCCAGAGCAGCGTGGCTCCCTCCAAGAGCTCACACAACCCATGAGCGTGAGTCACTGTCCTCAAACAAAGCCTACCTGTGTAGCCAGAGGACAAAGCAAGCAATGTTGAGCCCCCACCTTGAACTCGGCAGCCCGCAGATCAAAGGTGTCCCTCTCACACGGAGCACCCAGAAGAGTCCTCCCCGCGGCACATGAATGTGTGAACACAGAAGAGCCATCTAGGACAACCTCGCCTGTGTCTTCACTCCCGGGTCAGTTCTGGGTCTGGCCTCCCTGGGTTCTCAGTCCCCACTGCCCCCCTGCCTCCCTGGCTGCCAAACACAGAAGCCCAGAAGTCTGCCCAAATCCATCACCCCCAGTTCCTGTCGCCAGGCTTTTCACACCAGGAAAGGAACAAAATCTGCCTCCCCGAAGGAGACTGGGAGCAAGACCATGAGTCCACAGGTGTTCAAAATGAGGTAACCAGTTTTCCTTTCTTTGAAGAAATTCCAGGTAAGAGGTGCCATTCCAGGCATTGAGTTGCTATTCTAGTGACATGTTTGTCACCAGAACCAGTCACGGGCAATCAACGGCAAGGCTGGATTTAGCAACCCAAGAGCCAAACTGCCAGCTCTCTGATGGAGCAAGAAGATGTCCCCATGCCAGAAGAGACTCAGGAGGCTCCGACAGTCAGAGGGGTGACCTGCTACGGTTCACTGGTTTGCCAGCTTTTACTGAACATGAGCGTGTCCCAGGCACTCTCCCAGGTACCAGGTAGACACAACTAGCTCCCTGCATGCTGGCGCAGCATCCAGGAGTCCAGTTCATTCATATGGTGGGACCTCCCTGCGTCTATCCCGTCTCCTGAGGGCCTTCATTGCCCTTTGCAGAATCCTGGTGGCTCTGGGAAGGGATGCTGCCTTCACCCACTGAGCCAGGTGTGAAGCCACAGGGGAGTTGATCAATGCACCCTGCCCCCCACCACAGCATGGGCGTGGCACAGGATGCACAAAAGAACCACTGAGGCAGAAGGTTCTGCAAATGCTGCTGCCCCTCCTGACCCCCTGATTAAGTCACCTTAAGGATGAAGCTGTATCCAGACAGGGCAGGATGCAAAGATCTGGGGGAAAAGGACCCACAAATCACAACCCCATGCTCCGCAGTCATGGGAACGATCACACTCTCGATCCTGCAAGCTGGTTCAAGCTGATTTCTCTGCAACCTACATCTGGAAGCGGCCAGTCTCATCAGATTATGAGTGAGAAACTGACCCACAAGGACACACAATCAGACAACAATGGTAATGTGGGTGGGATAGAGCCCCACTCTGAACCACAGTCCCATCTTCAAAGCTGTGTGACCTTAGGGATGTTCCCTGATGCTTCTAGGCCTCGAATCTCCAGTGGGAACACAATGACATCCCCACCTTACAATTAAGCCCCAACCTTACAATTCTGTGAATACTTCAATGAAATTGATGCAGATGCCTTAAAACAGGTTGGAAATCGGAATCTAGAGCTTACATCCGTGATTATATTATTGATATTAATATTAGTATATTCTTAGTATAGAATTACATGTTATATACTGTATTTAAGTTTCTATGGGGATCCTCATTGGGACAATGGGGCAAATGGCTTCAGAGATGTAAAAACTGAAGCCCCTTCTCTGAGCCCGACCCTCTCCTTCCAGCTAGAACCCTGCAGATGGGCAGAGGGTGCTGGCTGGGGAAGCACATCTGTTGAACCCTTCCTCAGGGAAGGAAGTGGGCCAGGTCCTGATTTCAGGGACAGGTGACACGGCCTGGTGGGCAGGCAGACCTGTGAACACAGTCACACCAACACCTTCCCCAGACTGATGTCCTACAGAGGCCCCCTGTGCCAGGGGCCGGGAGGGTCTGGAAAAGGGGGATTATGCCTGTCCCATCACAACAGTGGGGTGGGAGACAGGATAAAGGAAGACACTGAAGGTGAGGAAGACAGACACCCAGGAAAGGCCCCAGAGCCCACAGGTCAGGCTGGAATGAGGACCAGGTGAGTTCTAGCTCCTCGGTGAGCTGAGAAATTTAATTAAAACCCCAAACACCTGAGCTTCCTAGCAGGCTTGCCCAAGATCACAGATTCTCTAGGACTCAGAAAGACCTCCCTCGGCCCAACTCCAGAGCCCTGAATGAGTCTGGGCTGAAGGTGAAGGAGGAGGCATCAGCAGGAGGCTCCCCTCCAGAGAGAAGAGAGCCGCATGGGAAGCTTCCAACCTGCACAGGAAAAACAGCTTCAAGCTGGAGCAACTCGGAGGCTGAGGCAGGAGGATTATGAATTCAAAGCCAGCCTCAGCAGCTTAGCGAGGCCCTAAGCAACTCAGTGAGACCCTGTCTCTAAAATAAAATACAAAATAGGGCTGGGGATGTGGCTCAGTAGTCAAGTGCCCCTGGGTTCAATACCCAGTACCAAAAAAAGAAAGAAAAAACAGCTTCGTTTCCAAGTCCTTAATTTTAAGAGAAAACAGAAATACCACAGTGAAAAAATTAAAAAGGAAAAGAGCACATTTACAGCAGCTCCAAAGGCTACTTTCCTCCCGGCAGGAGTGAGACGGGCGGAGAGGCTGCCAGAACCACAGAGAGGCAGACACAGTCCCCCAGGGCCAGGGAAGCCACTTACTATGAATGCCCAATCCCCCTGGCGGAGGGACCCCGGGACTTCCCATCCCTAGAAGGACGGCGATCACCCCAACCCAGCCATGACCCAGCTCTGCACGGAGCTGCCATGGAAACCTGACACTTGACTGCAGAGAAGCCTCCTCTATTTAAACATAATTTAATGTTTAAATTTTATATAGGTGTATCTCTCTCTCTCTCTCTCTCTTTCTCTCTCTCTCTCTATCACACACACACACACACACACATAAATATCCATCCATTCATCCCACTTTCAGCAAACTTCATGGATGAAAATCTGTGCCCGCAGGACACATTTGCAGAGAGGATTCACCCTAATCACCTAATCACCATCCTCCTGGCCCTTTCTCCACCCAACACCTCAAAACACCGGCTTCTCATGGTGTTCACCAGGTCAGGAGGTAGGGTCTGCGGGCCAGTCTCCCTCCTCCCTTCACCCACCCGTACCTTAACGGTCTCCTCAGCGACAGGGAACATATTCACCCAGGGTGACTGCAGGTGGGCCAGGTTAAATAATTGGGAACTGGGGAACATGCTGACCACCGAACCCCCTAATTTAGAAGGAAGAGCCGCAGCTTGGTCTGCTCCTCAGTTCCCGGGCACCTGACACCAGGTGGAGTCAACTCCTCACACCCAGGAGGTGGCAAGAGGCAAGGTGTGTGCACACAGTGTTCTGCCTTGACAAGGAAGGAAAACCTGAGCCACGACAGCATGGGTCCACCAAGGGACACCATGCTAGGCACACAAGGCAGACACCGAGAGACAAGCACTGCAGGCTCCCTGTGCACGTGGTCCCTAAGATGTCAGATTCCTAGACACAGAAGGCAGAAGGTGGCTGCCAGGGACCAGGGAGGAGAAATGGTCAATTCTTGCTTCGGGGCTCCAGGGTTTCAGTTGGGAGGATAGAGTTCTTCAGGGTGGACGGTGGCACAACTAAGCCATGTGCCTCAAGCTGCCAGAATTGTACGCTTAAAAATGATCAGGGTGGTCAATTTGATGTTTTGTATATGTTGTCACAATAAAAAACAGTTCACACTTTAAAAAATGAGTTGAGGGAGACGACTCATCACATAAAGCTCATAAAGCTCCTGAGGGTTTCACTCCTGCAGAGGTGGTCCCCAAAGCCAGCATCTCGGGCATCTTCATTTCCATGCATAAAGCTCAGCAGAATCCCTCCTCCAGCAGTGACTGCCCCGCCTCAGGTCACCCTTTGATTGGCACCAAAGACCACTCAAGACCACATGTGTAAGGACCACAGGGGTTGCACCAGTGTCTAAGAAGCATCCAGCAGGCACTCAATATTTGCAAAATTAAGGAGAGAGGAAGTCTACGTGCACCTGGCTGGGGAATAAAGCACACCCTGAGAGCCCTAAGCGATCTCCAGGCAGAACTACTGCTCAGACAGGGATGGTCCTTCCTGCTCTGTCCTACCTGGGCCTCTCAGTTCAGTGAAAGCATAGGAAAGAAAATGGCAAAAATGAAATGAGTGCAATTACAATGCACTAATTGAAGTAATAATAATAATAGCAGGAAATTCAATGGGAGTGGAGCAAGCAGATGGGGGGAGGGAGGAGGGAAGGGAAGTGGAAGTTCCTGGTAATGGGATTGATCAACTTATAAGCAGGTAGGAATATGGCTTGGTGCATCCCATAACTGTGTATGATCATAATGCACCAACACAAATTTCTTTTCAATAAAGTGAAATGATGTTCAAGACCCACTTTTTAGGTAAAGGAAAAGGAGCTGAAAAACATTCAAATGAAACCAGAACGAATCAGCACCTTCCAAACTGTCGGGCGGCACATGCTCACAGCTCGTTGAGGTTCCCAGAGCTTCAGGACCACGGGACTGCAGTCCCTGGTGGTCAGTCCAAGCACAACCGCCTCGGTTTAACCACACACAAAGACACCTGGTTTCAAGACTTCTGTGCAAAAACCTGTACCAACACACCAAATATGGGAGGAGGGGATGATTCACGTTGCAGAAAGAATTCTTGGACAGGAACCTGCCGCTTCAGCGTTCTTGCCGGCTGCATGATTCCTCCAGGCCTCCTGGGCATCACGTAATCCACCAAGGTTGGTTTTGTGTAGACTTTTTATTTTTTCAGGGCAAACCTATTTGGTGGAACCCCAGTGATTTTTAATAGGGTGTCCTTAGCTAATGGTGTGACTGAAAGGAAGACGTTCCTGCAGGATCAATCCTGTCCTCTTGTGAAGTGAGCTGTGTACATCTATCACAGGAAGAGGGGTGCTAACTTGGACCCTGCCTGCTCCATGATGATGGTGACATTGCCTCGGTGACCAGAAATAGAAGTGATCTGCACACACATGCCAGCTAGCTAATGCACCAGGAAGCAGCAGGTAAGGGGCAGCTCCCAAGCTCCAAGGGACCTCTGCACTCCCAAGGGGAAGGACTGCTGCAGATCTGCCTTGATCCTTCGGCCCAGATCTGCAGTTCCTTCATTATCCACCCCAAAGCAGCCAGATCCGTCTCAACCAAGGACAAAGGACACCTGACCCCATGATGTCTGTACTAACAAACCTCATAAGTGCAAGTGGGGGTCCAGGCCAGGTGGGGGGGTCAGCCAAGAAGGCTTCCTGGAAGAGGGGAAGAGAGCTTTGTGGTTGGGTAAGCTCCAGGGGTTGAGGGGAAGGCTCAACTTAGGCTTGAGCTGCCCAAGAATCAGTCAACTCCCTGTTTCTTAAAGCGTCCCTCTGTATCTGAATGGGCTGCAAAACATAGAAAGTGGGGAACCCCAAGCAGCCTCCCAGCCTCAGACAAATAAAAATGGAAGCTCTATTGACAGGTTCTCCAAGCAATTCATTCTCAAACCACCATCTGAGGACAATCGTGGGAACACAGCGAAGAATTCCAAAGTGAAGATTCTGAACGGGGCCCACACGGATCTGCAAAGAGCTACGGCTTCTGGGAGAGGAGGGCCCCCAAGAGTCATGGAGGAGAGAGCCAAGCCAGGAGTAGACAGCAGAGTCCTCTCCCCTGGGAGCTAGCTGGTTACCAAGGACACCGGCACCACGGTGTGTGAGGACAGCTCGGTTGGAATGGTTGTTTTCCTATTTACAAGAAGTGAGAAGGCTGGAGTGCTCACAGGGACCAAAGGCCAAGTCCAGGCAACCAGACCCTGGCAGAAACAGAAACTGCCTGGACAATAGGAGGGTGTTCTATGGAGATTTAAGTCATCTTAAAACTTCTGGATCCCAAGCAAACTCACCCACTCTTCGCAGGCGACCACTCCACTTGGAAAAGACAGTATGGAGCTTATCTGTGTATCTATGGGGTTTAACAGGCCACGGATGGGCCAGGGCTTAGACTCATGTGGTCTCTCTGTTGTAGGACGCAGAAGACCAGGTGAGGGGTGGCCAGAAAGACTTCCTGGAGGAAGAGAGCAAGCTCTGTGGTTGGCTAGATTTCAAGGGCCCATTTAGGCTGTCACTGCCAAGAATCAGTCTTCTTTGGGTTTCCTGAACTTCTCACGAGCCCTCTCTTGTGCAAAGACCCTGGGCCAGCTACATCCCCAAGCGCCTTCATGCTGACTCTTCTCACCCCAAATCCCCCACCCCTCCAGACAAAGAAAGCCCCTAAAGAAAAGGGGAGTCCCATCTTCACCCAAGATTACCCAAAAACACCTTCAATCCCTTCTAAGGCAAGGGCAAGAACCCATGTTCCTTAGCTCTGCCCAGATGACCAGGAAATGCAGCATGGCTGGGTTTGTACGCTGAGCACCCTGACACACCTGCGGTGTGAGTCACCCGCGCAGGCATTGCATGGCCTACTTGTCAACCGCAGAGTCGGTGACTCTGCAGCTTGCTCTCACGCACGCCAGATGACATCCATCTACCTACCCCCCAGAGACATGTTGGGACAGATTAAGTAATAAGTCAATTTTTACTCAACCACATTCCCAGTGGAGGTTTGGAGAGAGAGAAGGGGAAACACAGATGGTATCCCATTTAAGGTCAGAGCCCCTCCAGGCCCTGACCTGGCTCGGTTGCTATCATTCGGGAGGGGGCGATTAACCTGGGGAGGAAGGTGGAGAGGCCATCTCAATTTCAAACCTTCTCCAGAACACAGAACATCTACTGTGTCCCTTTCTGCTTCTGATTTCACAAAAGGCATTGCAGGACCAGGGATTAGACCCTGTAAAGTACATTAGTGGGACCATGGGAGGAATGTCAGTAAGGCTTATGGATGGGTATAAGCAATGTGTTAGTATTAATGTCCTGATCTGGTCCATGCACAGGGATGTGTCAAATGTTACCAAGTGGGGAAGCTGGTAAAGGATACAGGGGAACTCCAGGTACAATCTTTGCAACTTTTCTGTAAATCTAGATTTATATCAAAACCAAATTATTTTTTAAGAAAAGATAACATTTTAATCTAGCTGCTTAATTAACACTAAATCTACAGTATCGCTAAACCAGTTCACACCACAGTCCTGAAGGCAAATTCTAAGTTATTCTCATACCAACGCTGATCAACCCTTTGATGTAGAGGGGAAAGAACTGCATAAAACCTTGCATTCACTCAGCAGTCACGGATCCTGTACCTGGGTCTCCTCCCCAGGAGCAGGCCTATCAGAGGCACACCTTCAACTGCAGACTTGATTCTGAATTAAAGCAAAATAGCAATTTCTGGGCATTTTCCACAGGGCAACAGCCAAAATATGGACAAATCCTTATGTATAAAAGGAGACGCAATAATGCCTTACTTCTGGGGGTGAAAGTTTGGAAATACCTTAGTGTCCAACAATGGGGGAATTATTAAGTAAAGTAAAGTTCAACACCTGCAGTGTGATACAGTGTCACAGAATCATTGCATGGAGATACATTCAAATAAAATCAAGGGGGAGAATGAGCAGGAAACAAAGCTGTGCAAATTACAAGATTTCACCAGTAAAGAAATTTGCTCAATTTTTTACTGTGGGAGCTGGATTTCTTTCTGTTCTTTGCACCTTTTTGGTAGCTTTCTGTAAAGGAGAATAAGACAGTGGGTGGGGTGAAGAGGTAGTGCCATGGGCCACTGGTCAGTAGGGCAGTTTCAACAGTTCCTGTCCCAGGGTCAGCTTGAGCAGAAAACTGGGCAGGGGGGAGGATGGGAAAGTGGCCTGGGATCATGCTGCACCAACCAGGGCAGCTCCAGGGAGCCAGGTGGGGCCAGAGGCAGCTGAGGCCTCAGCTTCTGGAGGAGGGGGACATATCAACATAACTCACTATTTTTTTCTTCCTCTGCTGCCTGGTTCTCTCCTCCGGCCTGAGTAGGTGCTCACTAGAGGTCCTGGAACCCTGAGCACTGACCAAGGAAGATCCCTGACCACTTGTAGTTTCCTGTGCAGGAGGGACTGGTGGTGGGAAATAGATCATCACCAACAGGTTCCAAATGAGAACCTAGAGACTGCAGATGGGTTTGGCGTGAAGGAGGGAATCCCACAGCTAGGAAAGCATCCCCAGGAAACCATTTTCAGGGGCAGGGTCCTGGAGTTGAGGACAAGTGCCAAGGAGGGAGAAGGAAAAAGGACCCTGATTGAGCTGTACGTTGAAGTGACAAGTCCTAGATGGCTGCCCCAAACAGGGCAGACACAAAAGAACAAGGAGAGAAGGAAGCAGTCGAAGCACAAATGGTTTGCTTTCAGTTCAGGACTCAAGACTTAACCCCCCTCCCATACTGGCCAAGAAACCTCTTCCATTAACAAATTGCCGGGAAGGAAAAAGGAGGGAGGAGGGTAGCAGGTGGACTCAGTGGATCAAATTCCTGTCGGCTCCCTCCCATTCAGGAAGCATGTCCACACCCTAGCCAAATGCAGCCGCCTGGCTTTCATTGAGGGTGGCCCAGTACTTTCAGTAGGGCCATTCAGCAGACACCCCTGTCCCCTCCAAGCCCCAGTAATTGACCCCTGAGCCATCTCCAAGAGCTGCGCCCCAGCAGCACCCTGGGTCTCCAGTGAGCAGACGCCAGGAGCTCATGGGGTCACAGTGCTTCCAAACTAACGGGACTGGAGGGCGACCAAGCGAAAAGGCAAGTGTCAGGGCCAAGCAGGTGCGCAAGGACGCGGGCGCTTCCTCAAGCTAAGGCTCTGTCCCGCAGGGCAGCCAAAGGCTTGGCAGCGCTGGAGCCTGAAGGATAACCAAGAAAGTCAGGGTGGGGGAGGTCGCTGATCACTGCAACCTGAGAGAATACGAGAAAACGGTCCGCTTGGAGGCAGAGGAATGACAAAAATGATCTCCGAGAAGAGACCCGGGGGGCAAGGGGACGGTGAGAGGAGCAAATCAAATTCCCTTCCCGAACCGAAAGGAAACTTACCTCCAGCCTAGCGACCGATTGTGAGGTAGAAGGAATCAATCCACGAATGGAGAGGCGATCCTGGGTCTTCCAAGCCCAGCTGATACGCGCCAAGTAATCCACGTTAGGGAGCCCCCATCTCTTTCCCCACTGTCCATTCAAGGCCAAAGCGCCGCCAATCCCCACCCCCACCGCCTCTCCACCGCGGAGATGGCAGGGGTCTCCAAGTGGCTGCCTCGCGGTCCCCAAGGGTCGGCGCGCGCCGCACTCACAGGCCAGGCGTTGGGGGGCCCAGATGAACGCACCCCGCCCCTTTGCGCCGGGAGAGCAGCGGTCCTGGACGCATCTCTTCGCCTTCCATCCCTGCGCATCGCCGTGGTGAACCCACAGTTTGCGCCGGGAAAACCCTCTGCCAGTCCAGCAACGCGCCGCAGGCATCTCCTCTCTCCGCCTCGGGTTCGTAAGTCCCCGGGGCCCGGGCAGCTTGGGGTGGGCACCCACCAGGCGGGAGAGTGCCTGGAGAAAAGGGCCGAATCGCAGATGCCAGCTGCGGCGACCTCGTCCAGCCTCCTGCCTCTGAGAGCCCCCGCCACCGCGCGCGATCGCGCCGCCTCTGAGCTCTGCCGGCGCTCGGGCCATTCGGCCTTTTTATACCATCGGACCTCCATGGGGCGGAGCGGTGGGAGGGCGGGGCCGTAGGGCTTGCTGGGAATTGTAGTTTTGTCGTCCTTATCCGTACTAACGCTGGGCAAGGAGCATTGGCCAGGGTTTTCCACAGCTGCTGTCCTCCCTCGTTCTAGTCCTCCATGAATAAGGCTGGACCCAAAGTCAGTTCGGTTGCGTCTGGTCTGGCCTTTGTGCGTAAGGTGGGTCACACCTGCCCTTACCTGCAGCTCAGGACAGCAAACCTTGGTAGCTCTGGAGTCGTATCCAACTGAGCTGCAACTGCTGCCTAGCCACCCGACAGCTATGTGACCTACCGAGTATGGTCCAAATTCTTCCCCTGGCCCGGATAGGGATGTTAGTAGCTGCTTCTGCAGAACCATGGAGGTGAGAACAGCACTGCCCATACCACACGGCCCTGGGCCCAAGCAGTGTGGCCTAATCTGCCGTCTTTAAGGTGAACAATTGTCATTTCCTTCCGCTGGTTATGTGCTAAGCACAGGTGCTTCGAGACACCCCTCCACAACCCAGCTGCTAGCTGGAGTCCCTCGCAGATTACAATTCTGGAGCTGCCATTCCGCCTTAGGTTTCTGCCTGCACCTTCTCATTCACCCAGTACCTGCCTCCGAACACCGGCAGTCACTGGATCACGCAGGCAGGAGTCCTCCCTCCAGCAGCCCAGTCAGGCGAGAGGAGGAAGCAGCCTCATGACACTGGTGTGGATAGGCAAGGGCCTGTCTGGGCCAGGGCACTAACCCTGCTGGGGACATCAGCCAAGACCTTCCAGAGGGTTGGTGTCTGAGCTGAGTGGGCAGGAGGTAGGCGATCAAAGATACATAAGCAACAACACAGAGAGGGCAGAGGGCTGTCTGTGTAGGGGCACCTGTGGGTACACAAGAAGAGGGCGATCTGAGCAGGGCAGGGCCCTTGGATTCATTTCCTGGAGCTTCTATAACAAAGTGCCACAGACTGAGACACAGACTGGGGAACTTAGAACAATAGAAATTTATTTTCTCACAGTTCATCTTGGCTAGAAGTCCAAGATGTATCAACAGGGTTGCTTCAGCCTTCAGGAGAAACTTTGGCAGACCGTTCTAGATTCTGGCTGTTACTGACCCTTATTACGATCTTTGGCTTGTAGATGCATCGCGGATCCTCCACCTTTACGTCTCCTTCCCTCTGTGTCTTCTTCCCTATTTTCCCTCTGCAGTCTCTGTCTTTTCCCACGTGTTCTTGTCATAAGGACACCAGTCCTATTGCATTACAGTTCTTACTCCACCAGGACTGCATTTTAACTAATTACATCGACAGTGGTCCTGTTTACAAATAAAGGTATGCTCTGGGGTATAGGAGACTAGGACTTCAACATATTGGAAGTGGACACAACTCAGCCCATAACAGGCTCCTGTGCCTGGCTGCCCAGTAACACCCACTATGACTAACCAGCCCTTTTGATAAGAGCAAGCCCTGATAAGTGAGATGAAACCACAAAATCACTAGGGCTGGGAAGGAAGGGAGGCTAGGACACTGTTTCCCGGTGGCCACAATGGGGCTTCTGGAGAGGAAGTGGCCCCAGGAACAAGGCATTTACATTTAAAGTACCAAGAAGCACCTGGGTATATTCCCCTAGCTCAGGGAGATGGGGTCAGGGAGGAGAGACAGTGGTGGTGGGCTGCCTCAGTCTTCCCTAAGAAGTTTCTGGTTTTCCACCTGCCATGGTGATCAGCTGTTGCCCATTGAAGTCACAGGCTGCAGGCGGGTTCTGATTTGGCCCTGGAAGCCTGGCTCCCACCTCTTGCTGTGTGGCATCCACAGAGAGTCGTGGCAGTGCAGCGTGGTTTGACCACTGTTTCCACTTTACAGTCACATTTATCTCCTCTCTTGCTTTGGGAAGAAAAATGGAGACCAGGACAAGCACCAAAGATGCAGATTTCTGAGCTCCCTTGGTCTCCCCCACAGACTCCTGGGAAGAAGCCTCCTGGCGATAGTGCTGGAAGCCGCAGGACTTCTCTGAGATTTTCCCTGCACAGCTAAGGCTGAGGAGCATCCTGTCATCTCAAAATGGTACCCATGCCCGTCATTGATTATGCCCATGCAGAATGTTACTGGTATTTTCTGCATTCAACACCATTCCACTCCTCAGACTGATAAACTGATCTTCAGCATGCATTAGCTACTTGAGTGGTTAGAAACACAGGGTAAAATTTTAACTCATCTTTCGTTTCTCCTCATGGCTGTGAGATTGATTTTTTTCCAGGCAAAGCCAGAATCACATCTCTTCATTGCCCAAAAACCTCCAGAAACATCAATATGAATCTGTGTTAAGCTGAATACAGACACAGATAGGCATAGAAGTATTTATGAATATGCAGATATAGTATATGATATACACAAGTACATCTTCCTCCTCTCTCCACTGACAGGACCTAGAAGCAATGACACCCAGGAGTGGGAACGTGTGGTCTACATTTTTTTTTCGAATACCATTGTCCAACCAAGGAAAGCAAGGACATGTGGAGAAATGACTAACTCTAGAACAGGTGCAAGAAATAAATGTACAAGACAAATCTGGGAAATGTTATAGTGCTAGAAAGTAAGAAAGTGTTCATGTGTACATGCACCACCCCCACAGACACACACGGACACACACACACACACACCATGACCATCTAAGTATGGCAAAGGGTTCCAGAGTCCAACTTAATGAGCTTCTAATGGCCAAAGTTACGCAATGATCTGAACAACAGGATAAATAAAATAGCACTGGATTATAACCCAAAATATAAAATATTCATGAGTCGAGTCCATACTGATATAATTGATAGAATAAATAAATCCACAGGGGGAAATAAATCTCCTGGTGCAGAAGGATTCCAAAAATGTATGTGGACAACCCTCCCTCTCCAAGGCAGGGCACAACTCCCCACTTCCTGTACAGGGCTGGATATGGTGACTTCCTTCCAAGGGTGAAGTAAGGATTGGGGGAAAAGGGGCCCCTCACCATGGCATCCCAAGAAAAGGATCAGACAAACTTCCTTTGGGACTGACCACAAAATCCTTGACCAGTATGCCTGAAAACTGTTAGGATTATCCAAAACGAGGAAAGTTCAGGAAACTGCCACAAGCCAGAGGAGCCTAAAAAGTCAGGATAAGTAAACGTGGTATCCTGGATGGAAACCTGGGCCAGAAAAAGGACATTAGGTAAAATAAAAAAAAAAAAAAAAAAAAAAAAAAAACTGAGGAAGTCTGAATGAAGTATGGACTTCAGTTAATGAGAATGTATCCCAAGTGATTCAGAATTGTTACAATGTAGCAATAGGGGGAGGTATGGGACAGACTATCTTTGCAACATTCTGTAAATCTATTCTAAAACTGAAATGTTAAAATCTTTTCAGGCTTGGCAGCTGTATCTCCTCTCTTATAGGCTATCAATGTCCTTTGCTGTCTATAGAGATCTGACATGTCTCTATGAATTCATCATAGTTATCTATTGGAGATACTAACCTGGAAAAAAATATGTATGTCCAGAGGGAAGCAATTGCAATATCAATTTTCTCCTGAGTCAAGTTTTTTAATTTGGGGGGTAACTTCATGGCTTTCTGTTCTGTTGGCCATTTTTCCTATCTCTGGATTGTGATCGTGCTGTTGGAATTTGAATGCATTTCATTTACCCTCATATTTAGTGGGACATGTCACCCACTTTATCTTCTTCAAAAGTTTCTTGGCTATTCTTGGACCTCTGCCACCCCATATCAAATTTAAAATTAGCACATTAAATTTCAGGTAAAAATGAATAAAAATATTACAGAGGAGAAATGCTTCCAGAAGACCCTCGGTGCCCACAAAATTGCATGTCAACTTGACCTCCTGGCATCAAAGCCTTCTGTGGTCTGTCTGGCCTGAATCTCCTTTTTCACCCTCGTCTCCCCAGTAAAGCCCCTGGGCTCCAGGCCAATGGGAACGTTTGCTGTCTTTGAGCTGACTGCAGACCTCCAGCCCTCACTGTGGCTGCAGGTGGCTCCTCTACCCAGATCCCTTCACTTCCACCTATGGAATTCCACCTGCCTCTCACATGCCACCTCCTCCAGGAAGCCTTCTCAGATGCTCAGTACCTGAAAGGTTCCACTGAAGCTGCCAGCTCCCTGAGACACTTTCCAAAACAAGTTCCCTGAAGTCATGAATTTTATTCCTCTTGGGCATACCTGGCCCTAACATCAAGGGTGTTTGCAGTGCATGATTGAGGTGTTTGGAAATTAAATGTGGTGCCTGTCATGGAGTCCTTGGTGCAGCGTCCAGTCATCTTTAGAACTAACACCAACTCCAGCAGCACCGGCACCGTCCTCAACATTTACAGCACATCAGAACCTCCGGAGGTACCAATAGTAGGTCCTAGGATTAATCCCCCATTAGAGAGAACAGAGCCCAAGCCTAGAGCAATGAAGCTCTTTGATGTCACAAGCAATGGCAGAGCCAAGGCTCAAACCCAGAGCCCTCTCCCGGAAGCACCTCCATCTACTATAAATTCCTGTAAAGTCCCCCGCCGCAGGGGCTGGGTCTGCACACTGCTGCACCTGCTATCTGGAGGTTCCTTCCAGGAAGGCTGCGTGTTCTGCACAAGCTGGTGTAAGGATGTGGTTGGACAGGTGTAAAGTACTCAGCACAGTGTCTTGCCCATAATAGCTGCTCAATAAATCCTGGCGATCCAGCGAGCCCACCTGTTCTTCTGTCCTTCCTCTGCCCCCTCCTGGCCCTGCAGAGCTCTTCATCATCCATCCTACTCCTCCTTATCAAAACGAGTAGCTAATGGATTGACCAGTACATGTAGATTCCCACCATCCAGAAAGTTCTGCAGCGTCAGCACCAACCAAGACCTGATGAAATACACAGACTCTGGGCTGGCAGTGTGGTTCAGTGCTAGGGCCCTTGCCTTGCATGGTAGGAAGCCCTGGGTTTGATCCCTAGCAGCACAGAAAGAAAAGATAAAAATTCAGAATCTCATGCTGCATAACAAGCATCAGAATCTGCATCTTCTGATCCACATTTTTTTAGTTTTTAATTTTGCAAGTAGTCCTGAATATATACATATAGTTTAAAAATCTTTTTCAAGTCAAAAAGCATATCCTCTTGGACAGAGTGTTTGTTCTAAACAAGCGGAACATATCCTCCATCTCATTCTGCCACACTCTCTTTTTTTCCTGTTAGCAAAGTTCTGGAGAACTTTCATAAATCTAGCAGTCCCAAAGAGATAGAACATTTGGAAACAGTTTGACACAGATGAAATTCAACAAATCCAAGACTGGCTCAATGCCCCACATCATGCAAATCTCTCAGATCACAGGATGTGCATACTAGCTGGTTAACATATGTAGATGAACTTACAGCTGAGGTCCAAAATTACCAGAGGTGGGACCCAGAGAGCCCAGAGCAAGCAGTATTATGTTCCAGGGACAGAGGACATATGGATGGGATTTAATTGCTGAGTTTCCCAAACTTGGTGCAGAGACTCAAATAACTGAAAAACAGGCAGATGCAGATTTAGCAAATAAATAAATAAGAAGAAGCAAGCCTGCTGAGATTCAGGGGGCTGAGTGCTCCGGAGCCACTGAGAGTTTCCAGAGAGATCAGTGTCTGTCAGAATCTCCAACAACTGGCCATGAGAGTCGCCACACCATTTGAAGTCATAGTCATGCGGGGACATCCTCAGAGCCCTGACCTTCCTCCTCAGGTCACAAGATGATCTGGGCTTCTCCATCATCTCGTCCCCCTTTGCTTTCATACAGGCCAATTCTCAGTTATAAAGGATAGAAAGAATTGATGGAGTGGAGGTCTGGCTCTGAGCCAAGCAGTCACAGCTAATGTTCCTGGTGGCCCTCCGAGGCAGTAAATCTGTGGGACAAAGTGACTTGTTCAGGGTCACACAGGTTCTTCTTCCTGCTTGTCAAGTGGACCCACCTCTTCTCTTCTTCCATCAGAGCAACTCATCTCTGGGGTCCCCACATTCTGCCTCTCACCTCGGTCTCAACACAAAGGGTGTCCTCGGGGAACCCCAGGGGACGGGCTAACCACCCAATCCCAGGAGCTGGTTTCAGCCATCTCAGATCTGCCCTCTTTGCAGTCCCTATACTGAAAATCCCCTCTGTGTGACTGGCAATGGCTCTCTGTCCTGGCTTTGGTCATCCTTCCTTCCTGCCCCCTAACTAGCAGACATATCCCAGTGTGGATTCCCAGATGTCCTCTCCTCTCTCTCCCTGGGTACCTGGCCGAAGCTCATTCCCCATCCTGAGCACCAGGTAGTGGGCAGGACTCCAGGTCTCCTCTCCACCTGACACTGGATGTACACACCTCCCTCAACCTCAGGCTGAGAACAGGCACCTCTGCCCTTCCCCGGGTGATTCCCTACCCAATGTTCCCTTGCCTCTGACTTTCCCAGCAGCCACAGGGAACAATTTCAGCCAGGGGCTGCTCCCTGCCTCAACCGTCTGTGGCTCTTATTTTTTTCTTTTCTTTCTCTTGCTGCTCCAGGGTCCTGCTCCCAAGACTTGCTCAGCTCTTTGCAGAAGCACCTCACAAGAGCCTGGAGTGCAATCCCTGCCAAGACAACCCTCAAGCATAAGGGAAAAGAGGCATCAGACAAATCCCCCACCTTTTCCACTCTTCAACTTGGCAGTTCTGAAGTTTATTTTACCTTGTTGCTGGAGAGTCCTAGTGAGATTCACTTCTGTACCCCCACAGCACAACTTCCCATTAACCCACCATTTCTTAACTTTTCTCCATTCCAGGTCACCCTGTGCTTCCAAAGATAAGCTCACAATTTAATTACACACAAATGCTTCTCTGATGCAAAAAGAATGCAAAATACAATACCACTTACACATCCATTTTTCTTTCTAGATTCTTTGTCCATGTCTGCAATTTTCTAAGTCTTGCAGACTCAGGGTTTAAAGTTCAGAAACACTTTTGATTCTTTGCTCTTTCTGTCCCACCCTACAGGGTCTTTCTGGAGTGCTTGAGGAGCTTCTCCATGGCTCCACTCTTCCCTCTTGGTTCAAGCCCTTGCAACCTCTTGCTTTGATGAGCTCTTCCATTGCTTACCCCATTCTGTCCCAGGGATGCTCTTGAGGCTGTTTTAGGATTGTCCCTTCAGGCTCCTCTGGGGTAGCCTTTCTTCCCTGCCACCTTAGCCCAATGACACCTCTCTCTCCTTGGGACTTCCTCTACACTCTTATCACTCTGCTCATTTGACATCTATTCAGACGTTTCTGGCTCCTCCTATAAATGATAAGTGTGCTGGAATCAAGGATTCTATGTATATCATATGCTCTCTTTTTTAAATCCTTCGAAAGGGGCTCAGTCAACATCATCTGGCATAATTTGACTGACAAGCTCACATTGCTAACAAAGTAAGGACAGATCAACAATACTTTTGCAAGCAGACAAATATACTCATTCCCCAAATTATACTGAATCAATCTCAACCACAAAGCTCCACCCAAAAACTCGATCTGACAGCAAACTGCCCAAGCTGGTAGAATTAATTAGCCTGCACCTATGTGCCAATATCATTATGTTGAGCTAATATTTTTGGTGGTTTGTGGAATCATGGAGGAGAAAGTTGGTGGTATTACTGCATATGATAAGGTTATTGCGTGTCCCAGAAGCTCTGTGAAGAATGTGAATGTGTAGCTTTCTCTTTAGATGGAACAGTGATGATCATTCATTCATTCGATAAACAAACATCTACTTGGCACCTGGTAAGCACTCCACTAAGCACTGGGGATATAATGATCAAGATGAGAGATAAGGTTCCTTTGTGGAGGAAACAGAATAAATTGGTGAAGTAGTTGTGAAGAACAGAAAACATCAGAAGTTCTTTCCATCAGAACAAGGAAAGACAGAAGGCTAAGCCATAACAGGAGAGAGGCGCTACCTCGGAAAGCTTTCTCTGAGAAGAGTTTCAAAGCTGATGGGAACTAGGTCATCCATCTCCAGATGACCCTCGTATCTGTCCCTGGTGATGTGAGGGGCTCCTTTATTCAGAGGTTTCGTGGGGTGGCCTGCTTGGTCTTGGCTTTAAAACCAGAGAGGTTTTGTCCACCATCTACCCACCACATGACCTGGGTCAAGTTCTGCCATCTCTTTAATCCAATTTCCCATCCATTAGGGAGTTAGGGGACCCGGGTGGGGGCAGGCTTGGATATGCACGGGAGCCATTGTTAAACACTTTCTTTCTGCCTCCTTCCTGTTCGACCCCTTCCCCACAGACCATGGTGAGGGAGGAAGAGACAGAATCTTGGGTTTGGGATGAGGTAAATTAGGAGGCCAATTTCAGAACCTCCAGCAAACAAAGCTTCAGTGTTCCCTGGGGAGTGCCCACGTGTGCCTCCTCCTTCCAGGGGGTGGTAGGAGGAGTGGGGTGGGGCCCAGGCGTTTCCCCAGCACCTCCCACCTCCCACCCATCTGACCTGCTCCAGGAGGGGAAGAAGTGAACTGGGGAGAGGGAGGGCATCTGAGGTGAAGGGCTGAACTCTTGTCTTCGAGAACATTTGCATTACAAAGCTTCTTGCAAAATCCAGGCAGAGCTTCCATATCTGTTGCCATATTTGATTTCCCTAGTTCTGTGAAAGGGAAAAGGTGTGTTCTGGTTGGGTCCCGTGCCCTCTGTCATCTGGTCTGGTATTCCTGGGTGTCTGGGTTCCCCAAAGCCACTCCATTCCTAGGGGAGAATGAGGTTCTGCATGGAGGAGCTTCAGAAATGGTTGCCACATTCCCCTGATGTGAGTCTGCAGGGCGCCTCTTCTGGCTTCCCTAGCAGAAGAGCCTAGGCTTGTCTTCTCCATCATCTCCAGAGAACACACTTTGGCGTGCCCTCAACTCATTCACCTCCACATCCTTTTCTGCCTCCTTCCCCTTCCTGTTCTAGCCCCCTCCCCACAGACCATGGTGAAGGAGGAAGAGACAGAACCTTGGGTTTGGCCGAGAAGGTCAAATAAAAACCATCACACTTTCATTCATTCAATTAAATTGTTTGGAAAGGCACCTACATGCCAAGCAAGGAGGAATGACATGGACATGATCCTTCAGCATAGAAGTAGAAGGCACATTCTCGGAGAATCCATGCTGTGCTTTAGTTTATAGTGAAACCCAGACAGGGCAAGAGATTCACACAAGATCACACAGCAAGGCAGCAGCAACCACTAGGTCCTAAGATAGCTCACCTGAGAGTAGGGTCCAGGTTTCAGATGGCAGCCAGGGTATCTGAAGAAGGTGTGAAATGTCATTTGGTTCAACCTAATAGCCCTGTTCTTAATCAATGAACCAGGAAGCTGAGACGCTTATAGGGCCCCACCAAGGGTCTCCCTGGAAGAGGAATCAGCCACTGAGCTTTTGGCAGAAGTCAGCCACCCTGCAGCAGATGCCCCATGAAGAGGACAAGCCCCGATTTACTCATGCCCTCCCATGAAGCTGGGTTCCATGCCCAGCACTAAAGAGAACCCTCTCAATTCTTATCCAGCATCTAAAGGACTGATGCCAGAGTCTGTCCTACCGTAGTGAGATTTTCTAATGAGTATCAGTCTGATCACTTAGGTGGGTACCAGGGACAAACCCTGGAGCCTGAAGACCTCACTACCTGAGCCCTATCCTGGCTGGGACTGTCCTGGGCAGGAAGCTTCCAGAAGAGGAGCACAGAAGGTCGAGGGGACTGTGAAACATCAGGGCCCTGGTGGGCACCTGCGGAGTTGCCTTGGCTCATTGGAAGCTAGGGATAAGCCACATTCGATGGCCTCAGAGGCCATGTGGGCACACGGTTACAGTGGAGACCCAGGCACCTGCTACCGTGATGTCACAACCCTGGTCATCACTTTCAATATCTGTCCCACCGTAGCATGTTTAAATAGCATCATTGACTTTCTCATTAATAAACTCAGGGGTTCACCTTGGGGAGACAGATTCCAGTCTCGAACATGCCAGAAAGAAAACTATCTTCAAAGATGGATCACAGTGCAGGCTAGCCTGATCACCTGAGCAGGGCAGGCCAGCCCATTCACCTGGAGGAGCTCCAGGACTTGGGCCTCTCTCTCGCCTAAGGGGTACTGACTCTAATTAGCTAGGGCTGCAGAGCGTGGACTCTCTGGTTTCTCCAAGGCCCAGTGGAATGCTGAGGAGGGCAAAGTCTGCATGAGAAAGAAGGGTGGGAAGAAAGGCAGGGAGAAAAAGAGGCAGAGAACACTTCCATTCCTCTAACACACCAGTGGGATAGTCATGGCTGCCTGGAGCACCCTCCTGCCCCAGATCCTTACCTGTCTGAGTTCTCTGTCCTAACCACCCCCTTAGAAAAGCTGTCTCTGACCACCCTAATTTGTCCCCTACTTCCCCAGCGTGTGCTAGAGGGGATGGAGACTCGCCCTCACTGCTAAAGTGACCTGCGAGTCAGACTCCCACCCATGTTCTCTACTTTGTCCTCAGCGAGTGAACTCAAGAGCCCAGGTTTCTCAAGTGGGAGCTGCTAACTCATTTAGCAACTGTAGGGGTCAGACACTGAGCCTCAGATGCAGTCCTGCTCTGCAAATTCAAACTTCCCCTCTGCAGACTGTCCCCAGAACCAGAGAGCAAAGGGAAACTGCTCAGGTGAGGTGCTGCTCAGGTGCTGCTCAGGTGAGGCCCCTTCTGACCCAACCCTGAGCAGCAGTGATTCCTCTTTGGAGTTCCACCTGTCTGAGGCCGGAGTTCATCTCTCAGGTGGTTAAAAGTCAGGCAGGATCCTCCTTAAACCCTCAGCATATGTTATTTTGGTCTCTTCCTCACTAGAGTGGATCCACCAGAGTCTTGGACTTGGATCTCCTCTGTAGTCCTGGAAGAGTACCCAGCACCTAGGAGGAGCTTGCTAGACATTGGCAGAGCAAGTAGATAATCATTATTGAAGTATATAGGTCCGCTATATACTAGGCATGGGATGGATGGGACCTGATCCCCTCGTACCCTTTGAGGATGATGGGATTAAGCCATTTTGCAGATGAGGTAATGGGGATTCAGAAACAGTCATGCAGATAAGATGCATCAGAGTCAGATCCCAAAGAGCAGGGGTCCCATTGCAGGGTCTCACTGCTTGAAATCACACTGGCAGGTCACTTCAAGTGGAAAGAACACTTCTTAAACTTTATTTGACAAACTGACCTTTAACCTACTTATTTTCAAAATGTATCTGATTCAAGAAGAAATGGAATATCTGAATAGATTCGTAAGAGAATTTTAAATAGGAAAAGAAAAACACAATGGAAGCCCAGAAGCAGGTGGCTTTACATACAATTGCTACCAAATGCTTAAAGAATTAACACGAAACACCGAAATGGAAGGACCACTTCCCAACTCATTTCTATGAAGCCAGTATTCACCAGCAGTAGAAGACAAAGAGTAAAGGAAACATAGGCCAACGTCCCATATGAAGATAGGTGAGAAAGTCCTCCATGAAGCTCCAGCAGACCAAGTGCAGCAACATATATAGAGATCAGACCATCACCAAGTGAGATTTAGACCAGGAAGGCTTAGCACATGAAAATCAGTCAATGTGATATGTCATGGTAATGTAATAAAAAATGAAACTACATCATCCTTAAACAATTGGCCAAGTTCAATACCTTTTCATAATAAAAGAACCCAGCAAACTAGAAAGGGAAGGTCACTAGCCAAAGCAATCAAGCAAGAAAATTCAATAAAGTCATCCAGATTGGCGAGAGGATCTAAAACTCTCTCTGTTTGAGGATGGCATGAAAATGGCAAGTGCGGGTGAGGATGTGAAGAAATTGGAGCCTCATCCCTGGCTGGCGGGATTATCAAACGGCGCAGTCACTTTGGAAACCAGTCTGGCAGTCCTCAGATGACTAAGCATGGAGTCAACATATGACTCAGCGATTCCGCTCCCAATTATGTACTAGGAGAACTGAAAACATGTGTCCGTATGGAAACCTGTGCACAGATATTCATAGCAGCTTTGGTCATTCTAAGCAAGGCAGAAACAGCACAGATGCCCCGCCTTAGGGGAATGAGTGAGCAGATTGGGATAGATCCATACAGTGGGACACTCTGCAGCCCATACGAAGGGAGGAAGTACTGATACCTGATCCAGTATAACTGGACCTCGAAAACAATACGCTAAATAGGAAGCCAGACACAGGGTCACTAACTGTCTGGTTCCACTTACCTGGAATATTCAGAACAGGCAAATGCATAGAGACAGAAACTAGACTAGGGTGGGGTCAGGGGTTGGAAGATGGGAGGAAAGACCAGCAACTCTAATGGCATGGGTGTTTGGGTGTTAGAAAATGATCTGGAATTAGGTAATGGTGATCGATTCACAACTTGGTGAATATACTAAAAATCATTGAGTTAAAAACATGAACATGTTTTTAAAAACATTTAAAAACATGAACTTTATGGAATGTAACGTCTCAATAAAGCTGTTACTTAAGATAATAAGGGAAGTTCCCTTAGCCAAGTATATTTATAAATTGCATTCAAGACCAATAACACATGATAGAAGGAGAGTCAAGAATTATAAGGAGAAAGTAAGGGTAATCTGCTCTTGTGCGATGAAGGGTCACTGTCCTTGAGCAAGGGGACACTGTCCCTGAGCAATACCTGACTTGCATGCTCTGTCTCAACTGAGCTACGGGACCACTGGAAAACACCAATGTCACTGCTACCAAGTGTGGCAGTGTGACAATGCCATTATCACTGAGACATTTCAAAGGGTTGGAATATAATATTTAACGGCAAAGTTCAAAGTCTAGAAATTTCTATCCCAAGCCAGGCAACCAAGAGGTGACCGTCCATCCTCCCTTCTGGGCCTCGTGAATCCCTGTGGAAGTGCACTTGCGTTTTGCACTTGATTTCCCGTGCATCTCTTACTGCATTTCTAGCTCACATGTGGCCCCCAGGCAGGTGTCAAAACTCACCCACAAAATGACCACAGGGGGCAAATTTCTAACCTGTTCTAGAATCTATGACTCGACTAGATCCAACCCAGGCAAACAGAAGTATGAAGCCGAAGTATGGAAGTGTCTCTGTCCTTGAAGGGTCTATATTCTTTTTAATAGTCACCAATTAAAGTCAGAAATGCTGGTTCGTGTCACCATTAAATAATATTTATTTCATACCAACATGTAAATTTAGCAGTGTGCTAAACTGCTCAATAGAAATGTGTATAAAAGAAAAAAAAAACACCTCCTAAGTCTCTACCTTTTAGAGTTCTGAACTCCTATTTAAATGGCAACCTGGGCCTTCTCTCCACCCAGTTCTGTTTTGCTTTTCCATAGCATTTACCAGCTCCCAGTGGATGACCAAGTTTACTAATTTATCATGCTTATTATTTGTTGCCCTGGGAGCAGATTTCTCTGATTATCCAACACACCTAACATGTGCCCAGTTCAAAGTGGACACCAACTTGAGGTTTGTTGAAATAGTTGAGAAAATAGGGCATGGGCCCACTTTATTTATTTATTTTTGGTTATTTTAACAACTAGTGTTTTTAATGAAATTCATACCAAATAGGGGTGTGTGTGTGTGTGTGTGTGCGCATGATCTTGAAGAAGTCGATCGACTTTTCTGTACCTGTTCACTCCTTCTTGGACACAGAGTTCCCTATCCCTCCTCATTCTGTAAGATGCTTCAACATTCAGTGAGATGCAGAGGACCCCAGAAACCTGAGGCTGGGCTGGGATTCCTGCATCAGATCTTCTGCCCTCATTTTTTTTTGGCAACAGGGATTGAGCCCAGGGGCGATTAACCACTGAGCCACATCCCCAGCTCTTTTTTGTATTTTATTTGGAGACAGGGTCCCACTTAGTTGCTGAGGGCCTTGCTAAATTGCTGAGGCTGGCCTTGAACTTGTGATCCTCCTCCCTCAGCCTCCTGAGCCTCTGAGATTACGGCCCATGCCCAGTCAGATGTCCTGTCCTCTTGTAACTTAAACTCGAAGTGGCTTTGCAACATCCTCTTATCAACACCCGATCATTTAAGCATCACACCAAAAATTTAAAGTGACAGGTACTGTTATTGCCTCTTTTGTAGACATGGAAACAAGGTCAGGCAAGTTGAACAATTGCCATTATGGAAGAATTGAGTGGTGAAACTGGGGCTTGAACCTATGTCACCTCATTTTAGGTGCGTTTTCCCTCAGCCTCAGTCACTGCCCTATCACATAACCAAGGTGCATCTGTGAGCAATCAGAAAACAAGGAGTTCTCCTACAGGGACAGTGCAATTACCCAATTTATTTGCCTATTGAACCGAGAGCATCTGTCTGTGGATATTGACATCTGACATTGTGGATATGTCAAGTGGCCTAAAATCACTTCATGCTGATAGGTTTATTTCTAAAAGCAATTACTATTTCAAAAATGCCTCTAATCACATTATTCTATTATAAAACCCTCTCTGCCGTTGAAAACGACTCTTTCCACATCATCCTACAGTTCGGGCAGTAGCTGCCCTGTTCTTCCATGGCCTGCCCCTTCCCCTGGGCTAACTTGCTGGCTCCAGGCAGGATGGATCTGACTTGAGCCAAGCCAGAGTCCTACTTGGGATCAGAGTCCCTCGGTGAAAGCTAGGAGATGTCGAAGTCCCGGGCCAGCCAGGACTCAGGCTCCCGCACGTGAAGCAGCAGATCTGTAGGATGGAGCCCCGTGCAGAGGAAAGCCGGCCCACGTGTGCCCTGAGGGTGACTGCACTCTGCACTCTGCCTCTTGATATTTCATTTTTTTCTTCTGAGTTTTGTTTGTTTCTTTGTGTGGTTTGTTTGGTTGGTTTTGTTTTTTTCCCCAGAATGCTCCCAATAAATTCCTCTTCGGATCCATACTCGTTCCCATTGGGAGTCTATGATTCCAACTAAAAATTCGGCTTCCAACACAAGTGCAAGAGGTTTTGACTGGGAGAGCCACCAGGATCTTAGCTCTGGGAACACCATTCTCGCCTGCTGTTTGCGCACATATTTTTAAGTAGATTGATGCTTGTGCACCATCTTCTAGCTAAAAGTTCTCCTATACTTTGGAAGAACTCTCAGTACACTTAAGCAAAAGTCCAAACTCTCCTGCTCAGAATTCCCTTTGCTTGGGTAGCGGTGGTTTTTCTAGAGGGGGCTCCTCATAGCCAAGAGTCCTCCTCTGCAAGCACCCAAGGAAAGCGAGGGGAGACTGCTTGAAAGGAGGAGGGTGCGCAGCTTGTCTCAATGTTCAGAAGTAGCTTTGGAGGCCCCTGGGGAAGGCAGAACTGAGGAAGCATGGCAGAGCTGACTAGGAAATGTTAAGAAGCCAGAGATCAAGAACCAGCTTGTTCACGTTCAGAATGACAGAGGAAACCTAGAAGATTGGCGAATGGTTTCTCAACATTACGGTAATTTCTTTTCCTATTTCTTATGAGGACTGAGTTTGACCAGAAACATCACCCAGGGAAGAAGGAAGATGGAATTTGTTCTGGGTGCATTCAAACCCCCAAGTCAATGAGAGGGACAAGATGCAAGAGGATGGGCAGGACCCAGAGAAGCCAGTCAGGGGCCCTGAGGCCTCGGGGCCAACGCAGGTGGGAAGGCTTGCCTCTGAGAGGCCAGAGAAGGTGAGAGGAGCAGCAGGCTCTTTCCAGAACTCAGAGGTGGCAGCCATCCACCTGGGCCAGTTGCTCTCCCCACTGATCTCAGCCAGAATCCTCGGGCACAGGACCTTGCCACTCGGGCCACACAGGGCAGCTCTGGGGCCTGCATGGGGCAGGGTGGGGTTGGTGGGGAGAAGATCAGGGTGCTCAGAGGGAGGAGGCCTCGCCCAGGGTATCCTTGGAGGGGGTGCTGGGGAGAGGCAGCAGCCCTGACCTCCCCCCACCCTGCTCTCCACCTCCATTTCCTACACCTGCCCTTGCCCCCTTTAAACCCCAGCCCCCATCTTGCTGCTCAGCTGGGATGGTCCCTGGAGCTCTTGATTGCTTGTTTCTCCAGTTCTGTCCTCAGCCCCAGGGCCCCTTCCACCATGCCCTTGTGGCTCAGCCCTCCCTCCACTGGCCCCTGTGTCACACACAACCCCCCTCCTCCTCCCATCTCCTCCTCACTGGCTCTCAAGCCACTTCTGTTTCAATGTGCCTTTCACACCTTGGCCTGATGAATCTGCCTAAAACTCAGGGGATTGTGTCACCCGCCACACCTTCACCAACCCAGCCCCTCATTGTTCCCCAAACACCCAGGCGCTGGCCGCTGGCCGGCCTCAATCCCCGCCTGGAGGAGGGGCTGGGCTCCCCCCACTTCCTGCTCCCCCAAGGTTGTGACCTTGCTCTCTTCCCCAGACACTAGCTTGGACCTTCTTCCTGCATGTATCCCACCCACCCCACGCCCTGGAAGCCAGACACCTGGGCTCCTTGTTTTCCTCTCCATACTGTGAACTCCAGGCCCCCCTCGTGTCTGCGGCTGCTGCTCCCAGCACTGGCCCAACAGCTGGCTCGTGGTAGGTGTCTGATCTCTGTGCTCCCGATCAGGAAGCAGATGTGACCGGTGCTTGGGAGTTTGATGAAGGCAGCCTGTACCATCCATGTCTTGGTCTGTCTCTCTCGTCTACACAGTGACATGGGTCAAGTCAGCCCTCCCGAGTCCCTTGTTGATCGTGGGGCATGTAACCCACCCCGTGATGCACTGGAACTGCTTTACAAACCCACTTTTCAAACAGCTTTAGGGCGCATTCGGGCACACAAGGTTGGGGATGGGTATCTGGAGCTCTACTGGATCATTACATGGCCTAGGGGACAATAGAGATTGTGTTTGTCCACACAGGGAGGGAGGTCCAGGGCCCCTAATCCACTCCTGTGTGAAAAATCAGCCCTAGGCTCCGCGGAGCCCCCCCGCACCTCCCCAAGAAAAAGCCCCGAGGTGAGGTGCGCAGTGGGCTCAGGTCCCTGGACGGGGCGGGAGGAGAGCCGAGGCTCAGTGGGGGTGGGGAGAAGCCAGGAGCTGTCAAAACGCAGTCTGTCTCTTTCTTCCTCCCTGCCTCCCTCCCTCCGCGCCACCCTGCCTCCCGCACAAGGAACTATTGAGAAGGGACAGAACAAACGCTCCCTTATGCGGCTCCCGTGGCGACTCGGGGTTTGTCCGGACAGCTGCCCGTAGCACGCTATGGTTACTCATTACCCCGCTTCCCGGGCAGGAGAGGGAGCGGGACTGGGCTCGCCCTGGCTCACTGGCTGCAGCCACAGATATAGACATGAGTCAGGTGTAGCAGGGAAGGGCGGGCGGGAGCGCCAACGCTCTGCTAGGAAGAGCGAGGGTGCCCAGGAGGGAGGGGGAAGGACAGAGGGGTGCCTGTGCCGCTGGCCCCAACCTGCCTGCAGAGCGGGCCGGAGCCTGGGGGCCACCTGGAGACACAGAGAACGCAGACCTGGAGGGGCGCGGGCAGAGAGCCTGCTCCAGCTGCTGGGCCTTGGCCAGGGCAGGTGCTGGCTGCCAGAGGAGGATGTGGGCTTCACCTTCCTCCTGACTCACCAAGCAAATGGGCTCCTCTGTAGTGGTCCCAGCACCCACTGAACAGATGGGAGGATGGGGACAGGAAGGAAAAGCAAAGGGACCCCCCAGGGGGTGACTGCTGACTTGAAGCTGATTGTGCTCCAAGGTTTTAAAGCGATCCTGTGAGTGCCATCTAGCCTGGAGGATTTTGCACGCACACCTAGGGACACTGGGTCTCGTCTGAGGACATCTTTGACAGTCACAACTGGGAGGGGGCAGGGGGTACCTGCATTTAGCAGATAGAGGCTGAATAGAGGATGCCGCCAAACTTTCCACCAGGCACACGACATTCCCCCAAAAGACAAATGAACTGGCCCAAATGTCACAGTGCTGAGGCCGAGATGTCATGCTCTGTCTGGATCTGTATCTTGGACCCTCCAGTGTGGCTGATGGAATTGGTCCTTACAGTTCCATAAAACCACCCATTCCTCCAGAGTGACCGAGTGGGAGGCCCACAGCCCTGGCTGCTCCAGTCACCAACTCCCCAAGGACCGCGTGGGTGGCTGGGAGAAAGGCCATGTGTAGATGATCATGTGCCCGGTGTGTGCATGTGTGTGCATGTGACCTGTGGATGTGTGTGCAAGGTGTGGGGTGTGTGTGCTTGTGATATGTGCAGCCACACTAGCTGATCAGGGGCAGAGCAAGAAGACCACAGAAGGTTCTAGAGAAAATGCCCTCCTATATCTCATAGATGGACCTTTAGGAGACAAGAGGCTCTGAGAGGAGGCTGTCTGCATTCCCTTCCTGTCTCTGCTGCTTAGGTGCTACATGACCTTGTGTAAGGTGTTTGACTTCTATGGCATCCAGTCTCCTCATCTCCATAAAGGAGTGATAAAATGCCTACCCCGGGGTTACAGGATTTAGTGAATTGGCTTAACACATCTAGCACTGGCACGGAGCAAGCACTCAGTTCATGTGGCTCTTGTGATTATCACTTTTTCAGGAGAAAGTTCTTCCTGGAGTCTAACCTAATATTGCCTGCTCCATTCCCACTGCCTCCCAGGGGAAGCCCTTCCCAGTAGAGTAACCCCCGCCTCTGCACAGGGCATCCTCCTGACTCCTATGTCTGTAAGAATGTCAGGCCTCGGGCACCCTATCCCGGCTCTTCCAGCCCAGACAGGGAAGACAGGGTGAGCCGGCCACCAGTCCACAGCTGCGGGGGGCCTGGGGACCCAAACCCTCCCTGGTGGCCCGGCAGACTGAAGGAAGCTGGCTGAGGGCGCCTTCCTTCCTAGATCTCCAGATGCTAACGACAAAGTTATTGCCACTATAAAGCAATGTCAGGCCCTATCCACCCTCCTCGCCCTTCACAACCCGTTTGCCAAAGCCGCCCCTCCCTGCCTCCTTGTCAGCTCCGCGCTTGCTTATCTGCTGCTGGAGACAGAAGTCTTGGGTTTAATTGTGGCAAATTAATTATTGAACTCCACACCCGCTCCTCCCATGCACACGACAGCCCCTCCCGCTCAGGGTGCCGGGGCGGGATTCCCTGGCCAGAGAGACCTGGAGTCAGCCTGGGGACCATTCAGTCCACACCCTGAGAAGGATCTGAAGCAGCTGAGTGACAAGCTCTTCCTCCCTGCGGAGACACTTCTGACCTCTGTCCGTGACACCTGGGTGAAGGACAGCTTCACCAGAATCTGCCCGCGGCCCTGTCTTTGGGAAGTTGACAGTGTTCTGGGGCCGTGTCACTCACCTGCTTATTTCCGCTGAGCTGGGTGAGCAGATGCTCAATCAGTGTTGAATTAGTGAGGAGGGATTAGCACCCTCTCCCACCTGTATCCACTGTGTTGTGTAATAGTCCCTATCTACAGGTAACATACGGCACTCGTTTACTTAATTGCACTTAGGTGTTCGGCACTGGCCCAGGAATTGCACTTAGGTGTTGGGCACTGCTTCAGCATCTCCTCCCAAGAGGTCAAGGAAGGTAGAGCTGTTGCCACCAATGCCCATCTTACCGATGAGGAAACCAAGGTGCAAGGAGTTTGCATTCCTTGCTCAGGACCCCAGGGAGTGGCGACCAGGACTCATTCACAAGCCTGAGCATCACCTTCTTCTGCTTCTAGGAGAACGGGCCTGCCGGCTGTTGTTCACCGTCCCTGGGTTTCCATGGCGATATTGCTACATACACGTAGATCCCCCAACAACTCATCGCTCAGTGGAGCGTTTGAGTTTCATAGAGGTGGCCTTAAGTCACGCTCGGCCCGCAGACTCCCTCCTTCCTGAACAAAGGAGCGTGTTTTCCTGGCTGCCGAGGCCCCTCTGCACTCAGTGCTCCTGGGAATCATGGAAGCTCTTTTGATTTCTATTGATGGGTGTACTCTTTGCAAAGTTTTGTGGAGTTTACGGGACTACTCCTTATCCATGGCCTCTCAGTGGCACGGACCCTTGCTCCCTTCTTTTTCCAGCGATCTGGAAGACCCTCCACAATGAGGACCTTAAAATGGGACCTGTGTACGACAGGGTTCCTGGGCATTTTGGGGAACACAGTTGGGCACCAAGATCAACGTTTCCTGCCGGTTTCGTGGGGCAGAAGTGCAGTGCTGGAGTAAGAACGGGATGTGGAGGCAGCTCCCCTTGAGTGCCCCATAACAATCAGCTGTTGGCACGACAGTGTTGCCCATGAATCACCGAACCCTGTGGTTCAGGACAAGAGGCCTCCATTCCTATGCTGCCCGCCTGCCAGGTTCTGCGGCTCAGGATGCCTCCACCAGGCACCCCTGCTTGAGGTCTCCTATCGGCTGAGCTTGGATTGGCTATCAGTTACCACTTGGCAAAGTCCCCCAAAACTCAGTGACTTAAGTCAATCAACAACCATTGACTTCTCCTGATTCTCTGGGCTGGCTGGGCCGCTCTCCTGCTGGTCCCCTCCCTGGGCTCAGTGCTGTAGCCCCAGTCCCACCAGCCTCCCTCCCCTGTCCAGGCCCTGGGCTGGCTGTTCTCTGGGGCTCCTCACCCCTCTTCCACATGCCTCTCATCTCCAGTCAGTTAGACTGACTTCATCCCTACATGGTGGGCTCAGGGTCCCGCAGATAAGAGTGCAGGAGGCTAGGTCTCCTAAGGGCTGAATTTGGGGCCTCGCACTGCCCTTCCAGCACATTCTATTGGTTAGAGCAAGTCTCGAGGTGGCCAGCTCAGGTTCGGGTTGAGGGGATAGAAGTAGACCCTCCGCCTCCTCGGGGGACAAAAGAGACACGCTCACATTGCAAGGGGGTGGGGGCTCAGGGAGGTGTGATTCGCCATTGGGGGCACATAGAGGTAACTTTTAACACAATCCAACCTAGTTGGGGTCAAATCGGCTTTTGCTTTTTCTGGAACCAAGACTGAAAGGCCATGAGTGACCTGGGGTACGCTCTTCTTGGGGTGGACCACGGGAGCTCAAACCAGGCCAAACTGCAAGAGTACCTCAAAACCATAGCTCCTGTCATGGCCATTGACATTCCATGGACCAAAGCAAGCCCCATGGCCAAGGCCAACATCATGGAGCAGGTACCGTGGGAAGAGTTGTGTGTGTGTGTGTGTGTGTGTGTGTGTGTGTGTGAAGCTAAGCATGATCCAAGCTGTCATAACTGCAGTGCAGCTCCTAATGCTGAAGACCTGGGCAACACCGGGTGACTCACCCTTCATGGGACAGTTGTCAGGCCAGATGGCCACCTTGTCCCTATTCGCCTGGGACATTGCTGTTTTAGCACTGAAGGGCTTACATTCCAAAGGCTTCCTTCAGTCCTGAAAAATCAGGAATCATTTGACCATCCTATTTTGGAAGACTAGATGAGATCCTTCCAATAATCCCTTGCTAGATGTGGTTATGGTGATACGGCTCTCTCTACAGAAGAGAAGAGCCAATTCTGGTGGCCACACAGCCAGTCCAGGGGACAACCTGAAGCCAGAATCGGACAGGCAATTAGTGTAGAAATAGGGGATCTGGCCAAATCTAGGAATGGAGGCCATCAGAGTCTTGGGAGGTTGGAGATGCCCCTGGGAGATTGGAATGTCAGTGTCTCCAGAGCCCTTTGATCACCAAGGTTACCTGCTTAACTGTCCCACCCAAAAAGCTGCAGGCAGGGAGTTGCTAATTGATGCCTCCTGGTCCCCCCACCTGAATCTCCATGTGGCCCTTCCCCCTGCCATTCGCACCTCACCTTTTTGCTGCGTCACCACTGCCATATGGGCAGGAAGGAGAGGTAAGGGTCAGAGGAAGGGGCAGAACAAAGAAGACCCTAACCTATGAAAGATGTAGGGTGCACTCACTTCTGGGGATTCTAGGACACCAGCCATGGCCCCCCTTCTCCCTCCTGGGAGAAGTTTGTATCACGACTTTTAAATAAAGCCTGCATAACATGCTTGCCTTGGCGTGTTTCTCTGGGGTTATACTTCAACACTGGAGGAAGCAGAACTCGTCACCGGTATACAGTGCTATCAAACCCACATCTAAACCTGGCTCTCTCGAAACAGCCATCTCCTGCACATCCCCACACTCCCTGCTTCCCAGGACCTTGTGCTTGAGGTCTTCTCTCCCTGGTCCTCATGAGACCCCCACAGAGGGAAGTAGGTGCTGTGTTAAGAGAAAAATGAAAGCTTAGCACACCTGCCATTGGGCACCTGGGGTGCCTGGTCCAGGCGGGAGTGGCAGGTACACACAGGAAAAGAGCTAGCCTATGGAAATAGAGGGGCCAGCCTACGGAAATAGAGGGGTGGTCATGATGCTACCCAGCACCACCATGCCCCCTGGCTCCCCAGGGAATCCCTACTCTGAGACCAGGGACCCCCACTCCCATCACGTCCTGGGTTCTTTCCTCTTCTGAGGGCATCCAAAGGACAGGCACCTTCTGCTGGGAATGTTTTGTAAATCCTCAACATCTGGAAGGAGCTGCTACAAAGGCCCCCTTTGTGTAACCAGGAACTGGGCAATAAAACAGCGCCAGACCCTGCAGAGCTGGGCGAGGGAGGCGCGCGGTCCGGGGCCTGGGAGAGGATGTGTGAGCGTGAGGTGGGGGAGAGGTGTGTCCGGTGGCACAGGTCAATAAATCACAGCATCGCTTATCTAGTGCCTCCTGTGTGCCAGAGGCTGTTGGGGAGCTGTATTCACAGTGCCTCGTTGACATGACGGTTTGCAAGGTAGTCACAGCGAGAAGGGACGATGCCCTGAAAGCACACAGATGTGGGGACTGCAGAGGGCAAAACATGGGCAGAAGACAGAGGTACCCAAGGCCCGATCGCCTGGTTGCCTCTTTCAATGTTAACAACCAACCTTCAGCCCCCCGACCATCTGGAATCCTCTATGGTAAAATGGGTCATCTTAAGAGAAGAGAAAAGTCCTGCAGAGGGTGATGTGTGGAGGTCCCCAGTGAAAAGTCACATCTTTGTCCGTGCGTCCTGCAGTGAGGTTTACCAGTTGTTTACCAGGGACCTCCCCACCACCCCTGCAGGCAGAGTATCCCACAAAGCAAGCTTCTCTTGCATTTGAGCAAAGTCCTTACTAGGAAAGAGAGAGATGGAAGTAATAAAATGGTGGGTTGGGGGAGAGAAGAATGAATCCCAGGGACAAAGTGATAATGCAGGGGGCAGACACACACACACACACACACACACACACACACACACACACACACTACCCCTGCTTTTTATGATTATCCTTGGAGAGAGAGAAGAGAGTACTGCATCCAAGAAATAAGATCAGGAGGCCATGAGGGAATTTCATGGCATTCAGAGCATTGGGGAAGTAAAAGTATAATGGCAGAAATTGAAAAGAAAAAGGCAGTATTAGAAGTGGAATCCAGTGTGAAGCAGGCCAGGAGACAGAAGAGATAAGCCCAAGAGGAACGATAAGAAAGAGGATCAATGAAGGGAAATGCATTCTGCCGTCATGTCAACTAATCAGAACAAAGAAAAAAAAAAAAAAAGAGGATCCAACTGGGAGTTCTAAGATCCAGCAAATAAAAATTCCAAAACAAAACCCAAAAAAAAAAAAAAAAAAAAAAAGTTGAGGGGAAGAAATGGTGAAATAAATCATATAAGAAAAGGAACATGAGTTTCCAAGTTAATAAAGGCTATCTAGGTAGGACCCAGTCCAGTGAATGCAGACTCCTACCAAAACCCCGCATCATGAAATCTCATCTTGGCGCCTTCCCTATCCTCAACAGACAGGTGGGTCTTTTTTATATCTCACATCATTCTGACTCACCCTCTCTGCCTCCTTTTTCGGCCTAAAAGGACCTTTGTGATTAACTTGGCCCAAGGGTAATCTTATTTTGAGTCAGCTGGTGAACAACCCGAATTCCATTTGCCATCTCCATCCGTCTCTGCCAGGCCCAAGGTATCAGGGTGCCGGAGATTAGGTCGCAGACATCTTCAGGCAGACATTATTCTGCCTGCCATACTGGGAATGTTGAAGCTTTGCATAAAATCCGGGTCATTTTCTTGAGGATGAGAGGAAGAGTGGGGCAGACAGACGGGAGGAGGGGAGGAGGCAGGGTCCCTTGGCCTCACAGAGCAATGCCCGACCCCAGGCTGAACTCCGCTACACACCAGGGAAAAGAACCCAAATCAGGCCAAGCCATGGTAGGGAAGCTTTTGTTCCAAGAAGCCAGATGCAGGCCTAACTCTCACTTTTGAAGGTAAGAAGTTGATAATATTTAAAATCAAAACCGGACGAGACGCCAGATGAGCATGGAGCTGGGAAACAGCAGGTAAACCTCAATCGGCAATATCTCGATTGGAATTCAAAGAAGGGATCCTGGGGAGCAGATTCAGAAAGAGGAAAAGAAGAGGCGGGGGGCAGATCATGACTGCCTGTCTCTAAAATCTTATCCTGAGTTGGACTTATTAAGCTTTGTCTATCTTTTACTTAATGGGAAATACATTTTTAATTTATAAAAAAAGAATGACTACGATTTGAAGCATCTGCAGCAGCCAATCAGAAAATACAAGGAAAACTCTTGCCCATGTGACCCCTGGCTGTAGGGGTGGTGGGGGTGGGGGTCAGGCTGGGAGGGTCCCCGGGGTGCCACTGGGGATACTAGCTCAATACTTGTCCACATCTGCCTTCCCCGTGCGTGTGCCCAGGGTCCTGAGCTACAAAGGTCAGGAGGTTGGGGCAGAATCCCATGTCCCATCCCTAATACGACCCTGCTTTCGGGAACAGAGCTTAGAGGAGTGCGCACAGGATGTCCCTCCTGCTGCATCTGCTTCTGGAAGCCCGGCCCTGGGGAGCACAGCTGAGATCTTTATCGGCCCTCCAGCGCAGGGCACACTGAGCGCGTGATACACCTGTCTCCACTGTCAGGCAAATGAGTGGCTCACAGGCAGAGGCCTGCCCTGCCAAACAATGCTCCCCTTTGTCCCCGCCCAGGGCCCGGGAGCCGCAAGGAAGCCAAATCCGTCAGCACCTGTCAGGGCCCCTGCTGTACACAATGCGACCGGTGACCCCCACTCCCAGCCGAGCCCCAGGCTCCCCGCAGGCTGCTCCAACTGACACGCAATGTGTCAGTCAGCCTTCTGAAAGCCAGGGGTGGGGACCCGTGGAAGGGGGGCACTGGGCTCTCCTTCCCAGAAGCCAACCAGAGCCGGAGAAGGTGGCGCTGAAGCTCTGACACATCCTGTCTCAAACCCAGCCCCGAGAGGGCACGGCACCGAGAAAAATCATTTCCCCATGTTGGCAGAGGCTCCTTGGCTATTTAGCAAACACGGTGGGAACCAGGGTGGGGTGCAGGCTGGGCTCATGCAGCCAACACTGTGAAGGACAGACAAGGGAAGAGGAAGGTTGGCAACGTGAGTCCCCAAGTGAGAGTCCCTGCCAAGAGGACACAGGTCAGAAGCGGGGTGGTGGGGGGGTTCTCTTCTGGAGCCAGCGAGGAGGTGGCAGGTGTTAGAGGAGGGGGATTTTGTAGTCGAGGAGAACCTGGTGCAGACTCAGTTCTGGATTCTGCTCACGTTCTTCTACGGAGTTCTCAAGGGGTCCTGCAGACCACTCTAGGCCCCCCTTTCCCACCCCAGCCATACGATCCCCAGCCACCAGGCCAGGAAACTACCTGCGTTTTCCTTGGGCAAACAGCTCCTCCTCTCAGACACTGAGATGGACCCTGGCACTCGACGCAGAACAGAGGAGGAGACAGAAATGAGGGGGCAAAGTCTCCAGTCCCCCCGGGTGGGGTCACTGGCATGATCTGCCTGGGTCCCAGTGGCAAGGCAAGTCCAGGGCTCTGAACGGTGCTGGTTCAGCCAAGCCCCTGGGTCCCCCATCCATGCTGGACTCACAGGCTGATTTGTAGGAACAAAGTGAGCTAACAAATGAGTTTTGAGAAGAGCATAAATTCCCTTAGAAATATAGGATATCTGGGTCAAATAATATCAAGTAAGCTTTTATTGCTTTTGGCTAAGGGCCATTGTTTAACTAAAAGAAAAGCAATAAAATATATGCAATATATAACTTAAATTACAGTAATATAGTAAATTATAGCAAATGTATACAGTAAATTATAGTTATATAGTAAATTATATAATGTCACTGTGTGTGTATGATAATGGTATCAGAATTCTATAAAAGAGAAATCCTTTCTGTCTTAGTCTGTTTTGTGTTGCTACAACAAAATACCAGAGGTTGGGAAACTTATAAAGAGTAGAAAGAATGAAAAGTCCAAGAGTCTGGCACCTGTGTCTCTCGGGCTTCTGGTGAGGGCCTTCTTGCTGCCTCAACACATGGCAGGGGACATCAATAGTGGAAAAGATGTGAGCCAGAGAAAGCTTGCTTTATATTGCAGCCACTCCTGAGATAACCTATCCACCCACTCAGAAGGACAGAATCTATGTGACCCCATCATTTTCCAAAGGTTCCACTTTTGAAATATTTGAAATATTATATATAAGTTTGGGGATTAAGTTTCTAACACATGAGATTTGGGGGACACGCTGCATCCATAGCCCTTTCCTCTCCAGTGAGCACACTGGTCTGTTTATGAATTAAATGACAGGATGCTTTTTTTTTTTTTTTTTTTAAGTCACGTGCAGGGGGAGGTAGGGCAGGGCTGGCTGGGGTCATCGCACCTGGGGGATGGGTCCAAGAACGCTTGTGAGGCTGTGCCATTTACTTCAGCACAGGTTTGGAATTCTCCAAGACAAAAAAGTTGAACACAAAGGCATTTGCAAGATCCAAGTGGAGTAAAGAATAAACCTGCCCGTGGATGGACTTAGGAGTACATTGTAAAGCCAATGCCCAGCACTGGCTTTGCTTTTTAGTTGAAGTGACTAAAATAGATGTGGTTTTGCTTTTTGTACCCAGACAAGAAGAAGGTGAGTTAAGTATTGTTGGACAAAAACCCATCCACCCTTGCTGGTAGGATTTCAGAACAGAACCTGTGACATTGACTCTCAAAATACTTCTTTAGTCGTACCAGATCTGTAGCTCAAAATTAGAGACCAGGTGGAAGGTCCTCTGACTTCCAGGGAACTCCTGAACACAGAATACCTGCTGATCAGGGTGTGGTTTAAAGGCAGACTGTCAGAAGCACTTACCTGAGCAGAAGGAAGAGAGAGTGGCCAGGGGGAGGGGTGGGCCACACTCACTTTTAGTCATCCAAGACCCCAAGGTCAAGCCTCCCAAATACCCTGCAGGACGTTGCTACCATTTTGCTTGCTGTTGGAGAGAGCTGGGATTCCATTTTTAGCTGGTGCAAGCCCAAGCTCAGATTACCCACTGAACCTTTTCTTCTTGCTTCTGTTCATAGCACACTGCGTTGAGGTTAAGATCAAGAGGGAGATTCGATGCTCACGGCCCCTGCAGAGGTGCCCTTCCTCCTGTTGGGCAAGATCCTAACCTCCTTCTCCACTTGCTCCAGCTTCAAACACCCTGGGATGGCTCTTTTCCTCTCTCTACCTGCCAAGAAAATCTGAATGGATAATGGTGTTGACCAATTCGTGGGCCATGAGCAATCTGGGGTGTCGATGACGCCATGAGTGGCAGGGCACCAGGTGCTCATGGGTAATACGCCAGGGGCCGAACAGGAGGCATCAACCTCCCTAACCAGCAAAGGAGGTGGGAGATGGCAGCTGAGCTCAGTGGGAGGAGCCTTGCACCTGGGTGCCATGGGGAGCAGCCCTGAGCAGAGAAGGGTTGTTTCCAAGGCAGCCCTGCGCCCTACCTGTCGTCTGCACCTTTCCAAACCACGGAGCCCTCCCGGAAGCTCCTGCCCAGGCTGATCCCAATCTGCCAGGCTATCAGCCTTGTCATCTCTCACCCAGAGAGAGTTCTGCGGGTGCTGGTGAGCTGAGGGTGCTCACTGGAGGAAATCCGCTTTTCCCCTAAGCCACGTTGCTGGCTCTTCCAACGCTGCGGTGCATTTCCAGAGGGCGCCGTGGTGCCCACCTGCATCTCTGTCAACCTCCCTCCCTCCTTCCCCCTTAGTCTACTCCTTCTACCCCAGCTCTAAACCTCAAGGAGAGGCTCTCACCCTGACCCTTCAAAGCTGGGAAATGAGGTTATGCAGAATGACAGAGCCCATGGAGGAAAGCAACTCAAGCTGAGCTTCCCTTTGACCTTAGAGGCTGGACCAGCCAGCCAGAATCTGTCACTCTTAGCCTCTGGGTCGCCCAAGGACTAACAGAGATGGCTCTGTGCCAGGTGAAGCTGTAGGGACGATAGTGAGAAACTGGCTTCGGAGGTTTTCTGGTTTGGAAAAAGAGGATTTTGCTTTTCAGTGCCTGCCAACCTGATCAGCTGCCAGGAATTCTACATTGAACAAACGTGCACACCTACATCACTCTACCTCCCAAACAGGCATAGCCACTGGGCAAGGGAACAGCTCCTAGGAAGGAAGACAACGTGGGTTCATGAACCATGCTGGTGTCCAGAGCACCATCCATTTTAATGTCCCCCAGAGGACCTGAAAGTTAATTCTGCCAAAGCTCCCTTCCCACTGAAGACTGGGCTTCAAAGCAGGAGAAGTAACACTTAAGTTTGACCAGATTTTTATTATACAAGGCTATTCTATGAGTTTTGAATAAACTATATATAGCTTTGGGGCCCTCTTAGTTCTCCATAGTAGGACCACTTGGGTTTTCTCCATGTCCCTCATCTTTTTCCTTCCAATTCTTCCTGCAGAAAATGGATGAAGCTTAAAGAGCCAGTGTCCCTGAATTTGTGCTATGGAGAGTTGATTTGCAAAAGTTCTTGCATCAAAATAAAAGTGACCACAATGAAGGCATCCCTGCCACATTCCAAGAGCATCTAAGTGGCAACGAGAACTTGAATCAGAAGTGTTCTTGGACTCAGTCCCAGGTGCTAAGGAAAGAAGATGGGATAGGAGGAAAAGAGACACAGAGTGGACATGCATGTGCCAACCTCTCGGTGTCACTGGGTCATGCAAAGAAGCCAAGAGTTGGCCACAGCCTTGACCTGCAGTTCTGGGGAAGCAGGCTGTAGAAACCCAAGGAGTTTCTCACAGGCTCTAGGAACCGTGAGTCCCTAGCAGCCAGGGGAAGCCTTGCCTGGGAGGCAGGTGCCCTGTGGTCAGCTGTCATGGGGGGAACACCTCCAACCCTGGGTGGTCTTGGAAGTAGATCCCTCCTAGTCAAGTGGCACTCAGGCCAGCCAGTGCCTGGATGCAGCTTGTGAGACCCTGAGCAGAGGATGCAATCACACTGCCTCCAGACTCCCGACCCAGAGAAACTGAAAGTCACACAGGTCACGTTCACCCGCTAAATTCATGAGTTTGTCACACAGAAATAGAAAACAAATTCAATGGCTATCTCCATCTCCCACCACATTACCAAATATGAACAGCGTCCCCATGGAAGACATCAATGGATTCACAGTTTTTTGAAGAGAGGTTTTCCTTTCATGCCTATGTTATAGGCTTATTAGGGAATAAAAACAATTTCCATTTCCCATAGTTTCACATATTCAGTTGAGTGAATATTTTTCATAGAAAGACTTTAGAAAGGGAGCAGGTTTCCACTGCATGAAGAGGTTGAAAAAGCTGAAATTTGTGCACTCATCGTAAATTGGGTCATTGTTCTTTTCCAAGGGACACCTTCCAGGGCAAGCTGGTGACCCATGTAGGCTGCAAGCAATGCATATTGACCCCCCACTGCAAAACCAAGTTCAGAGAAAGGGGACCCTCTAATGCCCCAAGCTACACAACTACACAGCGGAACCCAGCTTTGAAAAGGGCTCCCCCAGGTCTGTCCCACTGTACAAGTGAGGTTCCAATTACTGGGATGACACACCTGAGATAACCAGGTGGCGGGAGGAAGCATTTATTTTGGCTCACAGTTTCAGTGGTTTCAGTCCATGGTCGGCAACCCTGTTGCTCCCTGGTTGTGGTGAGGCAGAGCACCATGGTGGGAAGGGCTTGGCCCTGAGCGGACCGCTCACCCCGTAACAGCTGGAAGCAACGAGACTTCAACACAAAGGTTTCTGTGTGTTTGTGTGTTTGTTGTAGTTCAGGGGTTGAATCCAGGGCTGCTCCATCACTGAGCTACATCCCCAGCCCTTTCATTTTTTATTTTGAAACAGGATTTCGCTAAGTCGCAGAGGTTGGTCTTTGAACTTGTGATCCTCCTGCCTGAGTCTCCCATGTCTCTGGGATACAGGTGTGTGTCAGAACACTCAGCCCACATGGGTCTGTGGGGGGCATTGAAGATGCCAACAATAAATAACACCTGTTTCCACTTTTCGTTTGCACCTCCTGGGCTTCTTGGAGGTCATGGCCCTTGTCGTTGGTGAAGGGAGATGCCAGCCCAGCATTTCACATATTCATATCCCCAGGGTAGATCCCCACCAATTCCAAATAGGCTGGATCCATGCCCTCTTCCTGCTAGATGGAGAGGGGCCCATGAGAGACTTAGAATTGGGGCTCATTGGGCACCGGAGGGAGAGAGAGAGAGGAGAGACTACTTTAGAAAAGATCCCACGTGATTTCCCATCTGGTCTTTGGCAGGATACAGGTCTAGAGGTTCACCTGGGCACAGGAGCATGTGGCTTTCCTTGGGCCAACACTGATCAGTTGCCCTTTCAGCTCATCCGCCCACGTCTGTCATGCGTCAGGGTAGAGGGCAGTGGGCCAGTGCCCTGAGGACACTTGGGGATCGGAGGACTCAGAAGCAGCCCGTGGAGACAGATGGTGGCCACCAGAGCCCTTCCACCTTCAAGCGACATGGTAGAGTCCAGACACTGTCACGAGGATGAGAGCCAGCATGGCAGAGGGCTGTAAAGAATCCAGAGAGAGATTCCGGGTTGCTGCTTCCCACGGCCCTCCCTGGTCTCCCAGGCCCAGCCTCCTGCATCCTGCTGGAAGGAGTGGGGAGGCAGGAGAGAGAAGCATAACTTTGAGCTGTGCCCGTTCTGCCACGACCACACCACCGGGCCTTCTCACAGTTGCTGGGCAGGGGACTCCTGAGCACCTGTCCTGCGCCAGAGGTCAGATGACCTGAAAGCGTTGGACAGCCTTGAGCTTCAGGGTCCAAGTCTTGGACATGATTTTCTATTTCTGCTTTTGCAGTATTTTCTCCAAAGAGCGCTCTCCAAACTGTGCACACCTCTGACTCCCCAGACCAGATCCTGCCTTAAAAGGGACGGGCCAGGAATGCCAGCCTGCAGCCTGCAGAAGGCAGGGGTTCCTTTGGTACATCTGACTGGCTTCACTGCAGCCAAGTAGGTGACAGGTCACTGGTGCACCCCTCCTTGGTTGGGCTGACCATAGGAGGCAGGTCCATGGGCATCTAGGTGGCCCCTCCCAGAGCTCGAGTCCCTTTATGTGCAAAGCCAGGTGGCCATGCCTCCCGTCCCAGCCCTGAGTAGGTGAGTGGCCACTATGGGACCCATCCAGGCACCTAGGGAACTCTCAACAAGGTGTCTGGGAATATGCAGCTGTGCAGACAGCCAGTCCTGGACAAGCAGGGCAGAGTTGGATCACTCCTGCCACTGGGTGGGGTACACCCAAGGCATTAGCCAAGGGTAGGAGCCCTGAGACCTTGGGGACCACGATGCCTGTGGTTAGGAAGATCCGTGGAGCTGCGAAGCACACCCTTCAGATTTGTGTATGCAAGTCGTACCTCAATCTGAAAGGGAAGGAGAATGAGCAGCATGGGCTCCCATTGGCTTCCCACTTTCACAGATTCAACCAGGTGCATGTGAGTGGCAGGGTGCAGGCTTCACAACATGCACCTAGAGCTGCAGCAAGTCACCCTGTGCACAGCGAAGCCAACCCGGCAATTGCCAGCACCAGCTTGGCAAGTAAGACTTCCTGGTCCTCATCTTCCTGCTGGGTAAAGTGGGGACAATGACAATGAACCCAGAGGACAGAAGGAAAGGGTCAAGGTGCAGCAGCCTGCTTGTTGTAGAGTCTACACCCGGGTTATGCCCCCAGGTCCTCCCATCAGCCCAATGGCACAAGGTCTTCTGTAAAGAACACCAGCCAAGAGCCTAATGCTAACACCTACCCCCCATCTCCCTACCTGTCACACCAGTCACCCGGAATGAGGTCCATTAACAAGACAGCCTGCAGAAAATGGGTTGTTTCTGCCATTGGTCAAGGACATGAGACCTGACAGGTGGCCCAGGTAATACAAGCAGCTTAAGTCTTGAAATCAAGAAGTCTTGAGCCCAGGTTCAGATGATCATCCCACAGAAAAACCAACATCCAAGAGATGAATGTTGGAGAGAAAGAAAGACTTTATTCAGTGGCCAAGGAATGGAGAAGAGGGACCTGTGCTCCCAAACCAGAGTCTGCTCCAGCAGGTTGAGGCATTGGGATAGGGGACAGAGATAAGGAAGAAGAGAGAGGCTGCTAAAGGGGAGGGATATTCATGTCCTTTCTGGGAATCAGTGGAGATCATCCAGGAACTCGGGTCCCACCTCTCTCCCCTTCCTTCGCAGCCTAGTGTTTCTGGTCATGGTGACAGGTAGGTGTCCTTAGCCTTAAAGAGCAGGTAAGAAAGACTAAGCAAGTCTCGGTCAAGTTAATCCTCTATTATAGTTTTGGACAAAACATTTCTCGAATGATCAATGTGTCTAACATGCAGTGTTGAATCCAATCCAGAGAACAAAGAAGATAGCACAAGATGAAGACCGAGATCCCATCCCAGCCACCCATCCAGCATCTGCAGGCCCAAGGGAAGAGTCAGTGTTTTCAACAAAAGTGGCCCCCAGGTCCCTGAAGAGTAAGCTAGGCACCTGTCATCATCAAGACCCGTATCTCAGAGGTGTGATCTCCTGCAAAGCTGGTGGGATATTATTGATGCATTGCCCAGCTGTGTGACCTCCAAATTTAGTGAGTTTCAAGTAAGTTAAGAGCAAGTGAAGCAATAACTTCAGAACAATTTCAAGTGATGTTCTTTCATCCATTATCAAGCATTATCTAAATGTTAAAGAAATCTTCTTGCCTCTTTCACCCACAAGACTGAGAAAATGGAAAACCAAAGGTAAAACTGGATCCTGAGGATTGGCTGAATTTCTGTGCTGGTAAAATCATAGCCTTTCCAGGGATAGTTGGAATATTGATCAGGACGGAGCAGGACAGAGAGGATCAGAAAGGAGCTGTCTGAGAGGATTTGAAAAGCTTGGCATTCTCTGAATCATTCATTCTTAAAGAGCCTCCTGTGTCTGAGACCCGCATCTCCTGTCTTCTGAAACACTTTGTAAAAAACACTATAAGCCTTTTGTTTCTTTTGCAGGAGTCCTCCAGCGAAAGTCAGTTGTCCACGTGCACTTAACCTCTGTTATCCCCAGGATGAATGGAATTATACTCCAGCATACTTCAAAACGAGTCTCAGTCAGTTTACCATTGATATAACAAAGTGCCCAAGAGCAGGTATTATATAAAGAAAAGAGGTTTACTAGGCCAATGGTTGTGAAAGCTGAAAGTCCAGGACTGGGTGGCCCCATCCATTCACTTCTGGTGAGAAAGGAAAAGCCACTGAGCTTGTCACTATGAATGGACCACAGTGATGCCCCAGTTCCCACGAGAGCAGCCGAGGAAGGGACAACCTCTCCTCTTTGGGGCCATGCCCAAGCACCTGGGTCTATGTCCACCTTGTTAGGAAGGAAAGATGTTTGATGAAGGAAAGCATGTCAATTTAGTGGGACAAATGATTTAGTCAAATGGTTAAGACCTTGAAAGAAGCCAGGTGCCGTGGCACACGCCTGTAGTCCCAGCAGCTCAGGAGGCTGAAGCAGGAGGATCATGAGTTCAAAGCCAGCCCCAGCAACTTAGCAAGGCCCTAGGTAACCCAGTGAGACCCTGCCTCAAAATAAAAATAAAAAGAGGGCTGAGGATGTAGCTCAGTAGTTAAGTGCCTCAGGGTTCAATCCCTGGTACAAAACAAAACAAAACAAAACAAAACAAAAAACCAAAAAACCTTAAACAAAGCAAGAGGTTTGGAGAGACAAATATGGCTCCACCTGCCAGAATGGGTCCAATTTGAAAATTGTGAATCAAATAAAAGGACCTCCTCCAAATTTCCCACCGGGGACAAGGCTGTCTATGCCGTTGTGATGCGTCCTTCCTCAGGCGTTTTGGAAATTTGGAAACGGGTTTTGGAATTCCATCTAGTGCCTGTCACAGCATCACGGTGATAGAGCATCGCTGTGGACCAAGGAACTCGTGGTGCAGTGAGAGCGGGATGGACTCGAGCAATGGCCATGAGTGATGCCCGTGACCCCGAGGCAGTCACCCGTGCTGACTGCCACATGACGTCACTGGAGATCCAGTCTCAGGACTCAGAGACGTCGCCTGATGAGAGTGAGGCCTCCTCTGACCAGGACTCTGGTTCCGCCCAGTGATCAGCACGTGGTGCTGTGTCTCCCATGGCCACGCTAAGCCAGTCTGGAGGAAGAGGCATGGGGATGGCGTCCCTTCCATTTCACTTCATGACTCTCCTGCTCTTTGACTTTGCATTCTGCCCTTCAGGGATTTTGGTGCCCAAGAAAGGATGGGGGTAGCTGGCCTCTGGAGAGAGGATGTGAGGTGTGCAGGGGGTCAGCACTGTCAAGGTGGGCATTTCCATAAAACGGTGAGCAGGGGCATGTGCAGCTGTTGAGCCAAAAAAAAAAGTCAATCAATCCAAAAATAGAGGGGACAAGTCAGCTGGGTATCTGGAGTTTCCCAGGCCAGTGGGTAAACAGGCCTGACGAGTGGGTCCTGTCGCTGAGTGCAGACACTAGTCCTGGGGAAGAAGTGATGCGGTGACACCATGGGGACTCGCTGCTGGTCTCCATGCTCTCAGGGAGTGGGGTAGGGTCAAGTCCTGCACGGCGTGACCCCCGCTCTGAGGTGCTGGCTGAGGACCGTGTGAACCTGGAGGCTGGAAGGGGGAAGCAACAGGTCTCTCCTCCAGGGGACAAAAGGAGAGCTGTGTTCTGTGTCAAGTGCATGTTTAGATATTTTAATCCATTGTCTATTTATTCTGTTGCAGGTGGGGTGCGTGGTCATTGTTAACTTTTCACTTCAGACCAAAGACTGTAGGGAAATGAGATGGGACTGTCAATCAGGAGAGGAGGGGACATTACCCAGAGACCCTTGTACAGGAATGGACAGAGCCCTGTGGCAGGGCCTTTAGCAAAAGAAGAGTTCTGACCGTACAAGGAATAGCTACATTTTCTAAGTCAAAAGCTTTTTTAAAAAGTGAAAATGGGAGAATCAGAGTCAATACAGATAAATGGCCCAAGGGTGAACAAAAGAGTGTAACACTCCTCCTGATGAACTTGGCTTTCCGTGTGGTTCTGGCAGTGCTGAGCATCAAGCCCAGGGCCTTGCACAGGCTTGGGAAGCGCTGCAGCACTGAGCCACACCCGGCCCTCAGCCGTGTCTTCTGGCTACACACCATTAGAACTCACTACTATGTGAGTCTTGGTAAGGGGCAAGACCAGCTAGTTCATGGGCACAGCTGTGGCCCCTGGAAGTTCCTGTCCAGCACCTGGAGGTCTGGGGGCAGTGTGAGTTCACTCTCACGTGCTGGGGTGGCGGTTTCTAAAGTGGTGCCCAGTGCCTAGGGACCAGCAGTGTGGTCATGGCACCGATGCCCAGCTGTTCTCCAGGCATGATGGGGCCATGGTCCCAGACCATGGGCTTTCTTGGATCCAACTCATTCCTCATGCTCCTGTGAATCCTTGAGCTCCTTACTTGTGTCCATGGATTTCCTCTCCTATTTAAGCGAGCTGGAGGTGACGCTGTTTTTTACAGCCAATCATCTGATTGGACTTCTCATCTGAACTTTCCTCTGCTTCCATTGGGGTTGGGTAGCTCCAACCACATACGACATCGCCGAGAAGCAACAGCTCTGAAGGACTGAACACGACACAGCTCGTCCACAACAACATTCCCTTTATTGATATTGATCACAGTTACGAGGTCTTATCTGGCAGAAGGAAAAATCTGATTTATGCAGAACTATATCCAAAGACGTAAAAATAAAACACACATACACCAACTACCAAACCAGCTAATCCCAACCCATCGAACCCCTGAAGGTGTCTTCAATTTTGATCATCAGTGCTTTGGAAGAACATACAAAGACCCCGCCGAAGGGTGGCCTTTGGGGTCTTGGAGCATTCACAGAGCAGGACATTTGCCCTTGGAAACAACAGAACATGTAAACTTAGAGGTCAGGCGCTGAGAGTACAGTGCCTGAATACCCGGCTCCTGGACTGTGTGCCTTCTGGACGGAGGGCTGTCATTCCTACTGGTTATTTCAGAACGATAACTTGGCTAAATTGTTCCTTTCCTGACCCTCTTCCTTTCCCATCCTTGGCCCCCTAGTCAGACTCAAACAAAGCTAGCTGTGGTTCTAGGGTCCTCAGTTGGGTTGTACATTACCAAATAGCCTGTGTCAGGAAGGACCCATTGAGGGTCCCAAATGTCCCTCCTTCATGTAAGTGGCTCCCTTCATGAGTGGAGGAAGGGTTTGGGTTCTAGCAGCTTGCTGGTATCCCCATGTCTCATAGAAAACAGAAGCTCATAAACTTCTCAAATTAATGCCTACTAGATTTGGGAACCATGGAAAAGCTCTCTGTTCTTGGAATCCACTCTCTCCTCTCCACAGGGCTCACAGTTGTCCTCATTCCTGAATTCCCTTAACTTCAAAAATGCCAATTTTAACCTTCAATTTAAAAAAAGAAAAAAGAAAAGAAAAAGGAAGACTTTCCCACTTCCTCCCGCAGTCTGGGTCTCCCTCCCATACGGGACTCATGGGGAGGTGGACAAAGGGGGCCTCCTCCTCTCTGGGCCAGCTCAGCCTGCGAGAGCAGAAATTGCTGTGTTCAAAATGCTCTGGTTCAAGTGTTCCAGATGTGGAGGGGACCCACAGCCAAGGAGCAGGAGGGGTGCTAGCTAATCTGCTCAGAGACTGGAGGCCAAACTTCTTAGGAGACTTCTCCTGGGCACTGGCTTCTGTGGGTGACCTTGAGGAGCTGAGGTTGGTTGAGTTGAGTGAGGGAGACTGAATGAAGGGAAGCAGAGATTTCCCTGATCCAGGTGTCCTTGACAGTCCCACTGAGGAAAGATTCCACCCAGTGGCCAAGACAAGACTCTGTGGTTCCATGACACTTTGAGATTCCAAAGAAAACCAATATCTCCCTCAAAAGCAAAGTAAAGATAGTTCTATTTCAATCAGAGCCGATCCGGATAGTGAGATGAAGAAGAGAGAAAGGAGCAATGGTTTAATGTGAAGGAAGAGGCTCTTGGTCCCATCGAAGTCTGATGCTGCCTTTCCTGAGGGTCCATCACGACGCAGAGCTAGCCTAGGCCCACGTCCAGTGACATCATCACCACAAATCCCAGGATGGAGGCCCAGGATGCCAGCTTCCCATTGCCACTAGGAGGGAAGGAGAGGAAGAACAGTAAGGCTAACTTCGCACCTCCATGCCTACAAAGGAAGGCCTCCCTGCAGAGTCTGGTTCCAGCAAAGCATTCTGCTGTCAATGACAGTGACATTTCCTGGGCCTAACCACGTGCCAGGCAAACACTTAACTCTTAGTCCCAAGCATGAACTTTATGAGGTCTGTGTCTCTAGTACCCCCATTTTCCTGGGGGCAGATGGGGAACTGAGGCATAGAGAAGTCACTTGCCCAGGCCTCTCTAGTCATGCTTGAATAATAAGGAGTGCAGTTATTTCGTAAAAATATTATTTGATGTGACCTGTGAACTGGCTTCAAAATGATTCTGCTACAAAAGCCAGAATGGCACAAAGCAGGACCCCCTCCTTCCTGCTGCCCCGACAGCTGTCCCACAGGTGGGCAGAACTTGTGTGTGTTGTTCTCAGTAACACTCGGCCCCAGAGAAATCCAGAGGGGCAGAGACCACACACAGAAATAATCATCTATGTCTTCCAGGGTCAGGGGAAGTGGCAGGTGACCGTGGAAACAAGCAGAATGGAGGGGCGAATGGAGAAAGGGCCGTGGTGGAGACCAAGGACCCTGGTGAGCTCCGCACCTGATCTGGGCTTCGGGGATAATGTCATCCATGACCACGTAGACCATGGCGCCAGCGGCAAAGGCCAGGGCGTAGGGCAGGAGGGGCTCGGCCAGCACCACTGCAAAGGCGCCAAAGACCCCGGCCAGTGGCTCCACCATGCCGCTCAGCTGCCCGTACCTGGAGAGCAACAGAGACAGGTGATTGCAGGGAGAGCCCCGGAGACACTCTGCACGCCCACACTGGTGGTCCAGTCCTTGAGCACGGCCTTGCAAAAGAAGCTCATGGCCTCTTCCCTGGCCCACTGTGAAAAACTCACAGGACCCCCTCCTGATTTCCTTTAGACCTTCAATTTCTTACTTCCTTAAAAATATCAGCATCACTGAGGCATAATTCACCTGCCACATGACACGCCTGCCTAATGTGTATATTTGGTGGTTTTCGGTGTGTTCTCCAGATTGTGCAAACATCACCACCATCTAATTCCAGAACATTCTCATTCACCCCAGAAAAGATCCCATGCATATTAGCAGCCACTGTGGGTATTTTGCTCCTCCCAGCCCCTGACTACCACAAATCTACTTTGTTTTTCCTCTATGGAATTACACTTCAGAATATTTCATATAAATGGAATTCCATACATGCGCTCCTTTCCCGCCAACTTCCCTCAATTGACATGATGTTCCTGAGGTGTAGCCTTGTTCCACCTCAGGATGAATGGATGAATAACATTCCATCATATGGCGATACCACGACACACATCCGCTCATCTCTGGACACCAGCATCGAGTGACAGGAAGCTGATCAGGAGTGATGGGCATTCCCCAAGGACAGTTGTATCTGGTTTGTTTGGGGGTTCAGGCCACAAATGCTACTCTTTAGAGGGGTGGCAGCCATCTGCCTCCCTGCAGAGGGGACCCACGTGGCCATGTGTGTATGGAGAGCCTTGCCCCTCAACTCCCACCGTGGATGAAGGTGAGATCTCCCCCTTTATTTGAGCTGGCAAGAGTGGGTCTCTGCTGTTTGCAATCACAGGAGTTCTGACTGAAACAGCAGCCAGGAGTGTCGAGAATTCTGAGCAGGAGATAAGCCAGGACCTGAGCCCCACGCCAACAGGCAGAAGTCAGGGCACCGCTCTTGTGGGGGGCATTTGGCAAGAAATTAGGAAGGGCTGGGGATGGGGGATGTGCTCAGTGGTAGAGAGCCCCTGGGTTCTGGGTTCAACCCTCAGGAGTGGAAGGAAGGAAGGAAGGAAGGAAGGAAGGAAGGAAGGAAGGAAGGAAGGAAGGAAGGAGAGAGGGAGGGAGGGAGACAAGGTCAAGACAACACTGCCTGTGAGCCTCAGTCCCTCCATCTGTGAAATGGGGGTCAGAAATGTCTTCCCCAACTCACTTCCCCAAATGAGAGGACAACTTGTGGGGACTCTGACTTCCTGACCATTCCCTGCTTCGCCCTGGCTGAGGCAGGCCAAGGGCATGGAAGGGAGCCTGTGTTTGCTGTGGAATCCTCTCAGGGGCCACGGCTTCCTGGCTCCCTGGGCCTTGAGGGTTAGACCTGCAGAACCAGCAGCTCTTGGGTTCGTCAACTCCTGGCCTTGCCTGTGTCACCTGGGGAAAGCGTGGAGCTGACGCTGAGTGACGCTGAGCCCAGGCTGCAGTGGGTTTCATTGCCGGGGCTGCTGCTGACCGCGAGTGCTCCAACCTGGCACTCCAGTGTCTCCTGGGGCTCGAGTGTGTGAAATGACACCACGTCTCTATATAGAAAGATCTCCAGGGCCACCTGGCCCCGTCCTGGCCCACATGCTCTATTCAGTGGACTCCAGCAATGGAGAAAGAGGTATAGAGGGTGGAAATGGAATGATGGAAGTATGTGCAGGAACTTGTGAGTCATGAGGCCCTATAAAATGGAAGGCGTGCTTACATTGTCGTTATTAACTGTCCTTTAAAGTGTGCTTGCCGTCCATTCTGGAGTAGAGATCACTTTAACAAAGAAGTGTCTGAGGCTTGGAACCCTGAGCGGAGGGCAGGAAGCCCGTCCCGTCAGGCTCCTGGTCTCAGAGTCACTACGGATGAGCCAGGTGACTCGAGAGGACCGTCTGACTCCCGCCAGAGTTCCCTTGTCTGAAACCGGGATCTGAAGGTGGGTGTTGTGGCACAGGTTGGGAATGCACTGGAAAGCCAGCGGCGAAGCAGAAGCACAGGTACGTACCAGAGCGACAGCCACCATCACCCCAGATGCTGTGGCCATGCTCCTGTCTTCATGCTGACCGGCATGGGGAGCCACTGGGATGGCTGTGGGGGTCAGGCGCTGGCAACACCAGGGTCACTGAGGCACGTAGAGCGGGTATACCCAACACTGATGGGCACGGTGTGCTCACCACAGAGAGGTTTCACAATGGGAGCCCAGTCACTCCGGCTGGTGCGTGGAGAGGTCAAGGGTGGGAGGCAAGGTTCTTCCTTGGGGTGCCATGTTGACTTGGGTGGTGGGTGTTTTACAGGAAGCCCTGGCTGGCTTTCAAGAGGAGACTGTTCTTGGAGAAGGATGCTCACATGGTGTATGGCACAACCCTGCCTCTGTCGGGAACCCTGAGCACTTACCAGAAGGCTCGCCAGGTGGAGAAGCCCGCCCCTCTCAAGGGGAGGCTGACAGCCAGGCCCTCTGGGAAGTTCTGGATCCCAATTCCAATGGCCAAATTCCTGAAAAACCAAGAAGGTACATGAAGCTTTTGTCTGGACTATGAAAACACACAAATGGAGGTTCCTGGTCAAGGCCCCAAGCTCTCCTTTGGTGCCAGGGAGCCAGGTGGGGTCTGTGACTGGTGGAAGGAGGAGGTTAGGGCCTGCACGAAGGCAGGAAGCACACGTGGCAGAAGGGAGGGACGCGGATCCTCCCCCCAGCATCCTGTCCTGGGTCCCTGGTGACACTTGACCTTTAGGATCCAGCAGAGGCCACACTGGCCAGGGTCAGGATGGCCCCGGTTCTGTCATGCGGCTGTACATTTCTGCACAAATCATCTCACTTTCTGTGCCTTGTACAATTTGAGGAGCATAACACTTTTGAGGATCGCAGTGCAACCCCAGTGATGCCCGTGGAGTATCTAGAACACCCGAGATGCACAAGGCCTCTGGTCCCTATGCCCTTCAGCACTGAGATGGGTACATCACGCTTTATCCAGAAGCAGCCCGAGGCCGGTTCAAGGAGGCTCTTCAAAAAAGACTGACCTACCAGAATCATGAAT
>JAJEJO010005218.1:1072452-1119029 GCA_020662805.1 Glaucomys volans
GTGCTGGGGATTGAACCCAGGGCCTTGTGCTTGAAGGCAAGCACTCTCCCAGCTGAGCTGTATCCCCAGCCCAATCTGCCCCTTCTTCATAGCTTTACAGTGTCCCCCTCAAATCACTCATCGGCTTATCAAAATGACGGCATCTGAGAAATCAGTCCCTTAATAGCGGGACTGTTTATCATGTCTTAGGATTAGCATGTCCACTGAGCCCATCTACCCAACCTGCAGACAAGACTGTTCCTAAAGGGGAGTGGACAGAAAAGAAGCCACCCCAGCCCCTGCCCAGGGCAAGTCCACAGGGCCCTGCTGAGTCACCCAGTGTCTGCTGCCCTCTCCATGAGTGTACCAATGCCCATGCCACCTATAGCTGCTCTCTCACTTTGAGAGGGGCTTGGCATGCTCTGACTTCATCCCCCATCTGTGGAGCCGAGGATTTCTGCAAAGGCCTAGATACATGTTTTAGATTTGAGTCTCATTTGTAACTACTCAACTCTGCTGTTAGAGTGGGAAAGCAGCCACAGGAAATATACACACGATTGAGCATGGCTGTGTTCCAATAATACTTTATTTATGCATACAGGGGGCTGGAGCAGGCCCATGGGCCACACTTTGATCCCTACCCTAACGTCCAGTGGTGCAGAAAGAACTGACAAGATGCAGCCATAGACCTGGGCGTCCCTGTTCCTCCGTAGGCCCTCTCAGCCATGCATGTGTACATGAAGCCTGGGGCAGTCAAACCTCTATGTCCAAACCCTGGGTCCATGGAGATGTCCATGGAGATTCGAAGGAAAGCCTGGGGGGCCAGGCAGAAGTCAGTCGCAGGCTCAGAGGTCCTGCAGAAATCCTCCCTTGGAAGCATACCTAGTGAGTCATGGGAGAGGTCATAGCAGGGACCCCAGAAAGGTACAGCAGTCAGTAGAAGGTCACACCAGCCTTTCACAGGTACAAGCCAGAGCCACCATGTGCCTTGTGACCAGCAAAGAGGAAGCAGGGGATGTCACTTGTAAGGTTCTGGCAAGAACCACTGGGCAATGTGAAGATCTTTCAGGTTAGGGCTCCTGTTTGGGTCACACAGGAACTCCAGGAGCCATGCACCCTTGCTCTGGTCACCTGGAGGCTCTGTCCCCACTGAGCTCCCGTGGGTGGCTGGAAACTGCTGCAAGCCCAGGCACAGAACTGAGCGTGGCTGGACAGGACTAAGGAACCTGGACTTCACTGTTCAGCTGTGCTTCAAGGTAGGAACCCTCAATGGATGAAGAGCCCCAAGAGTCACCTCTGGGTGACCCTTAGGGTTTTTTCCTAGGCATCTGGAGACAGTCTTACGTTTCTCTCAGATTGCCTCTTACACACCCTCCCACGCAGCCCTGCTCCATCCTAGCTCAACAGGAGAGAATGGAATTTGGAGAAAGCAAATAGGATCAGAAGAGAGATTCGGCTGGGGACCTGGAGGGAAGGGTGTTGCTCTTCCTCTCTCCTGAGGTATGCACATGCACAAGTTGGGGGGCCCTGCTAGGACATCTACTTTCCTACGGATGGTTTTTCGCAACCATCAGTCCTCAGTTGGTCTATAGGGTGGGATAAAAGGGTCAAGAGTTCCCTGTCTCCCTGGAAAGGCCAGGGCTCCCTTCCCTCCTCTGTGGATCTGCCGGTGGGGGATGAGCGCCCACCTCAGCCAGGAAGCAGGCTTCAGGGTCAGTTGACAGCTCCCTTATTGCCTCCTGGGCTTCAGGTAGAGGACTACACATCCAGGTCTGGGACACGTTGCCAAGGTCAGTTCAAGATCAAGGGCCCTCGTGAGCTGGTTCCAACCAGCTACAGGCAGATCTATAGTTTGTTCTAGAGGCTCCTGCTACCAGTTTCACGGTCAAGCAGACCCTGAGCTCCTATGGCAGGAGCAGGGGACATTTGAAATTCATTTCTGTGGAAAGAACAGTCCTATGGACAAGCTGGATGCAGTGGTACTCCCTGCAATCCCAGCAACTACAGAGGCTGAGGCACGAGGATTGCAGGTTGGAGGCCAGCCTCAGCAAGTAAGCAAAGCTCTCAGCAACTTAGCAAGACCCTGTCTCAAAATAAAAAATAAAAAGGGCTGGGGATGTTGCTCAGTGGTTAATCACTGCTGGGTTCAATCCCTGGTACCAAGACACAAAACGGGAGGAAACAACAAACCTATGCGCAAATTCCTGCCAACACTCCAGTCCCCACCCCGTCTTCCCAGACAGCCACCCACTGACCCCTTTCAGCATCTTGCTGCCCCCCAGCTGGCTGAGCAAGCAGTTGGCTCTCTTGATGTTCTGAAAGCACCAGGTCCAAGTTTTATTTCCGGTGAGGGGTCTGGCCAGGTCTCGTGGAAGTGGCACTCTGTGACTGCCTTGCAGACGCTGTCATCATCTGCCCCCAGGCTCACGGGGACAGCACGACTCACCCCCGGCGTGACCGCAGGGTTGCCAGCTAATGTCACCGTGAGTCAGAGGTGGCGCGCCCTGTCCAAAGTCCTGGCCGCGACACAGCACTCCCTGCAGCCATCCCTGGGCGCGCTGCGGCAGCCTCCTCCACATCCTGCCTGGGAGCCACCATCCGATAAGCAGCACAGAAACCCCTTTCTTCCCTCCCTGGCCAGGCTTTTACCTCTGCCCTGCCCGGCTCCGGCACAGGCCTCCAGCCCAGCCGGGCGCCGCACCCTCAGGACCCTGCCAGCTTCTCCCCACGGGGCGCCACCTCGCTCCGCCAGCCTGGAGTCTCTCTGGAGCACACACCCAGGGCTGGGCCACAGCGCACCCACCTTTCCTACCTTCCACGAGGCCCTTGTTCATTTGCACCCCCCAACCCCACCCCACAGCCCTCTTCTCTTGTTCTGTAGGCTGTGCATGTTAGATGGCGACAGGGATTAGGAAGAGGTGAGCCCATGGGAAGGCCCAGACCCTTCCACACCCTCTACTCCTCCCCCCCACTCAGAAAGGTGATTCAATGCCCACCTCTCAGCGCTGGCCGCCCACCACAGTCGCCAGGGAGTTTTAGCAGAGGCCAGATCTTGGCCCCATCCTGCATATTCTGATGGAATATTCTTGGCCTTGGACCCTGGGCCTGCTGATTTATTTTAGAGTGTGCGACGATGCTGAAAACCTCTGGATAAGAAGTCATCACAGGGGACAAGGAGGAGGACGTCTTCTGAGCCCTCCTGGGTCTCAGGAGCTCCTTCCCAGCTGTCCCAATCCCCAGCACAGGCTGCAAGTCACAGACACCAGGGGCCACTAGTGACTGTGTGGGCAGCCTGCAGACTGGGCGTTCACTCCCTACGGAATGGGAAGCCATGGAGGGAGTGGATCCCAGCCAACAAAGGGCAGGCGGCTCAAACCAGAGTCAGGATGTGGTGGTGAACCAGGCGCAGAGGGAAAGAAGAATAGCCTGGGACCCACAGGGACGGTCCCTGGGAAGACTAGTGGGACACTGACTCGGGAAGGGGCAGCCTAGACTGGCCAGTGGGGAAAGGGACAGAAAGGCCCTCCCAGGGAGCGGGTGGCCTGAGGCTTCCGCTCCTGCAGCCCTACTATGCACCTCGCTGCGGTCTCCTCCCAAGAGGACACTCCATGGCAGCACTCCAGGGTGAGTGGCGCTGGGTGGCCTCCCTCCTTGCAGCCTGGGGAAAGGAAAGCCCAAATGAGAGGTTTCCTTTCCCGAACAGACTGGGACAATTCCAAAACTAAGGGGGGAACAGACCCACCAGGGCCGCCCGAATAACAGCACAGAGACCACTGCTAATCTGCACCCTGACGAGCTGACGGGAGGGAAGGGCCCTTCACCAATAGAACCACAGGCCCCTCACATGCTGCCCTTCCCATGACCGCCCAGCTCCAGGGCGACCTGTCACCAGGGTCTGACGGGAAGCAACAAGGGAAGGGATGCTGCCAGAAGGGCTGGGAAGGGCCTTCAGGGAAGGAGCGGAGGAGGCGAGGAGGGTGGGTTTACAGGGCAGGGTGTTCCTGGGCCAGGCTGCCGGCTGCCAGGGGGCCTGGTGGCTCCATGGGGGCATGAGCCACCCTGAAGAGGCCTCTCTGAGGAAGGTGAGCCAAGGGTCTGTCCCGGAGGGCTGCCTCGAGGAGGAGTTAGGCTTGGCTTGGGCATCTGAACGTCCCCTTCCTTTCCCTTGGGAATTGGAATCTGCCAGGGAGGGTCGGACCCAGAGAACCGCTAACCGAGTCCAGCACTGAGGTCTGAAACAGAGCTTGTTTAAAAGTCCATTTTCCATTGTACTTTTATTTTTATTTTTAATCCCCAAGGAGGAGCAAAGGCGTTATAGTGAATGGCAGGCAGGGAGACGCCTGCACCTCCCTCCTGGGACTTGGCAGAGGAGGTGGGTGGTTGTGGCAGTCTAACCCAGAGCCCCCCAGCAGTGGCTCAGGAGTCAGATTCCGAGTCCACGGTGACTTCTGAGATGGAAGCCAAGGTGCCCAACCATTCCCGGGTGCCTGGGGCTGGATGCAGGACTTCCCTGCTAAACCCAGGACATCCCAGGACAACTGGGATGAGTAGGTCACCCTTGGAAGCACCCAAGGACAGGTGGCAGAGGCAAACTGGGGATGGAATTTCCACTTGTCACCAAAGGAAATGTGGAACCCGGGACAAGGAGCAGGGCCTACCCAGTACTTGCAATAGTCTCCTGCAAGTTCCAACCCTCTGGACCCTTGGGTCACACACACTGCCTTCTAAGAGTCAGCTCAGTCCCTAAGGGTGCTGTCCCTGCCCTGCCCTGAGTGACACCCAGAGGCTGGCCGAGCACTGCAGGGGTGCCTGCCGGGACAGCAGCACTTTGCTCTGACTCTGGGCCGGGACACAAAGGCACGATTCAGGCCGCGTAGGGCCAGGAGGCAGCTGGAAACCTGCAGGGGTAGGAGATCTGAGGGGTGGGGGCCAGGCTCACTCACAAATATTGACTCCCGGCAGATGGAGGAGGCTGGGCCCACTAGGGGTGCCAGGGAGGGTCAGGCAGGGTGAAGGGTGCCCTCTCATTGGCTGGGCCTCTCCAGCCTGAACTCAAGGGCCGAGGCGAGTGGCCTGGGGGCCTTTCCAGTTGCCACTCTCCTTCCTTGCTGTTTCAGTCTGGTAGAGGCATGGAGGCACACGGCCAGGAGCCCTCCCACCATGTCCTTATCTTCAGAGATCACTGATGCCAAGACTCAGGCAACAGGAAATAGGCCAGTCCTGGTGGGCTGTGCCCCTGCCTCCTGTTAGAGGCCAGGAGGCAACCAGAGGTCTGAGTCTGGTCTGAGTCCAGGCTGACTTCTCCTCTCCCGCATGCTCCTGCTGCTCAGTGTCCAACCACACACAGTTAGAAGTCAGACAGTGCCTCGGCCACAGGGCCTTTGGAGGTCACCTTGCCCACCTTTGTGGTGATGGTAGAATACAGAGGTCCAGACATTTCAATGCCTTTGGAGACCATCTGACCCACTGTATGTGAGTCAAACACACCTGGGTGGGATCCCAGGTACACAGTGGCTGAGCATCTGTAAAATGGGCATAACCCCCCAACACCAGGAGGGTTCTTGTGTGGTGGGAAACAGTGACTGTGGGCTAGTCCTGAGCCCAGTGTGGGTACCTGCCACATGGTGGCCCACTCCTGAAGTGGGCAGTGCTGAGCGGGGCACTCAGGCCTCCTACCCCACGGCCTGTGGCCGCACAGCCTCACAGGGGGTTCTCCAGTGGGTCCTCTGCAGCCTCCTTACTTCTGAGACCTCTGGTCAAAATCAGGCCCTGAAATGTCAATGTGGCCAGCTGTGGCCTCTTCTCAGGAGTGGCTCCAGCCCCAGGACCCAGGGCCCGGCAAGAGCTCACACCACACAGGACGAAAGACACCAAGAAGGGCCCACCTTTGGGTTGACAATCAAACAATGCAGAAGGGCTCCCCCATGGGAGCTGTGGTGCACCCCACGCCTGCTGGGGTGGAGCCCCGATGGAGACAGAGCACAGCTGAAGGCCACGGGGAGCCCTCCTCGACAAAGCAAGCTTCAAGATGGACTTCGAAGGAAGCAGGCAGATTCAACCAAGAGAGGGAGTGCACTTCGGAAAGGAAGGAGAGCAGATGCAGATGACGCCAAGATCTGAGACCAGGGGGCGACCCCGGCTTCCCTCCCCCGCAAGGCAGAGCCTACGTACAAATAAACACATGGGTGTATTGACCCAAAGCCCACCCTCATCTCTGTGAGTCTTTCCCAGCAGAATCTGAGCAATGCTTGCCCCAGTCCAGAGCCCTTCCAAGGCCACAAGCATGGGATTCTACCCAGGGTCCCCACCCCATCTTTGGGAGGCAGAATCCTGTGCTGAGTCAGTCACTGGGTGACGTGGGGGCTTGGAATCCGTGTAGTCTGTCTCCGCTCGAACCTTTCACTTGAGCCGGGGGCGAAGCTTCCCGTGTGAGTCAGCACAGGGCATGTGCCAGGAGCAATGCAGACCCCACAACCTGTGGCTGAAACCAGCACCAGTCTTTCATTACCACGCCCATCAGAGGGAGCCTGAGGCCCTCCGGCTAGAATTAAAAGTGATTATCATCTTTACTGCCGTTTATTGAGGGTTACTGAGTGTCGGGCATGTTGGTAAGGTGGAAACACGCATGGTCCCCTTGACCGCCACCTAAGCATTTGCTATCGTTCTTATTCCCATTTCACAGATGAGGAAACCGAGGCACAATAAGTAACGAGTCCCCAGGGTTTCCAGATGAGAAGAGACAGAGAGGAACCTCTAAATCTGAGCTGTATATGGGAGCTTCCAGTCCAGACCATCACAGAGAGACTGCTACTGGGTTTGAATCCCCAGCAGGGGGGCAGGCAGCACCTTATGCCTGTTCAACTAGTGAGCAGAGGTTCTGGCCCATTCTAGACCATAGAAAGGGCAGGCTGGCTGGGGGAGAGATTCACCAGAGACCTCACAGGTGTAATGAAATGGGAACAGCTCATCCACAGCCGGGGCTCCAAGGTCACCACTGTGGACTTTCAGAGTCCCCACTTCCTTGTTGTGGGGGCCTGTTTTGTGCATTGTAGGATAGTTAGCAGAAATCCTGACCTCTCCCCTCTAGATACCAGTAGCCAGCCCCAGTTGTAACAACCAGAATTATCTCCAGACATGGCTGAAGGTCCCCTGTAGGACGCCATCGCCCCTGCTTAAACTCCACGGACCCAGACTGATCAGCAGTTCAGATGAGTTGGCTTCCTTAGCAAACATCTGAGCCGGAGAAACTGTCCAGCACCCCTGAAGCCTCTGATCCCAGGAGCCTCAGGTGAGGGAGCTTTGGCTCGGTGGAGGTGAGCCTTCTGCAGAGCTCGGCTGCCCCAAGGCACACTGCTGAGGCTGGAGGTGGGAAGGGGGCTCAGAACCACCAGGCCTCTCTCCCCAACTCCTAAGACAGCAGTCGGTCTCCAGTCTCACTGGGGTGCCAACCTCAGGGCACCTTGCATCCTTGTGCTTGGCATCCCCTGAAGTTGTGCAGTGGGACATTCCTGCATGAACCCTGGCCAAGGATGGTTGCTCGCCTGGGGTTTAGTTCTGACACTGAAGGCGAGTGGCCCGGGGGAGGGGGGGGAGAGTGGTAGATTTCTCTATAAATTGGCAGGTGAGCATCCTGGCGCCTGCAGCCTGGCTCCCAGGCTCTGTTCTCTCGCCCGCTGGCTATGGAAGGAGAACCGCCTGTTCCTCACAGGCCCCGCGTCACCCAGCTTGCAGGCCCTCCCGGGCGGTGAGCGAGTGTCCTTGTGCGGCAGGCCCTGCACACTGTTTTGATTGTTACCGTCCTGCCCTGAAAGGCCCGATTGTTCAGGCCTGAGATGACATCATCAGCTTCCCACTCAGGCAGCCTGTCGAGGTGTTTGATGAGCCTGCAGGTGGGCAGGGGCTGGGTGCTCCCCGCAGGGCAGCCCGGCCCTACCTGCTCAGCAGAGCTGGCTTAGCACGCAAGGGATCTTCCCCACCTGCTTCCTGCAGCCTGATTGGCTCGGGCTGGGGAGATGAGATGAGGATGACCCATCCTTCCCCTTAAGGTCTGTCGCCCTCCCCAAAGTGGGCAGGAAAGAGCCCCAGGTGATCAGGCCGAAAGGCAGGTGGCAGCCAGAGGTGACTCAGGCCACCACCGCACACCCCTCTTGCAGGAGTTCAGAGAAGCTCCACTGTGGATCTCTGATTCCAGGGGTACACCCTAAGGACCCTTACCTGCTAAGCCTCCCAGCAACAAAACCAATCCTATGCATGGCCAGGAGAGAGGCTGCCTCTTCTAGTGTGGTGGGGGCACACACCTGGGAGCAAGGTGCCCATGCAGTCACCAGAGACGCACACCAGGAGTGCTATCAACCCCAGAGGTGCAATCAGTGGTGGTGCCCGCCTGGAGACCATGCAAACGCCCGTCTACAACACCATGAATAAATGAATTGTGTTCCAATCACACAATGGAACACTGTCCGGGGCAGGAGTGGAGATCTGCTCCTACATGCATCGGGGTGGCGGCGTCTTGCAGACAAAATTTTGAGATTTTGAGAGCAAGAAACTGGACACAAAAGAGTAATTGCTGTATGGACCTATCGAGATGAAATTTCCCAGTTCCTACTCTTTGATATGAACCATCCGTGGCTATTCATTCAAGGTATTTGAAATTTGAGCAGAAATTACTGACCCTCTAAAGGCAGGCTTTCAGTTTCCGGGTGGGAACCTTGTTTTGGGGAGAAGAATAACTTTCCATTACCTTTCTAAAAAGAAGTCTGATTGCTGTTGAACATAGGTGCACATAATATAAATGATTTGCCGGATGAATTCTTGGAAACTGGTCAACCCAGGACACCCAGGTCCAGACCAAGAAGTAGAACGCTGCCACACCCCAGGACCCCCAACCTGGGCTCCCTGCTCACCACAGCCTCTCCTGAGGGGAGGCTTCAGCCTCACTTCTAACAGCAGTTTAGTTGTGTCTGCTTTTGAACTTCGTACAAATGGCTTAGGTGGCAGTCCAAGACTCCTGAGGATGATCAGCTGAGGACCTCAGGTCTCATCTGCAAAGGTGGCATGTGGACAGCTTCCTTTGGCCATAAGCTTGGACCTCTGATGGGGTGTGTCCCCAGGTCCCTTCAGTCCCTCCCCCAGACATCTCCTCTCACACCAGGTTCTTCTTCACCGAGTGCTTCGATCTCTCCACCTGCAGGGAAGGTAGTCCTCTGGCATTAAAAGCAGCATTGCCAGTCACTAAAGCGTTTCCAGCGTGACAACGCCGTAAGTAGCTTTAAGCAGCATTACAAACATTTATTATTTCATTTCAGGGCTGTAAGATCAATTTCCTTCTTGCAGACGTAGTACCCACAGCTCTCAGGGGTGGGCAGTCAGCCCAAGAGCACGGCATGGGTCACTGCATAGAGGGAAGCCAGGCTGGGCTCCGCGTCTTTTGCAAACCTCATTGCGTCACTGAATGTTGCAGATGGCAGAGAGGAAGAGCAACCAGTGGCTGCTCAGGGAAGGGGCCATTGACATTTGTGTCAGCTTGGGTACTCTGTCGCACCTCACAGAAATCTGAAGAGGAACCTGTGGAATCAACCTTCCAGCCTGTCCAGAATTCAGCCCCTTCTCCCAGCTCCATTGTTCTAGCAGGCGAGAGCTTCCATGGTGTCCTTCCAGAAGTATGGCAATAGTGTCCTAATGGTCTCCTTCCTCTACTCTTGAATCCTAAAGTTTATTCCCCACACATCTGTGATGTCCATTTATATTGCTCCTCTGCTCAGAATGCTGCTGTGGCTGCTGCTTCACTCCGGGGCAGAGGTCATGTCCTCTTCTGGCCTACCATAGCCTAGCAGGACCCACATGTTCCCACCCTCCATTTTTCTCTGACCTCCTCTTCTATTGCTCTTCCCTTGGGTCTTCTACTCTAGCCATCTGGTTTACTATGCACTTCCACAAAAATACTTGGTACCTCTTACATTAGGGCATTTCACTGGAACGTTGTTTCTTAGCCATCTCTTGGTGACTTCTTTACCTCTTCAAGGCCAGGTCATCTGATCTTTCCAAGGATATAATCTGAAAGGCACTGTAGCTTCCATCTCTCCCTCTCTTGACCACTCTCTCTGGGGGAAGCCAGTTGCTGTACTGTGAGCACATTCAAGCAGCCTCATGGGTTGCCTATGTGGAAGACCAAGTCCTCCTGCCCATAGCCATGCAAGTGCGCCATCTTGGATATGGTTCCTGCAGCCCCAGTCAAGCCTTCAGATGGCAGCAGCCCAGGCTGACATCTTAACTGTGCCCTCATAAGAGTCCCTGACCTGGGACCACTCAACAAAGTCAAATTCCTAGCCTTCAAAAACATGAGATAATGCTTGCTGGGTGAAGTCACCAAGTTTTGAAGTATTTTGTTGTATAGCAATAGACAACTAATATAGTCACCTTCTCAATGAAATCTGCAATCACCCCATCTGAAACCTCATCTGCTTTCTCTTGTTGTCTTTTTCCTTCTTCCTTTCCTCCATCTTTCCTTCCTTCCTCATAGCATTTCTGACCTAGGATATAATATATTCATTTTTTAATGTTCGTTGTTGATTCTTTCTCCCTCTCCTGACCTGGCAGCAGACAAACTACGAACCTGGAGTTTCACTGATGTGTCTCAGCACCTCATCCAAGGCCAGCGGCATGCAGCCGCAAAACAGATGTGTGTACAGATAGGGGCCCCAGGATTCCAGCAGGGCTGATGTCTGCTGCCAGCTGCCAGGGATGAAGCAGCAGAGGACATGTCCCAGTTCTCTGGCTCTCAGTGCCTTCAGCTATAAAGAAAGGAGTATAAACTAGGCAACCCGTAGCGTCTCTCTAGATCCTAAGCTTCATGCTTCCTACCCAGCCAGGGCATTGCGGGTTCTTTAGATTCCAGGGGCTGCAGGATAGACCCCCACCTTCGCCCAAGCCCATTTTCCTGTGTGCGCACATCTGGAAGCCAAAACACAAAACCATCTCATTGTGCACATCTGGACAGCATAAACCAGCCGTTCCAAGAGGAAACTCCAGAAGGGCTGCTCCGCAGAATGGCAGCGCCCGCCAAATGGGAGAGGCTGAAAGGCTCCTTTCTTTTCCACCCACCCGACAATCATCTGGGCACAATCTTGGGGGCTGAGAGCTGCCACGCTGAAGAACATATGTTCTCAATAGCCCTCCACCGCGGTCCCTGTCACGTTGCTCTCCCTGCCTGGAGCCTGGCCAGTGCAAAACTTAAAGAGATTTTTCTCCTCCTACGCCCTTGTTTAGACCAGACTCTACCTTCATTCACCCTTGGGGCACGCGGCCTGAGTTCAAAGCCAACGCCACCTGCTCCTCCTCCACTCCCTTCGGGGAGCGTGGCTGAACTGCACGCCTAATGCAAACTGAACTGAAAGGGGGAGCTTTCAGCTCTGCTGGTGAGAAGTCCCCACGATTTGCATGCACTTAGGATGTGGCCAGCAGAGGAAGCTGCCTGGCAGTTGTCTCATTTGACAACCAGTCTGGGCTCAAGAAACAAACAGGAATGATTATTCCTTTGCAAATGAGATGAGATTCTAGGGCACTGAAGTGAAGGTAAACAGGACAGGGAGGGGAAGGGGCATGTGCAGACAGGCAGGGCACGTCCCACGAGCACCTTCACATCCCGGGATGCAAAGGGTTTGGAAGCAAGGACACCCTGCAGCATGTAAGTCTCAAATGGCAAGAGGAGCCTTTGCACCCTTTGAATAGCATGGGCTGCCTGCAAGGAGAGACAGAGGGTGAGCACAGACCTTGGGGTCAGGGTGTCTGGTCATCCTTATCATCCTTCTTTGCAGGTGAGAAGCAGGAGCAAGACCCAGGTAAGATCTGGAAGTACAGGGCTGGACCCTCACCCTCAAACAATAACAGCACCTCCCTAAATAAGGTCAGAACCCTTCAAGGCAAGACCCCTGCTGCCTGTTGAAGTCCAGGATCATGGAGAGCACACAGCCCAGGCCTGTGGGCTGCGGGTGCAGGCAGCACCGGAAGAAAACCTGGCAGGAAGGGGGAAGGAAAGAGAGCAAAAGAGAAGGCTTTCCTTTCCCACGCTGTCTTTAGGACTCTCCAGCCTGCTGGGAACTCGGGGCTTTGCTACTGGAAATGACTCAATATGGCCAGCCAAGGGTGAACACAGGGTCTGAGGCATGAAGTCGAGGCCCAGGGGGTGGGTGGGAAAGGTCACTAGCCAGGACGTTAGCCACCTGCTGCTTTTGCACACGCTACCAAAGACACTGAGACGATGGGCAGAGCAAACGCCCTCCTCAGAGCCACCTCTTCCAGAAAAGCCTGGTGCAGACTGCAGGCGCCTGGCTCCCAGCAGGCAGAGCGGGGGTGCCAGCGCCATCTCCTGAGCCCTGCCCTGTGCCAGGTCCACGCTGAGCTCCATCTCCTTTTCCTTTGGCAATTAATTGCCCTCTGCAGGAAACGTTACCCACCCGCGTTACAGACAAAGACACCGAGGCTCACAGAGGGCCAAGCATCTCTTCCAAACCCATCGGCCCATGAGTGGCCCTGCTGCCCTTCCAACCTGGGTCTGCTGATTCCAGAGCTCACACAGGGCTCCCTGTGTGTTGTCCACGCTTCTAAGAAACAGTGCAGGGTGAGGTTGGCTCCCGCTCTCATCTCAGTTTATGAGGGGCAGTCTGTGATTATCAGCCATGGTTTGTACCCTGAAGTCATCCATTACCAAGTTTCCACTGAGGGGCGGGCCCCAGCACAGACTCTCTAAAACATCTCTCTTCACTATAAATATTAATACGATATAAAGCCCTATTTAAAAGAGGTTCCCAGTAGCTTCTAATGAATCACCGGTTTCTAATACATGTCTGGTGGCCTTTTCTCTCTTGAACAAGTTAGTAACTGGCAGAAGAGTTCCCCGGCTATTATCATAGGTGGGACCTAACTGGCTCCAGGGGACACCTCTAGGGCCTTCCCAAGGTGCCAACCCCATCTGATTATTAAGTCATCTCTGGAGCACTTGTCGTCCCGCCCCACCCGCACTTGACAGCAAAAATCCTGGTTCTGGTGCAAGAGAGCAAGGGACCTGGCTGGCTTCACTGGAGACCCAGGCAGGGTCACTGAGCCTTGGGGTGGGAGTGGGGAGAAAGGTCAGGACAGTGCCCACCACATGGCTAAGAAAGCACAATCATGCTAAAGTGGCCTGGATCTCGCCCAGAGAGCCCCTGGGGGATGCATGGCACTCAAAACTGAGACTCAGGAAACATCCTGTGTGGATAGGAGCTTACAGAAAGGGTCCTTCCCCTCCTGAAAACCACATCCTAGCCAGGGGTGGCGTTGCACGTCTATAATCCCAGCAACTCGGGAGGCTGAGGTAGGAGGATTGCAAGTTCAAGGCCAACCTGGGCAACTTAGCAACGCCCTATCTCAAAATTAAAATAAAAGGGCCAGGGATATAGCTCTGTGGCAGAGAACCCCTGGGTTCGGTCCCTAGCACCACAAAAGCACAAAACCAAACCCAGTCCTTGCACCTTATAGAAAACAGCCAGTTCTCAGAGCTCTTTGAAAATACCAGTGTCATGCAGAGTAGAATAGGCGGGGTAACTGCTTCCCACTGAAGGAGATTAGTTGACGCAGAGCCCAGTGCAATACCCAAATGATACAGCAAACATCCCGTCGAATATCTAGAAAGGATGCTGGGAATGATTAGAAAAATTGAACTGGGTCAGTGTGTTAGATCGTCTTATTCTGTCCATGATCAGTTCCTAGGGTGGGATAAAGTATCATGATTAAGTGGGGAGAATGTCTTTATTCTTTTTTTTCCTCCCAAAGTGACATAGGTTACTTTGCTTTGAGACTTCTGAAATAATTTAATGTACCAATGCAGTCATTCATCAAGGGCTTAGAAAGTACTAGGTGCTGGGTACTCTGATTTTTGTTTTAATTCTTAATTTGGAAATAACTTGAGACTTACAGAAAAGTCACAAGAATAATCCCAGGAGTTCCCGATTCCCCTCGTGTGCACTCGGCTAACAGGTGCGAGGTGCACATCCTTAACACGCAGCCTGCAGCCCTGGGAAACGGCATGGGACCACGGCACGCTGAGCTCCAGGCCTCCCCTGGCCCCACCTGATGTCCTCTTGCTGTTTTGGGATCTGGGCTAGGGACCTTCAGTGCATTAGCGATGGCATCTCCTTTGCTCTCTTCTGCAACGCATTTCCAGCCCGTCCCTGTTTCCCAGGACTCTGAGGAGTACTGGCCAGTTCCCTGGGTTGGTCTGAGATTTTCTCACGGTGAGATGAGAGGATGGCGCAGGGTGGGGGAGGAGACCCAGAAGTGACCTGCCCTCCCCAGCCCATCTCATCAGAGGACACGATGACTCAGTGTGTCCCATTCCTCTTGATGTCGACGGGGAGGCTGTGTCTGCGGGGCTTCTCTACTACACAGGTCTGCTTCCCTTGGATGGTAAAAATTTGGGGGCAAATGCTCCAAGACCATCAAATACCCTGCTGCTTCTTTATCTTTCTCACACTGACGCCAGCTTTTCCGGGTGGGTCTCGCTGCAGTGATCACTTCTGTGGTGCTCTAACAGGGGCTCTCCCTTTCCACTTTCTTCCTATGTTGCCAGCCTGGAATTCTTAGAGCTATTCCGTCTCCTCCACAAATTTATTTATTCCTTGCTCATTTGTGCAGAACCAATGCCCAGATACTTATTTTACATATGAATTATAACCCAATAGTGTTATTATTTTGTTGCTCAAGTTGTTCTGGCTTTTTCCAATGGGAGTGTGCCCTCAGGGTGGCCCTTGTGACCTCTTGAGATGTCTCCAAGCTTTTGCAAGGCTGTCCTTACTTTCTGGTAAGTGCTGGTAAGTGCTCCTGGCTCATGTCGTATTTTCACTTCCTGGTCCTGCAACCCACCACTTCTCCAGGAAGTTCTGGCTCCTTTGATTGGAGAATGGTGCTTAGGGATGGAGCTCTGAGCACAAGGTATGTCCGTGGCTTCAGGAAATGCATGCACATGCACTAACCCATGCACACTCAAACAGCTCTACTTGTTTCTACATCTATTTACTTGTGTGTGTGTATACATATATATCAAAACCATATCACAAATACTGTGTAGTCTCACTTCCACGTGGAATCTAAAAAAGTCGAATTCACAGAATTGCAGGGTAGGTCAGTGATCGCCAGGGACCAGCGGGGGAAGTAGGGACACACAGGTCAAAGAATACCAACTTTCAGTTAGGAGTGAGTTCAGGGGATCTAACGAATAGCTGGTGACCGCAGCACACAATATTGTACTGTACACTTGAAATTTGCTAAACGGGGAGATCCTAAATATTTTTGCCGTGCATGCACACAGACGGTTACAACTCCAGGTGATGGCTGTGTAAGCTCCTCCCACATTGGCGATCTGTTCCTGATACATGCATACAGCACCTGAAACAGGAACCCGCAGCCATGCCTTCGCATGGATTCCTCCCATTCCATCTGACACCACAAGATTGACTGCAGGCTGGAAATCAGTGAACAGCGTGGTGGACACTGCAAGGACACCCAGATGACACTGCCCCAGGCCGTGTGATGGGAAATGGAGAGCCTAGCGGTCCTTTAGGGAAAAGGAGCCCAGGAAGGGAGAACTGCAAATGGACTCTTTAGAACCTGAGTGAAGCAAACTTAAAACTGAAGTGGCAGGGCTTCTTTAAAGACACGGGGGCTCGTGAGACGAGTTCAGAAGGCGCAGGGGTTTTCAGACCAACGTGCCATCAGAAGCACCCAGAGGCTCCTCCGGGCACAGCCCCATCCCAGGGTGCCCGGCATCCATGGAGACTTGTGCTGCTGGGAAAATCAATCCAGAAGGATTCCCTTCCACGATCTCTGAAGTCTTTGGTTGTCTTCCTGTGAATCTTGAGAGCACAGCAGGGCACAGGGCCAACAGAGGTGGGGAACCCCAATAGGCGAGGAAGGGTGGGAAGGGAGCGAAGGGGGCTGTGGAGGCCTTGCCCTCACTCCTGGCCATTGGAAACATGGCCACCATCACGCCCACCAGGTACCCCTATTCTCCTCTTGGCCTGATTTCCAAGCCTAATCTGGCTGAGGATCCTTCTGTTATGGACCTTAAAAGAGGACCAAATGTACCCACCAACTACCAAGTTGCAGGTTCCAGAGGTGGGGATTAAGGGACGTGATGAGCTCGTGAGGGCTCCGACCTCGTCAGTGGATCAATCTATTGGGGGATTCACAGCTGGATAGACCGCTGGGAGGTGGTGGAAACTGGAGGAGGTAGGACTTAGTTGAAGGGCGTGGAGGTATGCTCTTGTCCTTGAAGACTATATCCTTTCCCTGTGGGGTCGGTCTGTCTGTCTCTTTCTCCATGTGCTCCATACCATGATGCTCCTGTCTCACCACAAGCCCACAACCATAGGGCTGAGCAACTGCAGACTGAAGCCTCCAAAACTGTAAGCCAAGATAAATCTTTCTTCCTTTTAGGTCCATTGTCTCAGGCACTTTGCCACAGCAATGAAAAACTGATTAACATGGAATTCAGTGAGGAACAACCATGCTCTGCATGTGGGTTCTTTAAGGGTTCCTAAAGGATGCTGTCCAGACAAGAATAAGAACACACAAACCCAAGGGACCAATGCATGCAGAGCCCTGCCACAGCAAGTGGCAGGAAGTATTGATCCTGACTGGGGGAAAAAGGGAAGGGAGAATGGCCTGCTGGAAGGTGAGTCTGGAGGACATGTTGAGGACTTCATTTTTAAAATCATGGTATAATTCACATAATATGAAGTTCACATTTTAAAGTGCACATTTCAGTGGTATTCAGCATACATTCACAGTGCTGTGCCACAGTTCTCACTAGTTCCAGAACATTCTCATCACCCCAAAGGAAATTGTATATCCATTGCAGATCCTTCTCACTCCCTGTTCCCCTCAAACCCTGGAAACCACCCATTTGCTTCTGCCTGTGTGGCTCTGTCCCCTCTGAGTAGCACAGGAGGTGGCCTTCGGGCCTGGCCCCTTCAGCTGAGCACAGCCCTTTCCAGGTTCATCCGTGCTGCACCAAGTGCCAGCACTTCCTCCTCCAAGGCTGAGTACTGCCCGGTGCATGGGCAGGTTGCACTGCATGGACCCTCATCCATGGATGGCCATCTGGATGTTTCCACCTTCTGGCTGCTGGAAGCCTTTGTGCGTGAGCTTCTGTTTGGATGCCTGTCTTCAATCAGATTCCATCTACACTGAGGAGTGGAACTGCTGAGTCACATTTTAAGGATTTGGAGCTTGACCTAGGACAGCTGGAGGCCATTCAAGTGAGGAGCCATGTGAAGAGGGCTGTGTTCATAAGCATTTGCAATGGCTGATGTGGATAGCCAGATGGAAGCGGGCATTGGTGGCCAGTGGTGGACGTTAGTCCAGGTGAGAGAGACCAGAGGAGGAAGGGAGAGAGGGAGGGAGGGAGGAAGGAAGTCTCCCATTTCTCCTCCTCCTTCATCTGACTGCTCTCCTGATCCCATAAACATCCAACCCCAAGGGACAAAGAATGGTATCCTCCACTGACATTGTCATGGATTGAAAGCAACTAGCAAAGCCCACTGTGAACAAGAAAGTCCTGTCCAGGTGATTTTGAACTTCCTCCCAGTAGGACCAAGAGAAACTCACCGACCCTCAAAGCATTCTCTGCTGAGACCCCCATCGTCCCATTGTGAACCCTCATTTCCAGGTTGCCTGTGGCCCAGGCAGCTCTTCCCCTCACTCAAGAGCTGATTTCCACCCTGCAGGAAGCTGCTGGTTCCCATGGGGACTATGCTATCTTCTTATCAGCCTTAATATTTATATAACTGCTTCCCTTATGAGTCAATCACAAGTTCAGGGCAAAAGTTCAAATCCTCTCCAGCCCAAATAACCTAGAGCATTATCTTAAAAAACAAAGCCAACAACCCCCCCCCCCCAAAAAAAACCTCACAAAACAAAAATGGCAGCAAAACCCCATGAAATGAAAACTGCCCACCTGCAGCTCCTGGTCCCTGGAGGGCACTGGCACCTCTGGGAGGACCTGGGCCACAGGCGGCTTCCATTTCACTCCACGTCAAGGGCAGTCCAGCAAGACCCGGCACCCCCAACTGACAATGTGTCACACGGCGACGTCGTCAGGGGCTTTGCTTCATGCAGAATCCCCCGGGGTGCCCCCTGTATCCTAATTCACCATAGGCAATGGCTGGCAAAAGACCTACTCTGATGTCCCTAGTTCAACAGATCCTCAGCTAAAGGAAGGAAGCACAGTCGGATGGGGAAATACAGGCTCCCGTGGAAGCAGGCAGCAGCACACCCATGTCTTCCCTGGGGGTGGGCTTGCTGCTCCATTTCCTGGAGGGTGACTTTGATGGCGGGGAGGACAGAATCAGATGAGGGGGAGAGGTCCACAACCCTTGGCTCCTACCCAGAGGCAAAGGCTTGTGAACCTGGCAGGAAATCCCAGATGGGTAAAGACAGAGCTGGGAGACTCAAGTGTCACTGGAAAGGAGACGGGCTCATGGGGAGCAGGTCTACTGAGTACACTTGGTGTCCCTGGGACTTCGTTGAACATTTTCGTAGAGAAGCCTGACCCCCGGGAGGCCTGGCTGCACGGGCTGCTCCCAGGTTGCTCCTGTGAGTGGAGGGATCCTCCTGCCAGACCCTTTTTCAATAAGACCCCTATGACCCCTGCTGACAGCAGGGCCCTTTAAGTCTGGGGGTAGTGGCAGCCAGGTGCCTGGAAGATTTCACAATCAACTTGGAGGGTAAATATAGGCAGTGACTCACAGGACAGGTTTCTGCCCTCCTCCTGGCCCCCCGGGCACCGCAGCCTATTTCCCCAGGCCTGTTCATTTCAAGCTGGCCATGATCCGCAGGCTGCCTCCAAAAATGGGTTTGCCGGGCTCCTGAGTCAAGAGGTTGGGTCCCCGTGACCCACTCCCTGGCCTGGGAAGCTTCTGGCTCATTGTGCCGGAGGTCAGTGGGACATTCATGGCACCAAGATCTGGCTGAGTCAGTGGCTCCAGTGTCCAGCTCGTGGCCTGGAGGCTTCACCCAGGCTGGCGGGACAGGCAGACAATTTACGAGCTAAGTAACACATCATAAAAGTCAGCGGCAAACGCTAAAGAGCCAGCAAGCCGGGGCAGAGCACCGGAGCCACCATCCCCGGGGGTGGCAGGCCTGCCCAGCCAGTACTGACAATGGCTCACGGTGCTTTCCTCTGGGCTCTGGAAAGCCACATTGGGGAGAGCTCCAGATCCCGGATCAAAGGACTGAAACTGTAATGCTGTTCCCCTTGTCCACCTAAGCAGGGACAGGGTCAGTGGGACAGTGGTCTTCTCTGGCAGGTGCTATCACCCACTTCCATAAGTGTGACCATGGTGAGGTCTCCTCCTGCTTCAGGTGACAGATGGGGCCCCTCACCAGGGCCTATTCTGCAGTATTTGCAGAAGGGGGCTGTGGGGCTGGTAGAGAGCTGGGGAGGGGAAGGGTGAGCTTCTGCAGAGAGGGAGAGGGGAGAAAAATCGCTTCTGCATGGGTGGGTGCACAGACTGGGTTCCCACTGGCTTGGGGTTGCCAGCATGTCTGGGTACCTGAGCTTGTCTCAGGCCACCAGTGATGATGTGACCCCCATCCTGTGGACCCTAAGCTGCATCTGGTTCCATCAGATGCAGGATGGGACAAACCAGGCATAGAAATGATCCCGAGGAGGAAAATGCTCATCTTGGAATCCGTGCAACTTGACACTGTTTCATTCAATTGACAAAAACCTATGGAGAACTTCCTATGTGTCATGGCCAAGGCAAGGGCCGGAGATAGGGAGGAAGGAGACAGAGGGAACCTTGGCTTTTGTGAAGCTGGGGACAGACAAACACTATGTAGATCAAATAGGGACTGGGCAGCCAGGGAAGGTGCACAGGAGGGGGGAGTACAAATGGACTGTGCTTATAACCTGAGCAAACTTAAATCTAGAAGTGGCAGGGCTATCTTCAAATGGCACCAGGGCATCATGCTCCAAGGGCACCAATGGAGAGCCTCAGGGGAGGACCTAGTTTAAGGGCGATGGTCTCTTTGAAGAGGTGAAGCTAGAACTGAGCCCTGAAGAATGAAAGGGGAGGGGTGGAGTCAAGAGTAAGACATTGGGGAAAAGAAGTTTCCATGCAGAGAAAAGAACCAGAAAGGGCAAGGGATGGAGGAGGTCTTCCCGAGCTCAAGAAACCTGCAGAAATCCCACATGGCTGAGCCTAGTGAGGGGAGAGGGAACTTGAACTTTCCAAATGCAATAAGCCCCAAGAGGATCAGTCCCAGGAAGGTGACAAAGGTCTGTTTTCATCATGGGTTAGTGTCAGACCCCCTCAAAAGTCTGGCTTTCCAGGCAACACACTTAAAGCACTCAGCTGGGATCAGGAATGACTGAGGAGCACAGGAAAATCGCCTGATTTGGAACCAACCAGATTTCCTAACCCTGCATCAGACCCCTCCTTGGCCAGTCCCCTCAGCTCCACCTGCAGGCTCTGTCTTGTCCCTAGGACTGATCTTGACTTCAGGTACACTGAGGAGGTTCTTCTGCAAGAAGAACCTGACTCGGGTGCAAACACCTGAGTCTCAACCTCTCTTTGGTGGCCTCTGTCTTGCTCCTGTACTTGAATGGGTCCCTGGAACCCATCTCGGCCACTGTCATTCTTCCAGCCTGAGGTCTGCTTTCCTAGAATCGGAGCCTCATCATGGCTCCTTAGCTCTTGTTCCTGCTCCTGGATCACCCTGCTATGCACTGGCAGACCTTCTGGAAACTGACTGCGCTCTGCCTGCACTTTCAGATAGGACCCGATCTTGGAACCTCCACATCATGCTCATCTTAATGCCCTCTATTAAATGGGCTTAGCTTATGTAGTAAAAGAGGTTTGAATCAGAGTGTCTTCAAATCAGGGGCACCAGGGGACCCCCACAGGTCACTTGGTGCACCACTCACCACTGGCCATTAAAGGAAGAGCTTGCTCACTTCACCTGCCCAAGCGGCCATCCCATTGCCCACGGCTGGACAAGGAAGCCTCTCTACAGGCAGGGGTGGGTGCTCGAGAGGCTTCTGGATTGGCCACCCACCGAATGAGTTGGGCAGGGGATCCTTTCCTTCAAAGTGTTGGGTGGGAGCACACAAGTTAACACAGAGGACAGCGAAGCTTTGGTCCTCCCAGCCCAGCAATGGAGACTTCAGAGCTGTGCGGGAGACGGCTGCAGACCATGGCTGAAAATTCAGAGATCCTAAGGTGTGGGCCCACACCCCTGGGAGCAAGGGCTGGAATGGGAGGCCCATCACGCCAGTGACGGAGAGGCCGGCTGAATGACCAAGCTGAGGACGGAGAAGGAAGAACCCGACAGCTTTGGAGGCCACTTGAGGAGACTGTCAGCACCCGGGACTGATTCACTGTGAACTTGAGGGAGACAAGTGAGCTTTCGTGCCTCAGATCTGCCCTGGGCCTGCTGAGGCCTGTTTCCTCAGTCTGAATGAGGAAGCTGCACTTTGCAAGAGTCTTGCAGAACAAGAACAGGCCCCAGGACACCTGAGAAGGCCCAGGGAAGTCAGTGTGTCACCACCATGGGGGATGGAAGCTGGCGCCAGGCGAGGAGAGTCCTGTGGATGGCAAGGACTGGAAACCTTGCAGCTGTGACCTTGTGCTGGACGACCACCTCCGCCCAGGCCAGGCTGGCAGAGGTGTGCCACAGCTGCCCCTCTTGGGACAAATGTGTCCTCCCAGGGCTCCTTTCCAGGTACTGGAGCACCACTCAGCTGTCCCCAGTGACTCCAGAGTGCATCAGGGGTTTAGCTGGTGTCAGGGCAGAAGCTGTCCTAGTGGCCTCCAGTACCCAAGTTATCTCCCACAGGGCGAGGGGTGGTCAGGCAGATCCAGGGTGGCAGCAGGGCCCCAGAGGAGGGGACTGGTGTCAGCTGGTATGTGTGGATCCCTAGAACCAAGCGACAGGGTGTAATGCCAGGGGGCTGCAGGGAGAGGTGAGAGGGCAGGCTCCCCTGGTGGGTGGACCCTGGGTGCTCAGGGAAGGGGGCTGGGGTGGCTGAATATCAGGTTTCCATGGTACGTCTGTCCCTTCAGCCCTCTGGCTCTGGGCACCCCACCCCCAAGACACCTGGTATCCAGTCTGTGCTCAGGCTGCCCAGGGCTCCCTCCTGGAACAGGACCTGAGATGGACCGGCCAGCCCTTCCTGTCCAGGCCTCTGTGCTGTGGGTCCCTCCTGACAGCCCTCCAAATAAAACTGCCATCTTGGTGACAGCCTTGTAGGTGACAGGCCACATGCTTGGCTGTGCCACTTTATGCTTAAGCATTAATATTTTTCTAAAACACAGGAAGATAAACTCTCTCCTCCTCTTGTTCTACCAAGACATTGTTGGGGACAATTTGCCTTTTCTAAGCAATTAGCCAGCCCTTCACCAGAGGTCATGTCGGTGGCCTGGGAGCAGCAGCCTGCTGGGGGCACCATTTTGAAGAATGGGGCCAGGGAACATAGAGTCACTGTAAATGCTAGCAATTCTGCTCCCGGGTGACACCCAAAGGACTGGGAACGAGGACTCACGCAGACACTTGTGCACACATGTGAATAACGCAGCATTGTTCATAGTCACCAAAAGGTGGAAATAACCCAACGTCCATCAGCTCAAGACGGGGCCACGAAGAATACTGTTCAGCCATAGAAACAAAGGCGGCATCGGAACACACCCCAGGGAGCGTGAGCTCAGGAATGTCCCGCTAAATGCAGGCAGACAGATACAAAGGGTCATTTGTTGCCTGACTTGACTGATCCAAAATTCCCCAGGCAGGCGAATCCATAGAGACAGAAAGAAGGAAGATCCCTGGTCTCCAGAGGCCAAGGAGGGAGCCTGAAGGAGGCTGCTGCCCAGTGTGGAGTTTCCTTCCAGGGCCATGGAACTTTCTGGAGTGACATGGGGGTAGAGGTCAGGTTGCCACTGCAGGGTTCACTTCAAAATGACTAATTTCATGAAATGAGAATTTTACCTTCACCAAAACAGGGTGTGTGTGTATTGGGAGGGGTGCTGTTTAAAGAAAGAGCTGATTCAAAATACAGATGATGACCCTGAGGATGCAGCTAGTGACCAAGGTCCTGGGAGATCGACAAGTGCAGTCGGCATCCCATGACCACATGCAAAGTCAACCCTGAGCCTGGTTCCTGGCTCCAGCCTGTCCTAGTGGTGACCTTGGGCAGGCTGCCAAATCTCTCTCCTGCTCCTGGTCCTGTCCATGGACAATGGAGGCACTGGCTTGGGTCCAAGGCATCCTTCACACTTCTATATCCTGCCCATCCCTGGATCCAGTCCACCTGAAGTCTTTTTAACAAGTGCGGTCTCTAAATCCGATGGCCAGGCGCCTGTCCAGCAGACTGGGGTTCATCCACACACTTGGAGCTTACTGACCCAACACCCACTCCTAGGTGGAATGCAGGGATTGACATTCTCAACTTCTGCTGAGCCTCCAGGGGCTGGATCAAAAAGTGCTTGCAATGGAAACCAGTGCCGTAAGTAATTTTGGTTATTTAAGATTAACTCCCTAATGTTGAGACAGTGGCCTTATTATTCTTCTCAAGTGGAAACTACGTGTGAATAAAGCTTTTGTGTGCATTTGACTCACATCGAACTCCTGTCCTGTGTAGACTCCTCTCCTTCATGAACGTTCTCTCCAAAACATTCACAGGGCCCTGCACACACATGGCTTCCTAGCTGGGCTGGGGGTGTGGCTCAGTGAAAGAGCGTTTGCCTCCCGTGTGAGGGCCTGGGTTTCAGCCCCAACACACACACACACACACACACACACACACACACACACACACACAGTCTTTGCACATATGGATTTCCAGTTAGATCTGCTGAGCTAAATGGGAGGTGTGACCTCTGTCCTTGAGGAATCAGGAGGCAGGAAAGAGCCCCTCCTGCTGGGCCCAGGAGCCCGCGCACTGGAGGCACCATGACCCACCCACCTGCCACCTAGATGTCTGCCCATTTGTGCTGAATGCATTTGTGTTAAACTGCTCAAATCCTAAGGCGATGAGATGGGGGGGAGGGTGAGAACAGAGAGAAAAATAAAGTGACCCCTGTGTTCACATCAATGTCTTGGAGATTCCCGTGCACACAGGCGAGCTGGGGGCTGGAGGGAGAGGCAGACCCAGAGAGCAGAGCGCTGGTTTGACAGCCACTCATCAGCACATTCTCTCGCAAGCAGGCCGTCGGCTCCATCCAACCCAGGCCCACTTTCCCAGCAAGACTCACTTGCCAAGAAATGCCAGTATCCGAGCTTCAGTCCCCGCTTCCCTCAAACAATATTAAGCTCTGTCAGCATTCTGTGGGTTTCGTCGCATGCCAAATAGCTTCATTATATACCAAACATCTGGACCAGTTTGAAATTAGACCCTGAAGTAGAAGAAAAAAAAATACTGAAGTTCAAAGGTGCCTCCCACCCGGGCTGGAAGGCTGAAGCCCTGTTTAGGTCGCACTCAGGCCACCCCCATCAGGCCCGCCCCACTCTCCAGCTGTCTTCTGGTCCCAAGAAGGTGTGTGAGCACTTGGCTTTGAGAACATGCTCCTGGTGTCCCTGTTTCTCTGACGCTGTGCAGGCCACTAGCCGTCCAGCAAGCCCGCAGCCCAGGGAACGTCCTCTCTTTCCCATCTTTAATCAAAGCACAGCTGCCCGCCCTTTACCCAGGCGGCTGCCTTCATGCTGGGCGGGTCCCAGCCTGGGGAGAGCTGCAAAGCCTTTGAACATTATTAAAATCTTCCTTTTAAAAGTTAGATGAAGAAACCATCCATTCCTTGGGTGGCCCCAGAGCACCAAGGATCTCTCTCTGCAGGAGGGTGGGCAGATATCATCTTGGAAAAACCACTGACCCAAGCCAACGGCCCTCCGAGATCCAGGGCAAAGAAAGATCCAAGGCTGCCCATCTCTGCAGCCCATGGCTGTCACAGTCATTTCCCAAGTGCAGAAATGGTCATGCTATTCCTCTGCTCAAGAATAATCCATAGCTCCCCACTGTCTTTAGCAAGTGTAGGTAAAACGTGGCCTTTCATTTGTTGATGGTTGCTCCTGGGCTACCAGGGCGGAGCTGAGTAGCTGCCCAGAGACTACATGGCTGGCAAAGCCTGAAATGTTGGTGTTTCTGTTTTTAGTTCTCTTTACAGAAATGATCACCATGCAGTGTCCTCTTCCCTGCTCTGGTCCTCCTTAGGGAATAGAGTCTGGTCCTTGCTCAGGCTGTGTCCATGTTCAGAAAGCTTGAGACGGGAAGGCGGGGTGTTGCTGGGATTCTGAGCCTCCAGTGGCGACTTGACCCGCAGTGCAGCCTGGGAAGTGGAGCTGGGAAGGGTTGAGGCCGGGCAGCCCGAGCCCTGAGCATGGGACACCTGGCTCCCAAGACAGGGTCTCAGGGTGCAGCAGAGCGGTCCCAAGTCCACCGAGAGGGCACTCTGTGAGTGGGCCTGGAGAGGCTGCCCACGAAGAGCTTGTTCAGTTTGACTCGTGTGGACGAAGCAAAGAGGGCTGGAACCCCCTTCCCGCTGCTTCCCTGCCACCTGGATCCTTGGCAGCCTCCTGCTCCGGCTCCCGTTTCACAGGCTTCAGGAGAACGGTCTCCTTGGTCTCAGGGCACCCGTGGTCTCCCTGTAGTTGGCTCCACGGGACCCTGGCTTTGCAGTGGGTTGGCTTGAGATTCCTTTTAATCACCACCTGTGGTTCCAAGGCTGCTTAAGGACAGTGGCAGGAAGATGATGCATCAGTCTGAACACTCGGGGGTCCTTGGAGACCCTCAGGGTCTGACAACAACCATCCAAAGTAGCCTTTCCCCTCAGCAGACCCAGGCCACCTTTGAGCAGAGCTGGGGCCTGGAGCTGTGGATGGTGGCCACTGGCTGCCTGGCAGATGGCCCTGCCCTGCTCTGAGGCTGGAGGCGCTGGGCCCGCCTCTGCTCCACACCAGCAGGGTCTCGCTCCTGCTCTCCTCGCAGGGTGTGCTGGACACGGGGCTGCCCACCCCTGCCGGCTCCTCCTTCACTTCCTGCTCCCCGTATGGTAGCTGCCCCCTTTTCCTGCATGGATTCCTTGGTTCCCTTTGGAAATCAAGGGAAAGACCGGCACAGAGTCAGGGATGCCGAGAAAGGTGGAAATGGGGACTCTGCCCAGGGTGGCCTGTCCCTGTCTGCCAGGTGCCTGTGCCTCCCTGGACTCTGGTCCCTGCCTTAGTGTCACCCTCTCACAGGAGCACCCGGGAGCCATCACCCCAGGGGCACCTCCTCCCACCGCTCCTCCTGCCACGCTGCCTGGTCCAGCTGGACTCTTCTCACTGACTATCCACACGGACACCCACGTGCATCCTCGCCAGCCTTTCCCTGGAGCGGAGAAGCCCTGGCCAGCAGGAGCCTCCTGGGCTATGCCCAGAACGCGGCCCCACATCCTGCAGACACCTGGTTCACCTGGAGAAACCTCACACAAAGGAGGGCATGGAAGGTTGAGTGGCGGCCCCCAAGAGACAGACCTGAGTCCCAGAAGCTGTGCCTGTGACCTCACTCGGAAAAAGGGTCTTTGCAAGTATAATGAATTTCAGGACCTGGGGATGAGGTCATCCTGGACCAACGATGGTGTCCTTGTAAAAGACAAACAAGGGGCACAGAGAGGAAGGCCGCGTGAAGACAGAGGCATAGAGCTGAGTGACATGGCCATGAGCCAAGGGGCACCTGGAGCCACCAGGAGCCGACCAGACACAGACGCTCCCCTTGGGCCTTCAGAGGGAGTGCGCCCCGCCAATCCTACTTTCAGACTCTGGTCTCCAGAACCACAAGGGAATTGCTTTCTGTCATTCTAAGCCACCTGGTCTGTGGTCATTCATCACAGTGGCCACAGGAGACAAGCACCGAGGAGGAAGGCATCTGCAACACCTGGACACCGGGTGTGGCGGGACAGACCCTGGAGGTGGGCAGAGAGTCTGCGAGGAGAGACAGACGGTCATTAAGTCAAGAAGAAAGTGCTTGTAATTACAGCTTGTGAAGGGCGCCGAAGGAAACAGGCTGGCTGGGGACCAGAATCGCTGGTGTGCAGGGGCTGGGGACCAGAATCGCCGGTGTGCGGAGACTGGGCCTTTTGGAGGAGGGGGCATCCAGCTGGGGTCTCAGGGGTGGGAAGGGACAGGGGCGCCTGTGTTCACCTGGATCCCCACCTGGCCTCTGCATCTGGCCGCCCCCTCCCTGTCCTCCACCCCACGGGTAGAAGGATGTTTCCAAAGCACAAGAACAGCGATGCCATGACACGGGCCCACCAGGACAGCCGCAGGACGTGAGGGGACTGAGCCTCATCCATCCACAGATCTAAGAACCAGGGCTGGGGCTGGGACAGTGGCTCGTGCACACTTGAACTGAGACCTGATGTCAGAGTCTGTCCTGCAGGGCTGACTCGCTGTCCCTGTCTTCCTCAAGGGCCCCAGTGTTGTCCACTCTCAATACTTGTGTGTGTGTGTGTGTGTGTGTGTGTGTGGACACGCATGCATGCATATATACATGTGCATATATATGTGAATATGTGTGTGTGTATAATATATATATTTGGTATCAGGGATTGAACCTGGGGCACTTCACCACATTCCCAGTGTTTTAATCTTTCATTTTGAGACAGGGCCTTGCTAAGGTGCTGAGGCTGGCCTTGCACTTAAGATCCTCCTGCCTCAGCCTCCAGAGTCATTGGAATTACAAGAGTGCTACTCTCAACATACAAAACCCACCCTCCCTAGTGGCCCAAACTCCCTGATTTCCATATGAATTTTCTTCTGATCTCCTGCCAGGCCCATCAGGAACCTTCCGTTTGATCCACATGGACCCACCACCCCTTTTCAGCACCTCCATGAACTTGATTTTAATAATCATTCTATAAATGAATATTAATACATAGCATCACTGTCATACTGCTATTGCCACCTTGGGCGGACCCAGAGGGGCATCCTGCACCGTGCCAGGCGCCTTCCACCCACGCATGGTGAGCTGGTTCCACAGCAGCCTGGAGAGCTACTTCAGCACAGGCTTCGAGGCCCAGCACTCAGGACCCTGCCGAGGCTGGGCCTCCGCGTGAGTCCAGCACCTTCTACAGCAATGTGCCTACACAGCTCTTTCCTTTTTCTTCCTCAAACTTCTATGCGGGATTTTATGGTTTGGGAAAGTATTGCTGTCCATTTCATTTTGCTGCAAAAACTTCCCTGACATCCCCGGTGAGGTGTCTCTCTTCAACCTGCTCCCAGTAGGGGCAGGGCCAGGGCCAGGGGGCGGCTGGGCTGGGGGAGGAGGGCAGGGCTCACCCACCCTCCTGTAATTGCCATCAGAGCTGCTGCCGCCAGACCCTCTCCAGGGGCTCAGACACCACCTGGCCCATCCCCCGCCACCTGGCCCACCCCCGCCTCCTGGCCCACCCCCCGCCACCTGGCCCACCCCCGCCTCCTTGGTCAGATCACTGCTGGCAGCTGAGTCTCCCCCTGGGAAACGCTAAGTCACATCCTGTGCAGGGACCACGTCCTCTGCCCCTCCAAGTCCCCTCAGAGCAGAACCCCCCACCCCATGATCCTAGGGCATCAGAAATGCTCTTCTGTGTGTTGGTGACTACACTACCAATCATTGTGTCCAGGGAGGATAAGCAGCCGCTCGGTCCTCCTGCCCAGGGCCTGGCAACGCAGGACTGTCCCCAGTCACACAAGCTCTCCATCAGTCACTCCTCGTCCAGAGACAAGCTGCCTTTCAAGTGGTCCTCCGCCATGGACAGCGGCCGCATAAACTGAACGGTGGTCAGGAACAGAGGCCAGCTGTGGAGGCCGCATGCCGTGCCCCTTCCAGGGGCTTATCCTCATGAGATAAACGCGGGCGAGGGCTAGGAGTGGGCGCCTCTCCTTACGTGGCACCTAGGCACACGTGAGATGTGGGGGCTGCTCTTCAGTTCAAAGCGAGAAGGAAAAGCCACTTTCTGGATCTTTTTCCAGAAAGGAAGTTGGACTTAATTAGAAGATGTGAGGCTGGTCTCTCTCTAAGCAGCTCAGAAACGAACCCATCTGGCTCTTTGGGAAATGGTAACCCTGAGACTTTCCAGCCTCTTCCTGGGGAAGCTGGGTGACCGCTGTTGGCCACTGTTGAAGATGAAGACGGGTGATGTCCATCTGGGGTTTGGTTTGTTATGGGGGCGGGGAGAGAACACACATCTCTGTCATAAAAAGAGAGAGAAAAAACCAGTCTGGCTGAATGATGGCTGAAGCTGGATGATGGGGATTTATTATTAGGGTATTCTCCTTTTTATATGTTCCCCAGAAAAGGAAGTGGACCATGACACCTGTGACCAAGGACACCTGTGACTGACTCTGGTGGAAACACAATGGATTAAAACCCTTTTCCCACACATCTGTGATCCCAGAGACTTGGGAGGCTGAGGCAGGAGGATCCAAGTTGGAGGCCAACCTGGGCAACTTAGCAAGACCCAGTCTCAAAATAAAAATGGTTGGGAACATAGCTCAGTGGTAGCGCACCCCTGGGCACAATCCACAGTGACAGGGGAAAAAAAAATAGAAAGAGAGATGTCTGACAACGGGGCAACCTGAGATGGGGCTGGCAGGGGTGGGATAGCCAAGGTTGTGGACGAGGCCAGGGAGGGCACAGGGGACAGAGGATCAGTGTCGACCCCACTGAAGTTACCACCTCAATAGCTGGGGACAGGCAGCTGCCCTCCTGGGTCACCAGCTTTGGTGGTCACCCCCAGTTCACCCTTCAGGAGGCCACCTGCAGAGGGTGGGTTTTGATGGAAATCAGTCTCTGTGGAGTCCTATCCCAAGCAGCACCTCCAGGCCCTGCTCATGCCACAAGGGCTCGGGGTTTCTGCAAGGGCAGGAGGCCTGGGGAGGAGCTTAAGGACGTGGAAGACCCGGCTTCGTGTGGGCATGGCACGGGGCCCTCCTGTACCACGAGGTGGCTGGCTTCTTTGGCAGGAGATGGGCCAGGCTCAGTCAGCACCCTTTTCAATTTAAAGCTCACATTCTGCTTCTCATGCTCGCTTCTGGTGTGTTCTATCAAGACACAATGAATCCGATGCTCTTGACAGCTTCTCGGCCACACATGGGGTGGAGAGGTGATTTTTTTTTTTTTTCAATCTCAGAATCACAACCCAGAGCCTTTCCACTGTGGGCAGTGAGAGGCTGCCTGGGCCCAGGCCGCTTGAGGGACACTTGACACTCCAGGGGACACCTGACTGCTCGTGTGACTCCAGCCACTAGAGATGCCCAGTGGTCTCTGGACATCTCCTCCACCTCTTGAGCTCCTTCACCCCATCCAGACACAGCCACAAAGATGTCTGTCTTCCTCTGAAGGCGTCTTCCTCCCACTCGGATTTATTTAATAGACTTTTCCTAAATTGTTAGGGGTTTTCCATCAGCAGTGGATCTCCTCCAAAGCAGAAAAGTCCCACATGCGGTGACATTCCTGTTGACAGCAGCCCCAGGGGGCAGAGAGACGGAGGCCCAAACCCTGCACACCCAAGTCCAGTCCCTACAGATGCGAGTCCAACCTGCAGACACCTCCTCGGCCAGGCCGTGACAGGCAACAGTCACTCGGCCGTGGAATGACAGTGGTACTGCGGCGGGGTTTGCGGGCACCAGAAAAGGCCAGAAGTGAGCGGCCCTGCCTGGGCCACCTCTTGCCAGGGGAAGACGTCCCCAGGTTCCAGGCCTGCCACCCACGCCCCGTCTAGGGCAGGCCAGGAGGTACACAGAGGAACGCTTCCCCCTGATGAGCTTAAGTCTTTTTTCTATGGTCAAAGTGAAGAGCTGATAGACCCCGTCCTTAAATCCCTTTCAGAGCATTCATTCACAATATAGACCGACTCCAGATTCGCAGGGCCCACGGCCCTGAACAATTGTCGGGCAGGCTGAGCTACCTCCGACCCCAGTGACCTTCTGGGAGAAGCTTAGAAATTAATTCTTCTGTTTGCTGATCCCTAAATAGAGGAATCAATCTCATGTGAGTAAAAATTTATTATTTTGAGTATAAAGGACCTGCTATTTGTCAGATACCGTACGGAGCATTTTATACATATTAGCTCATTAATTCACATCATCTCCCTAACAGAGACGCATGGTTGTCAACCTCTGATTGACAGGTGAGGAACCAAGGCACAGACGTCTTGAGTAACTTGTCCAAAGACACACAGCAATCAATGGCAGAAGCTAGTCTTGGACCCAGAAGCCTGAGGTCAGGGTCTGTATTCAAAGCGCTATTTGAAATTAACTTGCCAGTTCTCCAGCCTTTTAGACTAAAGCAGTGAGGAAGGCAGCTGCCTCTGCAGGTCCTCAGGGACAACTGTGAGTGAGAACATGTCAACGGGCCTTGTTCTAGGTTTTCCCGTGGGAGCTACGCAGCCCTGAATTTGACGGTACATTGTACTTGCGGTGACACTGTCACAAAAACAGCCAGAGTGCCATCTCTGTGTATGTACTCTGTCCAAGAAGCAGCCCTGGGCTCAACCATCTCTCCCACCTTACAATGACCTGGGAGCTCCCTGGAGGGGGCCCTCCTGCCATCTTGGTCCATGTGGTTTGGCTGGGGCTCCATTCTGAGCTCCACGGAGCAGGGAGAGACCTTTCCCTGGACAGTGGGCACAATTCCATCTCTGGTCACAGTGACTGGTCCAAGGGGCCATGTGTACGGTCCACGCTGGTCTAATTGGACCTCAAGGGAGCTATTGAGAGGAGGTAGCTTATTTCTGCTAGACTTGAACCTGGGAAGATACAGGTTGGACTTGTTAGCAGGAAGCCACGGGGAACCCAGGAATAAAACCTGTGCTGGAGAAAGAAGAGCTGAGAGCTAGACAAGCAGAGGCCTGAAGATACACTTTAGTCCCTTGAACAAACTGTGCCTGAAGCCAGAATCCTTGGACTCTTTAGCTTCATGAATCAGTAAATTCTCTTTTTTGCTTAGGACAATATGAATGTGTTTCTGTGTCTTGCAAATGATAAAAATAAAAACCAGAAAATCATTAAAAGAGTTGCAAAAGTAGACTACACTTGTTGGAAACAGTGAGAAAAATGGCGGCCAAAGTCCTGCTCCCTCTCCACCCGCACCTACCCAGAGGAGGAGGTAAACGTTAGGAGAGCACAGGAAATAGGATTGGATTTGTTTGCTCTGTATTGATAAGCACTGCTAATCGTGTGTGCATGTCATCCGCAAATTTAAAGAAGTGCTTCCTGTGAGTCATTCATCCAACTCCATCAGTCTTTTCAAACACAGACACAGCTGACCACTGGCCACTAAGGGGGACATGGATGAGGATAGAAGGGTCAGCCCATCTCCTCGCCCTGCAGGTCAACATGAGAGCACTTGGCACCCCAGCAGACAGAAGGTGGCCTAACTCAGTGGCAGAGGCTAGACCACAGAATCTCCCAGGTGCGTTCACTACAGAGAAATCTTTCCCTTGGGTTAGTGACTTACTTTAAGAATTCTGGCCGGGTGCGGTGGCGCACGCCTATAATCCCAGCACTTGGGAGGCTGAGTCAGGAGGATGGCGAGTTCAAAGCCAGCCTCAGCAACTCAGCGAGGCCCTAAGCAACTCAGTGAGACCCTGTCTCTAAATAAAATACAAAATAGGGCTGGGGATGTGGCTCAGTGGTGGAGTGCCCCTGGGTTCAATCCCCACTACCAAAAAAAAAAAAAAAAAAAATTCTGGATCGAGGCCTTCCACACCAGGAGGAAGGACCAAGCAAGCATGCCTTCCTCTCAATAAATCTATTCCCTGTCTATTTTTCTCTGATTTCATAGCCCCCCAAAAACCTTTGGCAATCTTCTAGTCCTCCCCAGCATGGCTGCCAGCTCCCTGTGGGCCCGGGAAGTCACCTTTAAGCACGAGAATCCAATTGGCCAGGTGGAGCCTCAGGTGCTCCTTTGCTGTTGGAACCGGCCAACGGCTGCCTGTGACACCCTGGGATTCAGATTTGGGGCGTCATGGTGTTTGTCTTCCTGCTGATTGAGTTACTCAGGCCTGTTCTGTCCACCTCCCTGAAACTATCTTTTCTGGATGCGTTCAGAAACCTGAGTGCCTGTGGTTAGTCTGTTTGTGGAGAAGGAGAGGTCACTTGTCTAGGGCAAAGGAAAGTGGCCCGTGCAGAAGTCTCACTGTCCTTGGTCTCCGTCTCCTCTACTGCTCCTCCATGGATCAGCCTCCTGGTGCAATGGGTTCTCTTCCTTTGGAATTCCCAGTGGAGCATGGGGTCAAATCTGGCCACATCCGGTAGGTTCCTAAATGCTTCTCGATTCTCTGAGACCACTCTGGTGCAGAGGGAATGAGAGACACACTGCAAGCTTAAAGGGCAGCGGCAAAACAAGTAATTACTGAGCCTGTTGGTCAACAGACCCAAAGAAGACAAGGGAACCTGGCCTGTCCCCTCTTGCCTGTCAGACAGAATCTGATACCATCCTGATCCTGTTTTCCATGCCCCCATGACCCAAGTTAGGACTTGCTTAATTTCTGTTTACAATGTGAGTCTCAAGGGGAAGGAGGGGAAGGGAGGCCTGGTCAAGGCAGTGGGAAGGACCCACCTTTCCAGGGGGAGTGCCCCATCAACTGTGGCCCCAGCCTGGAGTCAGCCCCAGCCTAGCCCAATGGGATCACAGTTGCTGAGGGCCAGGGCCTAGGCATCAGCATGTTGAAGCTCCCCAGCCGATTGTAATGTGCAGCCAAGGTTTAGAATCCAGGCTCTGGAGCCGTGCTCTATCCAATATGGTAGCCATGAGCCACAAGTGGCTACTGAACACTTATAATGGTGAATCCGAATTGAGATGTGCTGTAAATGGAAAACACATGTCAGGTTTCCAAGTTAGTATGAAAAAGTGAATGTAAACCATCTTATTTATGATTTTTGTCCTGCATGAAACTATGCATATGTGTGTGGGGAGGGACGTGGGCAGCTCGGAGGGCAGAGAAGAAATGAAAAGGAATCGCTCAAGGAAAAAAAAAAAAAAACAAAAAAACGAGCCGGCCGTGGTGGCGCACGCCTGTAATCCAAGCGACTTGGGAGGCTGAGTCAGGAGGATCGCGAGTTCAAAGCCAGCCTCAGCAACTTAGCGAGGCCCTAAGCAACTCAGTGAGACCCTGTCTCTAAATAAAATACAAAATAGGGCTGGGGATGTGTCTTGGTGGCCAAGTGTCCCTGAGTTCAATCCCTGGTTCAAAAAAAAAGAAAAAACACTCGTGCGTCTTCAAGTTGCTCTGAAGACATTACCATTTGCATTTATGAGAACAAAGTCCCAATCATTCCCTCGACACACCCACACCCACACCCACAGGGACACGTGGGCTTGTTCTGTTATTTCCATGAAGTCAGAGTTCATCCTCCCGACACCAGAGAGAGAAGGTTTAGGGAGGCAAAGTCCGCACCATGGAAGGACCGTTTCCAAGCCAAAGTCAAAGGTCGACCTTGAAGCCTCTTTCCATCCCTTCTTCTCAGACCCGGTAACAACCGTCTGGCAGTGAAACCAGCTTAAATGGTAAAGGCTGTGTCCGTCAGAGGAGCGCCAGCAGGCTTTTAGGGCAGACACAGAGTCGAGTACAGTCCCTAGAGAACAATAGCTACATGTGATATTCTTATTCCAGACGTGGTGGCCAGTTGCCCGCCAAACCCACCGGGCGGGGACAGTCTGGCCCTCTGCGGTCCCGCCTGAACTCTACACTCCTGCAGTCTGCTCTGCATCCCTGCTGGACGGGCCTGGAAATTCTCACCTGCGATGGTTAATTGTACGTGTCAACTTGACTGGGCCATGGGGTGCCCAGATATTTGGTTATGTATTTTGGATGTTTCTGTGAGAATGTTCCTGAATGCAGTTAATATTTTAATTGGTAGAATAAAGCGGGGAGGCCCTCCCTAATCTGGGTGGGCCTCATCCAAGCAGTTGAAGGCTTGCATAGGTCAAAAATATGTATTCTCCCCAGAGTAAGAAAAACACTCTCCAGCAGACTGGCTGCCTTTGGACCAGCACTAGACCACCGACTCTCCCCAGGCTTGAGCCTGCGGGCCCACAATGAATTTGGACTTGCCAGACCCCACAGCCATGTGAGGCAATTCCTTACAAAGAAACCCTTTCTCTCTATGCACATCCTATGGCTTCTGCTTCTCCAGTGAACGTTGGCTGGTACGTCACACCATCCCTACACTCTTGCTTGCAGAGACCTCAGGGATGGTCTCAGGCCACCTCCCCTGACTGCACCCACAGCAGCCTAGAGGGAAGCATGGGAGACTGGGCCTGGACCAAAGATGCAGCAGATGGAAGGAAAGGATCATTGGATGGATTGCTTGTCCTTTCTTTCACCCGCTCTGCCCCTTCCAACAGAGCTCTGAGACTTGGCAGTTCCACTTGCTGTCTGACTTGCGATTGGGCATGGAGATGAATTTTTCTGGGACGTTGTGCCCCGGGTTTACCTTCCTGCCTTCCCTGTCTCATCCTCCTCTTCCCATCATCTTGCTTCTCTGGCAGTGACTCTAGTGGGTGACTTTGCCTCAGAGTCCCAGGTGAGGACACTCAGCCTTGTTCTTCCCAAATTCATTTGCCTGACCAGGAAATAGCTGATTTGTTGCTTGACGAAGGTGCCTGTGGACTGGACCAGGAGTGGAGACCCGCCTGGTGGGGTTTGACGGATAGGCTGGTCTTTGACCTGCTGTTGGGAGGGTCACTGAGCAGACATGAGCTGGGCCAGTATCTTCCCTCTCACTTGGTTACCAAAATTGAACAACCAGAGTGTGTTCAGTGGGCTGTGGTTGGTGGGCGACGAAATCACGGACCAACTGCCTTACTGAGCTGGGCATAAAAAGCAGGAAGTGAGTGTGTGTGTGAGTGAGTGTGTGTGAGTGTGTGTGTGTGAGTGTGTGTGAGTGTGAGTGTGTGAGACACACACCCACCTTTCCAGGCCCATTTCTGGCTGCGGATTTTCTTTCCCCTCCCGTTCCTGTATCTGTCTGGTGAATGTGCCTCCCTTTCTGATCAACCAGAATGTAATTCCTTTCTAAGTGACCAGATTTTCTGGAAGGTTCTGTGTGACATTTCATGTCTTTGTAACCCAAGCATTTCTTCAGGATGTGTTGACTAGTGGTTTTCTTTTCATTAAACTCACCTAAGGTGTGGTGCATTCTTTTGAGCCACATGCTCAGATTCCCTGCCTCCACCCCCCACCCCGCTGCTTTCAGGTCCCAAAAGTTTTATCTGTAATTATAATTTGGCGGGGGGGGGGGCGCACTGGGGATTGAACCCAGGGGTGCTTAACCACTGAGCCACATCCCCAGCCCTTTTTTGTGTTTTATTTAGAGACAGGGTCTTGCTGAGTTGCTTAGGGCCTCGCTAAGTTGCTGAGGCTGGCCTTGAACTTATGATCCTCCTGCCTCAGCCTCCTCAGCCACTGGCATTACAGGTGTGCCACCACACCTGGCTGTAATTGTGATTATGATTCTATTCCTGTTCAAAGTGATCTGCTCACTCCTTTGGGAACATGCAGACATCTCAGGGCCATCTGTTCTGCCAACCACACTTGGTCACCTCCTCTCTCTTGTAATCTCGCTCCCTCCCCTTTGAATCCAGGGAGAATCCATCACTTTCCTTCACATGACAGGCATGCTTATTGTAATGCCAATTCTCTCCTTATTTCCTGCAAGTGATTTCTTATTCCAGCATCATGATTTCAGTTCCCCTGGTTTATTTCTCTCTCTCTTGCTCCCTCTTTTTTTTTTTGGTGGGGGTGGCTTACCTGGGATTGAACCCAGGGACACTTAACCACTGAGCCACATCCTCAGCCCTTTTTACTTTTTATTTTGAGATAGGGTCTCACTAAGTTGCTGAGGCTGGCCTCAGACTTGTGATCCTCCTGCCTCAGCCTCCCAAGTTGCCGAGATGACAGGTGTGCCATGCCTTGTGCTTACCCAGCCCTGAGGTGCACGCCCCCCTTTTATCTGTCACCTTGGCACGTGCTCTTTGCACCATACTCAGTTCCTCTTTTGTCTCTGCTATGGTTGACTAAACACCCCTCCAAAATTCCTGTGCATGAGCCTAACACCAGGGTGACAGTGTTAAGTATTAAAGACTCATTTAAGCCCTGAGGGCTCCACCGCATGGGCAGCACCCTGCGGAAGAGGCTGAAGGGAACGAGTGCCTGGGCTCTCTTGCCCTTCCTTCCCTCCAGCCATGTGAGGACCCAACCAGGCGCCATCTACGGAGCAGGGAAGCCCTTCACCTGGCATGGGATCTGCTGGCACCTGGATCTTGAGCTTTCCAGCCTCCGGAATCATGGGAAATAAATTCCCGTTGTTCGTAACTGACCCGCTCTGTTACGTTGTTACATCAGCATCTCCATCTTGCAAAAGCTGCCATGATTCCTGAGAAACCACACTGACGCCTGGAAATAAGACTTTGTGTAAAGTAGGCAGACAAACGGGTTCCCTTAATCCTGCCCCACTGGCTTTGAAATTGGGGCACTCTCCCCGGATACTGCCATCTTGATTTTCAGCACTGTGGAAGGTTTCCATCACATGGACTTCTACCGAGGTGATACTTCAAACCAATGTCCCAAAGAGATTGTTCCAGAACGTGAATGATCATATCCCCTTCTCCTCTCGAGGCTCTTTTAATTAAATGTATTTCTGCTTCACTTCAAAGGCAGAATTGGAAGTCCTCAGCAGCACGCAGCCTCAGGACCTCAGAGGCCCGGGTCCCCTGCCTGTGCAGCCTCACCTTCTTCCTCCAGGCGGTCTGCCTGATCCTTACCCAGCCCTGGGACTCAGCTTCGCGGACCTCGGCAGACCCTGCCTGCTGCTCACCTCCTTCCCTTCCTCTATAGGAAAAGAATCTCCTCTTCCTGGTTGGGCGCATGGTGGCCTTAGAATAAAGACAACCTCCGCTGTAGCTAGGTGAGACCAGATGATAAGTTTCTGACCAAAAAATGTGGAAGGGAAGCGATCAGTGGACAGGTCCTTAGAGGGAGGAAGGTGACTCCTTCTCTACCCACTCTGCCTTCTTCCCACTGTGTGGGATATGGAAGGGATGGCTGGGCGCCATCTTGGACCATGAAGTTGGAGGTGGGGCAGTGGGAATCACCAGATGCATTCTAACTCACAGATGACCATGGTGGCACCATATTTGATTCCAGAGAGAAAGAAACTATTTTATGCAACTAGGAATTTGGATTGTCTTGTATAGAAACAACCCAAATTCCAAATAATTCAGAATCGGTACTGCAGGAGGACAGCCAGTTACAGAACCTACACATGGAGCAATGCTTGGTGGGAGCATGGACTGCAGGAGATGAGGACATTGATGCTGAGGCTGCAAAGCTGGGGACCCTCTCATTAGGTGAGCAACCTTGAGGGAGATGGCCACTGGCCATACCTCGCACAGTCATAGCTCCAGAGGAAAATGGTAGGGAAGCTCAGATGCATGGTCTGTGTTGACTACTTCTTTCTGCATTTAGAAAATTCCAATGAAAGGTATGAATAGCCAGAAATGAAGGGAACATGGGCGCAAGAAAGGCCCCTTCTCTGAGCCCTGCCTTCCAAACCGATGGGGAGGCCTGTATTTGAGAAGCAGCTTCTGTACCTAGAACGGAAGTGATTAATTTGATGGCTGCTGCAAAGCAGGCTTAGCAAGGGCTCAGACCCATGCCCTGCCCCCCAGGGCTGCCGGCAGAGCTGGGACAGAGTGCTGCCCCCATCCAGGCCTCAGAGTCACTACGCTAAGCCGACAGAGCACAGGCCAATGGAGCCGGAGGCCTGTGAAGAGTCAGGGCCGTCAGGAAGTTGGGGGCAGACAGGCAGGGGACAGGTTTGGAGGACATGGGACATACATGGCGATTTTCCCCCTGCTGTCATCTGACCTGCCACAGGAGAACTCAGCTGACCGTGCAGGTGGGGACAGCAGGCTGGGCCTAGCCCTGCGCTACTCCATCTTGGATAGCAGTGGTTTGCCATGAGCTACTCCATCTTTTGAGCGCAAGTGCCAGTGTGGAATGACTCCTCACCTTGCTTGTACAACCACCATCTGCCTGGCACCACCATAAGGCACAAACTGATAAATCACTAGCCACGTGCCAACTTATCACACTAGATCAAGGGGCACCTGGACACCTGGACCTCCCAAATCACATCAGGCACTTAAAACACAGCAGCTTACCAACCTCAGCAGGTACGAATCCCTCACTGGATACGGAGCCCCCAAGACTGCATGTGGCAGCACCCCGACCCTATCTCCTGGTCCCTTGTCGTGAGCCTACCCCAGGAAAATCATCACGGCAGTGAACTTCGGACCCTCTGTCCTCGGGCTCAGCAGAGTGCCCTTTCACCTGTCCCTGACCCCCATGCACGGCCGACCCCCAAGCTGATGTTTCAAGCTGACCCTCCAAACTGACGCTGTGGAACTGCTGCCTGTCCGCACGCTGGCCTGGAGTCAGCGCCTGCTCTTTGACAGCTGTGCCCTGCACAAGGTCCCTGGCTGTCCCCTCACCTTACCTGGCCACCTACAGCGACGGCATTCACACCTGCTCTCCGTCCAGCCTCCTGAACACCTGGGCCACCTGACTTCTTAGCTTTTCTGTGACCGATGTGTGTGATTGTGTGGCGTGTGACTTGAGTATTGTGGATATGAGAAGATTAGAACGAAGGTCCTGTGAGCGCCCAGCTTATGACGGCCAGCTGACGGGCAAGGATTCAGGGGACTGCCACTCATGCATGCAAACCTGTGGTCATTCAATCAATTCTGACATCGTGAAGGACACAAATGTGTTCCATCTGTGTTAGTGACAGCTCGCTGGCCACAGTGGGGCAGTCACCTCTTCATGCAAGGAGAGCAGCCGTTTGCACCAAACCTTCAAAGATCAGGAACAACGGAAGTCAACTTTTCTTTTCCCCCAAACTGCTCCTGAGTTTCAGTTTAAAGTTTCTAAAGCAGAAGGGAACCTCAAAGGCCATATGATCTTTACACCACGAATACAAATAACCCAGTCAATAAATGGGCCAAGGAAACTTCACAGATCTACAAGCAATCAACAGATATATGAAAAAAATGTTCAACATCTCTAGTAATAAGAGAAATGCAAATTAAAACTACCCACCCTAAGATTTCATCTCACCCCAATTAGAATGTCTTTCATCAAGAATACAAGCAACAACAGGTGCTGGTGAGGATGTGGGGAAAAAGGTACACTCATACATTGCTGGTGGGATTGCAAATTAGTGCAATCTGGAAAGCGGTGTGGAGATTCCTTAGAAGACTCGGAATGGATCCACCATTTGACCCAACTATCCCACTCCTTGGTCTATACCCAAAGGACTTAAAATCAGATTACTACAGTGATGAAGCCACATCAATGTTCATAGCTGCTCAATTCACAATAGCTAGATTGTGGAACCAACCTAGATGCCCTTCAATAGATGAGTGGATAAAGAAACTGTGGTATATATACCCAATGGAATATTACTCAGCCATAAAGAAGAATAAAATTAGGGCATTTGCAGGTAAATGGATGAAGTTGGAGAATGTCATGCTAAGTGAGATAAGCCAATCTCAAAAAACCAAAGGCTGAATGATCTATCTGATAAGTGGATGATGATACATAATGTGGGATGGAAGGGAGGCAAGAATGGAGGAAGGATGGATTGCACAGAGGGAAAAGAGGGTTGGGGTTGGGGTGGGAGGGTAAGAATAATAACAGAATGAGACATTACACAAATGGTGTGACTCTACTTCGTGTGCAACCAGAGAAACAACAGCAGTACTCCATTTATGTACAGTGAATCAAAATAAATTAATTAAAATAAATAAATAGATAAATAAATAAATTGCTAGATTATTTCCCTCTAAAAAAAGAAAAGAAAAGAAAAGGCCATATGGACAGAATGTCTGCGGCATGGTTGGATCCAACTGAAGCCTTGCTGGACTAACCAGAAGGCAGGGCTCTGAGCGTCAGGGTGGGTGTTCAGTCTGCTTTCTGCAGTGTTCTGCTGGGCGACATGGGGAACTTCCCAGAGCCCTAAGAGGTGACCCTCCCCAGAACACTGCTACACTTCCTTGTTCCTCCATCTGCAAAGACCCTTGGCCAAGGGGTACGTCTTCATGGATTTTACTTAATCAACACCAAGAAAAAAGAAATTAGATTTTACCATGAGAGTCAAGGGCTGCAGTCGAGAGGTGATCCGCGGCACGGGGGTGCAAACCACGTGAGTCGAGGCAGTAGTGGGAAGGGGAGGTGCCGTGCATGAGTGTGTGCAGGGAGGGGAATGGGGAGGTCAGGGCAGGTCCAAAAAGACAGTGCCAATGGAGGGGTAGGACAGGTGAGCAGCTCAAATGCAAGCAGACACGGTGGGCGGAAGGGCCCCGGAAAGGGGAAGGCAGAGGAGCGAGCAGCAGGTTCAGGCAGGCAGAACATGACACTGGAGCTAGTGTGGTAAGCCTTAGCACTCATGGGTACAGGGTGGGGACTTCCAAGTCCACAGGCCAGGCAGGTAATGGCGTCAAGATCCAGGCTGACAGTCAGGAGCTGGAGACCTAAAGTCCAGGCCAGAAACTGGGTAACCAGGTGGGAGACCAGCACAGCCCACCTTGACCATGAGCATGCATCTCATACAGCGGGGAATGACCACCACATGCCCTGGACCAGGGGGAAGCTGGGAGCACCCAAGGGTCAGCAGCAGGCCCGGCGTTGCCCTGGAGAGGAAGGTGGAGGCCATGAACCACACATTCTCACAGCCCACTAGCAATGGCCAAGGTGACAGAGCAGAAGACCGAAGAGTCCTCAGGCCCGCCCTTCACTCCCTCATGGGACTCATCTCTGCCTCCTCCCTGAGCCTCCTCTCTGCACGGCACTCACGTTGACCTGCCTGCGGAAACCCCGGCAGCGAGGGGTTTCCAGCCCTTCTCACCCCTGTACCTAACCGGACCCCGAGTCCTACCAATTTTACTCATTAAGCAGTGAAGTCAGATCGTTCCCCTGCATTGTCCTGCATCACTGCCGTCACCTGCTAATGGTGGTCCTGCCATTTCCTGCTCCCCGGGCAGCGTAGCCATTGGAGCAGCCCCAGGGAAGCCCGGGCCCAGGGTGGAGGCTGGCTAGGAGGCATTTCGGCTGCTGGCCCTGGGCTGCGGACACGCTCTTATGTTACATATGGTCTGAACGAATATTTTCAGTCCCTTGGCGTGTGGACGGAGGTGCTTGGAACTTGGCCTCCGTGGCTTCTCCCATCACTTCTGCTCCCTGGACGGAAGAATAAAATGACCAAATCTCCAACTGCAGCACTGTCCTCCCCCGGCCCCCGCGCAAGCCCAAGGGGCCTCTGCCCCGCACCTGCAGGATGAGGTAATGCTGGCGGGAGCAGGGGGAGCCCCCACTGGCCCTCAGTTCTGGACAGAATTAAAACCCGGCAGCCTATCTGACGGAATGACACTGGAGAGAGGAAATCCGTCTTTGAAGAACAGGCGGGAGGCTGGTGACCGAGGCCCTGAAGAATGCTGTGGTCGAACCTTTTTTTTCTGTTGTTTGTTTTCTGTCACAATCTGCCTCTGTGAGTGGCAAGAGCTGTGTTCCCCGCGACAAAGGCCTCTTTCTTACGACCAATTTAACAGCTCCAGCATGGGGACAGCCCTGGCTCTCCCGTGGGCCGGCGACCGAAGGTGGCCGCGGAGGGAGAAGCCTGCTGGCCCTCTGCAGTTTGGCCCCCACGGAACTGTGAGACCCTCAGGAAGAGAGAAAGGAACTCCCAACTCTACCTTCCCCCTGAAGTAAAAGAGGAGGCGGTGGCATCAGGACGGCCTAAGGGGCCTCAGGGCTCTGCGTCCACGGTGGCAGGCAGCAGAGATCGCCAGGTGGGGTCAGAGGGCCAGCGAAGCCCCCGGAGGAGCATGCGGAGGCCCTGGGTATGAGCTTCTTATGGCTGCTGTAACAAAATACCACATGCCAGGTGGCTTCGGGTGGCAGAGACTTATTCTCATGGTTCTGGGAACACCAAGTCCTAAGTCAAGGGGTCAGCAGGGCCACGCTCCCTCTGAGGCCACGGGGAAGGACACTTCCTGCCTCCTCCAGCTTCTGGAGGCACCTGGCAACCTGAAGCGCCCCTTGGTTTGTAGACACATCACTCCAGTCTCTGCCCTGGTTGTCACATGGTGCATCCTCTGTCACCATTCTCCTCTGTCTTTCCTCCTGTCAACATGCCTTCTGGGGACACTTCTACCACCAGCCCCGGATCTGGAATTACAGGACACGTGATCCCTGCTCAGTAGCCAGTCTTTCCCAGAGACCCTGCCCATCAGTCTACCATGCCTGGGAAAGGGAGTTGGGACATAAAGGCCACCAGGAGCTGCCCCGTCCAGGTGTCCTCCTCTTCCCCTGGGCAGAGGCAGCCACCATGTTTCCAGTTCTTACCACAGTAGAGACCCGGAGTCATGCTCAGGACCATCTTTAACACATGTGTTTGCTTCTAGTCGCATTGGCCAGAAAAATCTCCGTTCCTTCTGGGGGTTTTGCATAGACGTCTGTTTCCCAACATGCCAAGGGGGACGTGGCTTTGAAGACGTACCTAACGACCCGATCAGAATTCCCAAAACCAATGCTCAAAGCACTCAGAATGGGAGACAAGACATGCTTTGCAAAGAGCTGACCCCATTTCCCCACCGCAGCCCCAGCCTTCGGGATCACAGTGGGAACGTGGCGTGGGAAGCAGAGGAGCCGTGGTTGAAGGCGTGGGCTCTGGGGCTGCGCTGGTGTGTTCGCGATCCACCCCTGCCTTCGTGCTGTACCCCGGGCACAGTCCGCATCTGCAAAGCGGGGGTGACAACGTCCCCTCAGGAGGGACTTTAAAGCTTAAGCAACGCACGAGTCTCCACGCGGAAAGCACTCAACAAATACCAGCCGTCGTGATTGCTCCGCGGTTGCCAGGAGCCAGCAGGGGTCAACTCCTGGGCTTCGGAACCAGATGGGGGTAGGTTAAGTCCTGCATCTGCCACTTGCTGGGGGAATGACCTCTGTGAAGCCCCCTTAGGCTCTGGCCACATTTCTATAGCAGGGTAGTTGTGAGGACTCAGCGATCATGTGAACAGCCCATCAGGGACACGTGTCCCTCTTAAGTGCCACATGGGCACTAATACCCCTAAGCCGCCATTCTGAGCTAACCAAGCAAAATACTTTAAAACGAAGACCCCTGCCCACCGGAAGGACGCCGTGCCTGGGCTACCTCAGCGTCTGCTGGGGAGGATGGACGGGGCGGCGGTGGGAATGGGGAGAGAAAGGAAGCCTGTGTCATCCCCAGCGCCTGGGAAAGCCACACAGAAATCACGCTGCTGTTCCCAGAGAGCTCTGTGGGCCTGGCCCTCCCCCAGGCCCGCTCCAGGCTAACAGAGTGCACGTTGTGCGGAGACGGCTCCCAGTGCCAAGATGTCCAGCCCCTGTCGCCAGGGCCTTGGGTGGGGGTAGCCGGGGGCAGCGGTGGAGGAGGAAGGGGCCGCAGCATAAAGGGCCCCTTGTGCTGCTGACGGGGGCGAAGCCGCTGCTCAGCAGATGGAGGGGGCGGCGCCGTGGCCTCCTTCTTCTGAGAGGGTGACTTGTGTGGTCAGATTGGAGGGCCTGGAAGTGAGTCCAGGGGATTGGGGTCTGCAGGAGGGGCTGCCTGCTTTAAAGTCATCTGGAGAAGCCCAGGCAGGACCTTAGTACCCTGCTGCACAGCCAGGCCCCGGGCCTTGAGGAGAACAGAGGAGGGGACCAGCCTCTGCTGTCAGAGAGGGCAAAGAGTGGACAGCTCACACACCACACGGCCAAGGCTGAGATGGTGGTCAGGCCAGGGTCCGGGCAGGGACTCCATGCTGAGCAGGACAGTGGAGTCTGCCTAGGAGGGTCACAGAGAAGGAAAGGACAGGAGGCTGAGGCCTAGAACCAGGCCTGGGGCCCGAGAAACACAGCTGCAGAAGCAACTGGAGAACAGAGTGGCTCTCTCTGGATCATGGAAGCCACTTCTCACCAGCTCTCCTGGGTGGGCAGTGGGCAGGGAGCTCCTGTCCTGGGACCTGGGATGGCCCTCTATCTGTAGTCCCCCTGAAATGAGCCAGCCAGGGAGCCAGAATGACACCTGTGTCTCATAGTCCCTTACTGCATGCCACACACAATCCCAGGTGCTTTCCGTGCATAAACTCAGCTACTTATTGGAACCACCTGTTGCAGTAGCTGCCGTTATTCTCACTTTGCAGATTAGGAAGCCGAGGCTCAGAAGAAAAGCAACACATTATGCGGTAGAGCCGGTTAGTGGCAGGGCCAGGATCTGAACCCAGGGGATCTGGCTCCAGAAGACAAGCTCTTAAGTCTCCTGCTACATGCTCTGCCCTCCACCCCCAAAGGGTCTGCGATGAGGGAGCTCAACAGCAAGCCAAGCCCACCCCGTCCCCCAGATCTCTTGGGGACCAGGGACCTGGACACACATTTGCTTCTTTGCTTTCCTACTCTTCGATTCTTTTGGTCTATAAAATGGGGCTCCTCGTGGGTCCTCTCTCCTGCGTGCAAGATTCAGTGAGAGAAGGAAGGGACAGGAGAGCTCAGGAATGCACACCCAGCGAGCACTCAATGGAGGCCACCCCTGGCCGTCCCACTCGCTATGATTGTGGCTTGAGGGCCAAGATTGAGATACCAACCCAGAAAGACCCCTGTGGTGAGCCCACTACTGCTTGAGAAATGACCTAAGCAGGCTCCCCTTTTCTGGCATACAAGATGATTTTTGAAACGCTACCCCCTTTCCCAAAAACTTAAACATAGTTACTGCAGAACCCAGCAATTTTACTCCAGGTATGTCGCTCCACAGCGATGTGATGGACCTCCGTGCCCAGCCTCCGACAGGGGTGGGCACAGAAACACAGGGTCTCTGGTGCACTGGGGAGGGGTCCTCCCAGATCCATCCATTACTCCCCGTGGGCCAGCATGTCATGATGCACTTTCTTCTGAGCCTTGGAAGTCATTGGACCAGTGTCCCCAGTTGCCTGTGTCACCGTTGCTTGGTTTCTATCAGATGGCCCCCAGATCCCATATGGGACAAATCAGCTTTTCAGTTCACCCGTAACTCAGATGTGCAACAGAAAATTAACCTTCCTTCCCATGGCATTATCCTGTCCTGGAGCCCCATTTCCACACAGAAGCTGGGGGGAGCGAAGGTCAATTCAAAGGAATTTAGTTGTTTTCAGTATCAAATTCCTTCCTATGCTCAGTCACTCTCTTCTTAGATAATTCTTAGCAATTCAAGAATCTTATGGCTGTGACTTCCCCGTCCCTACAACACTCCCTTTCCTTCCTTCCTTCCTTCCTTCCTTCCTTCCTTCCTTCCTTCCTTCCTTCCTTCCTTCCTCCCTCCCTCCCTCCCTCCCTCCCCTCCTCCTCCTCCTCCTCTCTCCTTCTCCTCCTCTCCTAGTGGCTTCTGAATACTGGGAAAGATGTAGGGAAGCAAAATTCAGAAGAACCCATTTTAAAAAGTACGCCATCCTGATTTAGAAAAACTGTATCTTCAACACAGATTAAAATACAGTGGCAGAATGAATT
>JAJEJO010005218.1:1124029-1141941 GCA_020662805.1 Glaucomys volans
TCTTTCCTACTTAATCAGGTGCTGGGCACAGTCCTCCCTACTTAATCCATAGTACTATGGGGACAGAGTACTGAAGCAAGCACCACTCAACATAGGGTCCTGAGGCTCAGACGCTTTCTCCATCCTTCAAAGGAAAACCACCTTCAGAGTGAGACGCACCCCCTCTTCCTTGTCGGCAAGAATGAATGACCATCGTTGGACTCTCCAGCCAGGCCACACCCTAACGCAGTGGATGGCCGCCCTCGACTTGGATTTTCTGAGCTACCAGGAGACAGCACAAGTGTGGAGGATCCTAACTTCACAACATCCAAACATCCACTGGATTTTTCTTTCTGCCATTTAGTGCTGGGGGGGCGGTCAGGGACAGGGGTGGGGGTGATGCATTCACTTTCCCAATGACCTTTGCTAAAAATGTCATTTATTGGGCTGGGGATATAGCTCAGTTGGTAGAGTGCCTGCCTTGCAAGCACAAGGCCCTGGGTTCAATCCCCAGCACCACAAAAAAGAAAAAAGAAAAAAAAAAGTCATTTATTTTATTAGTCCTAGGAAGTGAAGGCAGCAGGCCAAAGGAATCTGCTGAACACAGAGGTGGAGTCAGACGGGGACTGAACTGTTTCTTATGGTAATGAGATAATGAGGTTTCTTATGGGTAATGAGGTCACTCACCCCTGTGTCCATCTTTCCACCCATTCCACCGAGGTCTATGAGGACCAGGAACCAAAGGGCGTAGTCTGCAGGCAGAAGGCTACTCAGTTCCAGATTCTCCTCTGCCTGGGCTAGAGAGTCACCAGGTTTCTGGACAATAATGCAATGGCATTTATCTGCACAGACCTGGGGATATGGAGGACAAAGTCCCCGAGGGGTAGCTCTTGCCCCTGTGAGAACGGCCGAGTCCAAGAAAAACCATGGAATTGCATCTCATGGGGAGATGGGGCAGTGCTGACCAGGGAACTGGACACATACCACTGGCCAAATGCAGTCACTTTTTTCTGTCTGTAAAATGCTGCTCTTGCTGGGCGCTCAACAAGCACCGTCATAAACGCTGAGGGATGAGGACAGGGAAGGAGAGGCAGAGGGAGTAAGGAACTGGCCTGGCCTGGGCTCTGGAGTCGGCCTGACTCATGTGCTTGGACTGCTCACCTTCCAGCCCCCAGCCCCACCTGGCTCCTTCACTCAAGCATATGGTGCAAGTTTTTATATACACAAAATGGTCAGCTTCCCCAGGTCACTCAGAGACTCCAGGATTGACCCCAAGGATGGAGAGGACCTTCCTGAGGTTTGGGAGGGGCGAGGGAAGGACAGCAGCAAGCAGTAGCCAGGAGCGATCCTTGGAGGGGAAGCTGGGGAAGAAGCATCCTGCAGGTCCCCTCGACCCTCTGAAATGTTAACATGGCCATCGGCCATGGAGAGTCAGAGCAGCCCCAGGGCAGAGGAGAACCCCAGAACTCAGCAACTACGACTCCCATCGTCCTTGGCCACTGAGTTCCCTGCTCTGGGGCTCAGGTCTCTTCACCTGGGCTAGAGCAGGGGTTTTCTGTGCTGTGGAGAAACTAGGGGTCAGGGTGGGGTATCTATTCCATCCGGAATCTTGATTAATAAACTTCAAGTGCTATAATAAAAAGTATTCAAGAGCAAGGCCATCTTTGAAGACCACGTCTAGCCCATCAACCTAAGGTTTTCACAGTTGCAATGGCTAAAAGAGTGTCCTTTGTTAACCTTCTCCACAAAGATAAACCCTACGCTCAGCATAACTCTGGCTTGGAGGGATGGGCAGACGGGCAGAAGGACGAGTGACCTGAGGCTATCCATGAGAAACCGTTTAGTCCTGGCTGGCTCTGCTTCGCCTTCCAAGACTGATATAATAAATAACATTATCTTAACAAAAAATTCGCTAGAAAAGTAAATGTGTTACCCCCAAGTGGCACAAAGAAAGACCTTCTGTATAAGCCAAACTGACTCCACCGGGACGCACTCCATTCGCCTTCCCCTCTGCCTTAGGGGCCTAAGCGAGCCATGACGTGGGACTGCCACGTGGTGGCGCTGTCTGCCAGCTGCTGCCTGCCTGCCAGCCAGCGCTTTCAAATTCCAGCAGAGGACTGGAAAGGAAAGTGTGAGTCAGGGCACTGCCAAGAGGCCCTGCTGGAATCCCAGGGGAGGCAGAGTGACAGGTTCAGGAGCAGGGCCTGTTCACACGGAGTGCAATGCCAGCCACGAGCAGCTGCAGGCCAGGAGCTGGGAGAGGTGAGGGGGTGCTGCTCTGTTGGAAGGCTGGGGCAGCTGGAGGAGGCGAGAGTGCATTCATTCCCCAGCCCAGGTGCCTCGTGCTGGGTCCCAGTGCTCAGGCTAGAGACCACGCTCAGGAAGCTGGGCTGGGAGCCCTGAGACTAATCCAGAGGTCAGGAGGAGGTTGAGAGCAGCCACCTGGAAGGAGGGAGGGTCTCCCAGGGAGACTTGGTCCTGCCAAGGCAGGTCTGGGGCATCGCAGGCCTTGCTACCTGGGTGCGTGGTGGGAGGCGGCCCTGGCGGCTCTGGTGTGAAGATGCCGGGTGACTGAGGATCTGAAAGGTGTGTTTGAGCTCTTGGAGACTTCTCCCAGGATCAACGAAATGTCTTCATTCACTTTTTTTGCTTTACTACTGGGGGCTTTTACCACTGAGCCCCACCCCTAGGCCTTTTTATTTCTTCTTTTGAGGTAGGGTCTCACTATGCTGCTCAGGCTGGCCTTGAATTTGCAATCCTCCTGCTTCAGCTCCTGAGTAGCTGGGATTATGGGCATGGCCACCACACCTGGCCTCTTTACATATAACTTGTGACCACATTTTCAAGAATCGACTGGAAAGAAAGCAGGGGGCTACCTGGAGAGATAGTCAGACATCCATGATATATCTACACATTTTAGACTCATCAACTGGCTAATGTTGATTAATGGTCAGGGAAATGTCTCTTGCCATTTATGTGTCTTAATAAATGGTGGCCTAGTTAACTAATGGCTGCTATCTTAAGTGACTGGTAATATACCAACCTATGTATATTGCTAGCCAGGGAAAACAATTCATCTGATGGATGATCTTTACTCTTTGATCTGGGCAGGAGACATACACTTTAAAATCGGTTTTGATGTCTCCACACGTAATTTAATGAGTGCTATTAGCTCTAAACGCAGGCTGATCGGCCAGGCTTCCTTTACTAAGTGTCTGGGCGCTGGGCAGCATCAGCCGGCTGGGCCGCTCAGCAGGACACTTCCAGCCATATCTCGGGGATGTGCTTTGTGACTTATCCACGGAACAGTGCAAAGGTGGTGGCCAGCTGCCCCTGCTGTGCCCCTGTCAGTCAAGGTGTGCCCACGGATAGACGCCTCTTAGTCAAAGCTTCAAACAGGAAGTGGTGTGTGAAGCAGCATGTTGAAGCATAAGTCACCTGCTGTCCCCGCTGCATTGATGATATCCCCTATTAAGTGGGAGCTGAGGACAGGCCTCCTCTCCAGAGAACGTGCTGGAGAGGGTCCCCACTGCTCAGGCTGGAGCACACACTCCTGGAGATGACGACACTTGAGAAAGGAAAACTAAGCACCAAGGACACGGGGTCTGAAGACTCTGCAGTGGAAACTGGAAGAAATGCTTTGGGACCAGATCAGAAAGAAAAAACTCCTTCCCTTGGGCTACCGGCTGCCCTCAGTGGCCTGGGTGTCCTGGCAACTCAAGGGACACCTCAATACTGGTGGACCTAGCAAGCATGGAAGGTGGGCAGAGTGGAAGGGGCGAGGGCAGGGCCCCGAGGCTCCGTGAAGGTGCAGAAAGCAGGCTCTGGACGGCAGGTGGCAGCAGACACACGCAGCCACGTGCTGCCTGGCCAGAAGCCTGCCACCTTTCTGGACCAGGGAACAGCTCCTCACATGGGGCGTAAGACAGAGGCTTTGTGGAACATCTGTTTTCACTGCGGTCTTCTCTCTCAGGGCCATGAAGCCACAGGTGAGCAGCGATGAGACTGTCTACACTTCAAGATGCACCACACACAGGGCCCCGGCAAGAGGCCCCTGGAAGGAGTGAGCGTCTGAGAGTGTGCTGCGAGTCGGACAAGACGCTGGACTGTGACCTCTAAGGGAGCGGACCGTGAGCTCTCTGGACAGGGTCAGAGAGCAAGCACGGCCGGGTGTGTGGTCTTCAGATTTCTGTGACAATTACTGGCTCAGCCACTACAAAGCTCAGGGAGTCAGGACAATATGTAAACAAGCCCAGGTGCCTGAGTTTCAGTAAAACTTCATTTACAGACACAGGGATTGGGCCAAAGTTCCCCGAGCCCTGCACTGCATGAACCTCTGTGTGGCGGGGAGCTGCGATCTATGAGGCTCCCTGACTTATACTTTAAGTCAAAAATGCCCTACATCAGAGGACTTTCTACGTCTGACCCACGTCCCTGCCTGGCAGCACAGTGCACCACAGACGCAAGTTGTCACCCCTGTGGCTGGCGTCACTGTCCAGCGTCCTGAGAGACAACTGGACCACACTGGCTCAGAAAAGGTCCAAATGCAAGGTGCAGGTTCCCCTGAACACTTCTGTGCCATAGTGAGGCCCAAAAGCCTCGAGTGGGACCGCCCTGAGTTGGGGTCCATCCCTCACCCTAGCTACATGTGGGGCGACAAGTTCTTCCGGCTCCCTCTTCCGTTATTGGTCTTCAGTGATATCACACTGAGGTCAGACACCGTGGCCGAATGACCTTGGTCCTGGGTGGGTCTTCCCTCCTAAGTTTTGGGAAATAGGCAGAGGCGTGCTTTAGCCGAATGTGCTTTCTACTTGGTGGGTTGGGGCTCACAGAGTGGGGGTCCCGTCTGCTCTGTGCACTTTATTCCCCATTTCTCCGTGTTATCCACAGGTGTTGGAGAGCGGCATCACGCTCCCCTGCATCACTGTGGCTTGGTGCTTCTTCCTGTGGTTTGGACCCTTTCCCCTTAGACAGCTCAGCTCACACTGCCAGGGGCGTGCACAGCAGGATGGTCCTGGGCTTCGGAGCCCAGCCTCCCTGTTCACTGAGTCAAATTGGCCTTTATTCCTTCTATGGCTTCCTGCCTCCCAGTCCACCTTGTCCACGACCAAGATGGAGACACCGGCTTTCTCCTCAGTAGCATTTGCCCTGGGTCTTATTTAATTCTGTTTTTCCAGCCTTTCCATGTCCCATGTTAGTGGGGCGCACATAACGAAAATTTTAGAAACCCGGACCTATGTCTTTTGAAGTGATGAGTGCGATCATCCGATGGCTGAGGACTCCAGCTTGTTTCTGCATCTCTCTCCCACTCATTCATTCACACTTGCTCTCTCTTCTTCCTGTCCCCCTGTCTTATTAGTATAATTAGCCCTTTAGGCTCGCTAGTGTATTTTTAAATAACTTTTTTCCCTTTCCTCCTGATGTATCTTCTACATGGATCCCGCAGCAAAGGTTTAAATGAGTAGTGAACTTGAACTCAGTGCAAGATTCCACATGGCCTAGCCTAGACTAGGGGTAAGCAAAGGACAGTACAGAGGTCCACTGCCTGCTTCTGGGAATACGCTTGAGCTGGGGCCATCTGAGTCTACTTTGGCACTTCCATGACAGTGTCACATGGTTGTGACAGAGGTCACCTGGCTCCCAAGTCATCTGTGACCACAAGAGAAAGCTGGCCAGTTTCTGCCCAGTGTCTTTCCCATGGCACTCTGGAGACAGCAGTCCCTGGTCTTCTGCTGGAGCTAAGTCTGCTGTCTTTCTAATTGTTTTTTATGTGCAGGGAATCCAATTCCCTCTAAAGTTTCTCCAGGTTGATCATGTTCAAAAAAAAGAAAGAAAGGTAAGCATATCTACATGACAATTTGACGGTATTCATCGTGTGCCATTTCATTCTTTTTCCATTTCTGAAAAGTTCTCATCCAATACTCTTTGCTATGACTCCTGCCTTTCTTGATTTCTCCTTTGGCAATTCCTATTAGAAAATATTAAGGTTTTCATTCTGGTTTCTGTGTCTTTTATCTTTCACAGCTCCATCTCTCCGCCTCTTTATGTCACATGCTGAGCGATTTCCTCAGATCCAATCATTCACTTCATTAATTCTACCTTTACCTGCATCTCAACTGTTAACTATTCTACTGAGTTTTCATTTTAATGTCTGTATTTTTCATTTTAAACTGTTCTATGTGGTTCATCTTTTAAATCTGTCTGTTCTTTTGGAAAGCCATTCTATTGTAATAATTTCCATCCTTTATTAAATATCAAAAAACATTCTCATATTTGTAGCCTCATAGTTTTTTAAAAATATAAACCTTTTTATTTTAGATTAGCTTTAGTTATATAGAAAAGTTCAAAGTTGGTATAAACTGTTCCTAAACCATGTGCCTAGTTCCATATACATATGGAAGTTCCCCGTTGGTAACACCTTACATACAGTGGTATGCTTGTCCCAATCAAGGAACCTATATTGACAATACTCCACAGTGAATTCAGATTTCACTAGCTTCCTCTAACATCACTTCTGTGCTAGGATCCCATCCAGGACAGCCCCTTGCAGTTAGTCTCCTCAGCCTCCTCTGCACTGTGAGTTTCCCAGATTCTCCTTGTTTTTGACAATCTTGAGAATTTCCAGGAGGCTGCTCAGGACTTGGGTTTGTCTGATGTCTTTCTCGTACGGTTTTATGATCTCTTTAGTTTTGTGGATAGGATCTTTCCTCAATGGTTATCTGTTTCCTTATGAGATTTGTCCCTGTTTCCTTTTTTTGCCTTAGTGTCATCTTATCTTTACTTAGGAATTGCTCTCTTCACCCCCAGGCGTCTGGTGAGCCCGGTTGGTGGGAGGGTCCCTTGAAAGAGGCTTTAGGTTTGTTCTTGCAAAACCCTGAAAATTGTTTAATTATCCTAGAACAGTTTCTTTTATGTTAATTTCTGTGTCTGAGATTTCTGGGACAAGAGAGAATAACCCTGCCCAATAACCCTGTCAGGGTTATTTGTGCCCAATAACCCTGTCTGATGCAGGTCATGGGTCTGGATTTCTTGCAGATGATTTACTGTATCCAATACCCCACCTCCTCATCCAAGATCCTGGAGGGAGGGCAAGTTCCATGAGCAAGTTCCTGACCAGTGGGTGGAGTTTTGGTGCCAGATAACGCCTCCAAGCCAAGGTCTTTATGCTAGAACCACTTCAGTTCCCTGACTTCCACGGGCAAGGCCATGTCTCCATCCACTTGAAGCTGTGTGACTGCTCTGCCGCTGGTTTCTCCTCTTAAGGCCAGCATATGGCCGTGGTCCCCGACTGTGTACAGGCTAGGATTGCTCCTCGATTTACTTGTAGTGGGACATCAATGTCAGTTGAATTCACCATGTTGCTGGAAGTACTAGCGACAAATTTTAAGCTTCTTGGAAGAGCCATGGCATACAAGTCATGTTTTCTGCAGTGACTATGCACAACATGGGGCATGCAGCAGCACTCACTCAACAGTGAGTGAGTGAATGAATGAATCAATGAATGAATGAATGAGCGGAGATCAAGAGAGCTAAGCACCTGCAAAGTGAGTCCCTACGCAAAGCACTGAATGGGTCCAGGAGATTGGGAGCAGACAGGGAGCGGGTGCGGCACCTCCTGCTTGGTGCTTTACATCACGGTGGCCCTGCCTGGGTGCTGCCCTGCCCACCCTGAGGATCATGACTTCACTGCTGGCTCTCCTAACGGAGCTGCCGTCCACTTTGATCACCTTACAGTGTGCCTGCCTTCTCCTACTCCATGAGGAGCCAACCGAGGACCTGGGAGGGACTTGACACAATGTATGGAGCTGAAGTTTCATCCTGGAGCTGCAGATGGTGTCCTACGGCAAGGCACTGCCTCTGCGTGGGGACACTATGGCCCTCCTCATCTCTTCAGGGCCTGCCTCTCTGGACCCCACGCATGAACACTGGGTCAAAAGCCCCAGCATGACGGGAGAACAGGAAGCTGTGTCCCTCTAGTTCACTGTGGGAACAGGCACTGCACTGGCCTGACCACCTGCTGGGCTGACCACCCCTGGCCTAGAGGACGGCAGGGTCTCCCTCCAGCCCACAATTCATGCAGGGCCTCACCTCTTGGTTGCCCAAGCAGGAAGGTCTCACTTGCCGCTGCCCTCGGTCCCTGGCCTCCCACGGGACCAGCCAGCCTGTAGCATGAGCTGAAGGCTAACGAGAGTGCTAATGAGGTCTGAGTGCTAATGAGGTCTGCCTGGGGTTCACCCTGCATCTGTCACATGAGTAAGGTCACAGGCCTTCAGAAGGGAAGGAGCCGGTCACAAACTACAGGTGGTTGCTAAGTGGGGGGAATGGCTGAAGAGGGGTCTGCTCTTCCCCCTTTCCCTGTCTGCAGCCTTCACTGCAGGGATGCCGACCCCCCAATCGTCTTGAGTACCCAGTGACAGCGATGGCAGAAGAGGTCCAGCAGCTCTGTCCCCAGGCTGCCATGGCAGGTGGGTGGGCTGGGGGGCTTCCTGGGCTGGATGCTTGTGCAGCAAAGGGTCTCTGTGGCCGGAAATGTCAAGGCCTGCTCTCCCAGCCCAAGCCCAGGTGGAGGACCCCGCTGGGGGCTTGGGTAACCTCGCAGTGTCTGGGGAGGAAGGAGGAACTGGGAGGGCAGTGTTTTTGCTCTAGTTCCTTCAGAAATATTCATAAAGATTAGCAGAAAGTGCAGGTGACAGATAGAGGGATATCGGAGTTGACATGGAGATGTCACGGGGGACATGGTGCCACCAGCAAGAGCCTGGCCTGTGAGTCCAATGCCTGCAGCAAGGCTGTCACTTGTGGGCACAGACCTCATGTGGCGTGTGCCGTTTCCTGTGCTCTGGGCAGACCTGGCCTTTGAGGGGTTGTAAGGTCAGCCCCCGGGGGCGCCTCACCCCCTGCCTGCTGCCTGACTCCGAAGGTTCTCTTGGTCTAATGAAGTCAAGACCAAAGAGGCTGCGCCGGGGGGCAGGGAGGCCAGCGCCCCTCCCCGCGCCCTGTGCTTGCAGAGCAGCCTGCAGGGCGTTCTGAGTCATCATTAGCCTTGTTTTTGGTGACATTTCTAACATTCTAAAGGCCCTGCCTTCCCCATCTGCCACCTCGGCTAATTTGGACAATCGGCATCATTTTCAGGATGGAGGGGTGAGGATACGGCTGCGACCCGCAAGACGGGAGTAGGGAGAGGAGGTACACCTGGGCTTGGGACACGCAGCCGCGCACACCTGAGGGTCACATGGCACCTCAACACGTAGGCTCAGAATTCAGGGACCGGCAGCACCATACTGAAGGGGCAGGGCCTCTGCTTCAGCTGGGACTGCGATGCACCCAGTTTGGGTCAGCACGTCCCTCCAGGCACACCGGGGCCCACGCAGATTCAGAGGCAGGGAGGGTAGAAATGGGGTTGCATCCATAAGTGGTTTCCAACTACCAGGGCCAGTAAGCACAGGGCTGACCATCAGAGGAGGGGGAGCCATTTCCTTGGGGTGGGGCAGGATGTTTGGGGGTGGTACCAGTCTGAAGGCGTGGAGTGAGCTGTCTGAATTTGAATGATTATTTTAAGCGACCATCAATTCCCAGGGATGCAGAAAGTGCACGTGCCATCTGAAGCTCACCTCGTCACTGGTCCCAGAAGTCTTTACCCCACTGACCCCACTCACTGTCCTTGCCTCTTAGTGCCCTGAGGACCTTTGCATGTGCAGCTCCTTGGTGGAGAGGTTGGACGGGCTGATCGGTCTCCATTTCCCAGGGAAGCTCCACCTGGCCAGCTGCTGAACGCACTTCCTTAACCAGTTCGAGCCTTTCCAGTTTGCCTTCAGCCAATAGCAGCCCAAGCCTTTCCCACCCGCCCTTAGTCAACCCCCCAAATATACTAGCCAACCCCCGAAACACACGATGCCACTCAGAGAGCACCCCAGTCAATGAATTCAAAGTTGTCAATGCAGCCAATCCCAGTTCAACACCCACCCCTAAGAAGGTACTTAATCTCAGGGGCATTGTCTCCCCCTCCCCATCCCCCTCTCCCTCTCCTCTTCTCTTTTCTCCCTCTCTTTCTCTCTCTCGTCACTGTGCCACTCCAAATGCAATCTCTTGGCTGAAACATGAAATATGTTTTCTGATGTGGTCCTTTTGCCTTATAGGAACTCCCCTGCCTGGCATCTGGAATCCCAGGGCTGTGACCTGGAGGAGGCTGCTTCATTCAGGGCTGTGGAGGAGGAGAAGCCCTTACAGGGTCTAAGCACTGTCTATGAAGGTGGGGAAACAAGGTGTCCAGCATGACAGTAGCTTTGGCTTGGCCAGCGGGGTGCAGGGTGGTGACAGGGGACCCTGGAGGAGAGGCAGGTCCCACCCAGCAGCAGATGGAGACAGCAAATCAACCGTGGAAATGCCGGGTGTGGGATCCTGGGGACACCAGTGTGGAGGGAGCAGACCCAGAGGACTAAGCTATGGAGAGAAGTCTCGGCTGGAGAACAGAAAATGAGACCCGGGAATGCAGAAGGTTCCCCAGGGAGTGTACACCAAATGAAGAGAAAGGAGGCTCTAGAGACAGATCCCAGGGTCACCGACATTTGAGACTGGGTCAAGGATGAGAAACACAGGGGCGCCCTCCGGGAAGCAGGAGAGCTCAGTGAGAAGACAGAAGGGGGGGCTCAGAAAACAGGGAGAGATGAGATCATCAGCCGCTGCCCCTGTTACACCTCTGTGTTTGGTCTTTTGCATATTTAACGTGTTTATAGCTCAGCCTGCAATTACAAATCCGTGTTCTGTCTTCAAAGTGGTCACCCACTAGAGAGCTAGTGGCATAGACCTGCTTCTTGGACTGAAGACCCCCGACAGGTGTGACCTCACGCCTGCCTCCCTGTCTTGGCCGCACGTGCTAGGGTCTGGGGGATGTGACCATCACGGCCAGGCTGTCACCTGGGCAATGAGCAGCACATCGGCAGCACCGCGGGCGCAGGGACCCGCCACTTACCTGGCGCTCTCGAAGGTGGCAGATGCTGTCTTTTCTACAGCCCCAAATCCAACTCCAACAGCAAGACCCTCTGAAAGAAGCACATGCAAAAGAAAACACCACAGGTTAAGATCAGCTTTGCCAGCGGGAGCGTCGCCATCACCGTGCTGGGTCAGACCCCCTAAGGCGCCTGCAACGGAAAATCAACCCAGCTGCAGCGGAAACCAGGGTCTCACCAACAGTCCTGGGGTGGGGGTGGGGAAATACCTAGCCTGCGCCTGGTTCTCTATGGCCTGCAAGCTAAACATGATGCTTTAACATTTTTCAATCGTTTTTAAAACAAATCCAGGAAAATAGTATTTCATGACATGGGACAAATCGATGGCATCATGATTGTAGTGTCTAAAATTTTTATTGCCAACACAGCCAGGCTCATGAGTTGGTGAATTATGTACTTCAGAATTCACAGTGCGTCGCGGAACTGTGATGGACCAAAGGTCCCGAAAACCTGAAATGCTTACTATCCCGCCCTTCGACGGAGCGGATGACCACCTGAACGTGGGGGGCTGTCGCTTGTCAGATCATGCGACAAAAAGCCTAAGATTCACAGCGAAGCCCGAGGATGTCATTGGAGACCAAGTAGGTCCTCATAGTTGCAAAGTGACTGAGCCCCTCCGACACTTCACCGATGTCCCAGGGGGGAAGGAAGCTGAAGAGGCAACCCTGTTCTAGATTGAGTCTTTCCAGGCAGACCTCTGCTCAAACCTCCTGGGCCAGAACAGGAACACAAGCCCACCGCGGGTGAGACGGCTCCAGGCCCAGAATGCTAAGCCTCCATGACAGGTTCGGGCGAGTCCTGACCTCCCCTCGGGTTAGGGAAGGACCCTCCCTGACCCCGCTTCCTTTCCATGTGCCACCAGAATAAACCGGGGCCTCGTCAGGAGGAATGGGAGGGTGGTAGAAATGCCATCACCAGAATGTGCTTTGGGGCGACGACCCTTCATAGAACATTCCGGCTCTTGAGGGGTGGAGACCTTTGGGATCAACTCCAGGGTGTGGCTCTTGTCTAGCCTGAGGCTGGAGGGTGGACGAGGTGGTTCTCAGTCCTGTCCAGTGGTGCCCATGAACTGGCTGAGCTCACCCACACCTGCTATGACAAGAGGGAAGGTGCTGGGCCTCTGACGGGGAGGTGAGGGTTGGGGTGGAGGGTAACAGAGCCCCAGCTGGGGCCACGGGAGGGGCAGCACAGCCTAAGGCCACCTGCTCTGTTACCCATGGGGCAGTTCATGGCTCCCCTCAACCCAAACAGCAAGGGAACAACCAGTGCCTGTCAGGTCAGACCAAGGTCCTGGAGATTGAACCCAGGGGTGCTTAACCCTGAGCGACACCCCCAGCCCTATTCATTTTGAGACAGGTTCTTGCTAAGTTTCTGAGGCTGACTTTGAACTTTCCATCCTCCTGCCTCAGCCTCCAGAGCCACTGGGATTACAGGTGTGCACCACCTAGCAAAGGGGACCGTTTTGATGAAGAGAGAAGAGGGCAAAGCCTCCTGAGTGAGAGGGGCTTTCCAAGATTCACCATCTCTTCGACGTGTGTCTTTCTTTGTGTCCTCTTTAGTTGAGTGTCCCAGGACACTGGGACTATAAAACAAGGTTCTAGAGGCACATGGGGACAGGAAGGCTGCTTCTGATTGTCCCAGGGTAAGGAGAAAGAGCTCCCTGTGGCCCAGACTGGGGCCAAAAGACCCCACAAAGGCGTGAAGGGCTCCTTTTGGCCTCACTGTGACCTTTGGGCTCTCAACCAGGCTGCCTGCTGGTTGAGAACTTGGAACTCTGAGTCCAAGACTTTCCCAGATTTCTTACAACCACCAACCCTGGAACACAGAGTCCTAGGACTGTAGGACTGGTGGGCATCCCTGAGACCAGCTGGGGAGACTCAGGCCATGCCGGCTTCAGAAGTCCCATGATGGGAAGGAGGTTCTCTCTGAAACCACTCAGCAGCTCTGGGGTCCAGGACCGTGTCTCCAGCACGCATGAAGCCCAGGACAGCAGGCCAGAGAGGGCCCCGCACCCTCCCTCCAGCAACCCCTGAGGTGCAGGAAGCAGCCAGGTCAACGCTGCCAGCACCACAGGTGTTGCCAGGTTAAGGGTTTTAAATCGTTTTCGTTTTAATTCATCTTTAAGGGACCTGATGTCAATTCGTAATATGGCTGTCCCTCTGCTGAGTCCTCACGTGTCAAGGTTTTCCTCTAGGGTGACTCTGGGTTCCAAACTAGGTCTTGTTTAGAGATCCTAGTTGGTCCAGTTCTCTCCCTTGGGAAGTGGGGGGCCGGGGGACCTTTTGTGGGCCAGGCACTGGGGAGCATTCCTTACACACCAGGTGTAGGCAGGGACTCTCACCTCCAGGCTCTGGAGCAGAGAGAGAGGTGCTGGGGAGCAGGCTCAAGAGCCTGGGTGGGTTCTGATTCTGAGGTCCAGGGTCTTTGTTCTCTAGCTGTCTCTTCCTCCCCATCTCCCCATCTCTTCCAGAAGTTCTTTGCAAGAGTGGATGCTACACAGAAGCCACAACCCCAGAGTGAGGTTTGGACACACATGCAATACTTCAAGATTTCAGGACAGGCTGTGGGAAGGGGTCTGTCTGAGGCTCAGGCAGGCTTCCCACTCACAGGGAACAGACATGAGTGGGGGAACATGAGGTCAAGGGAATAATTCTATAAACTGGGCCCACATGCTTTGTTTTTTCTTTCAAAAAAGCAATATACCTGCAGCCCTGCCTGGCCTAAGTGAACAGGACATGTTACGTTCCTCAGCAAACTACCTGTGATCTGCAAGAGAAAGGCAGGCCTGAAATGCTGCTAAGAAGACCCTAAGCTGTCCTGAAGCAGGGGTGGGGGATCTTTGTGACCTTACACAGACCAGATCCCAGGACGAGGGGAAATAAGGACAATTCCCCCTAACCACAAAATCTGTAAGAACAGGTTCAGCATGGGCCAAAGTGACCTAGCGCTCTCATGTGCAGTGGGGACTTGAAAGTCCAAGGTCATTCTGCTGTCCGTCAAAAGCCTTTCCCTTTTCCTATCTGTTCAATAAACTCGTGCCTGCTACTCTGAGTGACATGTCTGAAATCTTTCTGGCTTGATGCAAGAACCTGGGTGAGAAAGGACCGCCATGGCTAGAGCCCGGTAACTCTGCCAGGGAGCAGGGGCCTCCTTGGTGCCTAGATGGTCATGCCCAGGGTCAAGAGAACACAGATTAGAGGATGTCTTGGCTGCCGCCTCCTGGGCAGCCTCCTAGTCAGCCTCCTATATCCCCGGGGGCCCCTGTTTACAAAGTTGCTGTTCTCAGGCCTGTTTTCCACCAGCATGGCCAATGCCATGACCCACTCCCATGGTAACAGAGGGTCTCCAGGATGAAGACCTTCCCCAGGGGAGGTGGGTGTCAAAAGCCAGGGAGGGACTCCAGGCATTTCCTGACACCAGATGTGCCTCTGCCCCTCTTTGAGAAAATTTGCTCTCCTAAACTATAAACAGCAGCTGGTCGGTCCTTTTGTTAAAGTTTTCCTCTAATTAGTCATTTTAATGTAAATGATAGTGTAGCCCAGAGCAATAGAACCTATGATAATTAGCAGAAGAGCCCCAGTGAGTTGTTTAGCATGCAGCCCAAGCACTTTGACAGACACATGCTCACAACTGGCTCCAGAAAGGATCTGCTCAAAGTGACACAGTTTTGAAGGGTCAGAGCCAGGCCTGTCCCCATGCTATTCCCCTCTGACCCCAGGTGACACGTGCCTGGGGACAGCAAGCGCTGGCATCTGAATCTCTCTGCCCAGTAGAGACAGAGAACATGGCAAGTGCATCGACCCTCTGGTCTACACGGGAGCCTCTGCCAGGCCAACAGCAGGGGCCCGCCATGGATCCACATTCTGTGTTGGTGGGCAAAGGGCGCCCCCTCCCTGTCCTCTGCTGAACCAGGGAGGGGAGCCTCAACCGACTGCCTCTAAAGCCCAGGCTGACCTGGTAAGTGGCCAACCCAGGCTCCCCTTGGATTGAGCAAGGGCAGGAGGGGGAAGAGGACGCCCTGGTCACCAAGCCCCACGGTGGAGCGGTATCTGGGAGCCAAATGAACGAGGAGTTAAGACAAATCGCACCCATGGGCTGACCATAAATCAGAGACTGGAGGCAGACAGTGAAGAGCAACAGATGGAGGAAGGAGCCCGCCGGGCGCAGGATGAGCCGAGTTCAAATGCCGACTGCCGCTCATCCCCAGGTGCTCCGCGGAAAGTGCAAATTAGGAAGGTAATTAAGACAAGAAGCCTGTGTGACTGGAATGGATTAGTGAGCTGTGGCCCCTTCTCACAGCCACTGCCATCAGCTCTGGCACAAAGACAGGGAAAATAAACTGCGGGACCTGGATTGGCAGGTCCTTGATGGGAGGGGGAGGACGTCTCCAGGACCAGCTGCCGCTGAGCCCTGACGCAGCCCCTGCAGCCCTCTCCTGGGGCTGCAAGAGGGGCACACCTGCATCTCCAGTGCATCCTGCATCTCCAGCGCCTCTGTTATGGGAAGGAGTGACCGGGGGTCCTTTCCTTGAGACAGACCCAGGCTCAGATCCTGATACGCAGGACGACCCTGCCGTGCTTACAGGGGGGCTGTGCGAGTGAACCGTGCCTGATGTGTCCAGATCAGAGCTTTTCACTGATGACATTTTGTGGTGGGGAACGACCCTGGGCATTGCAGGATGTTAAGCAGCATCTCTGGCATGAACTCACTAGGTGCCAGTAGCACCCCCTGTTCTAGTGGTGATGATTAAAGATGTCTCCAGAAGTTGCCAAATGTCCCCTGGGGGCGGGGGAGACCCAACATCACCAGGGCTCAGAACCACTGGCTGGGAACATGGTTAGGCCTTCCACCCACAAGAGTTATCCTCTCTTCCAAAACTGTAAATGATTCTAGAACACTCTCAACAGCTTAACTAGGTGGTAGGAAAATAAAGGTTTGCAAACAAGTATCTTCTCCTTCAATTGAGGGCTAACAAGCTGTTCACTTAAAGGCGTGGGGTGGAGCTTGCAGGTCTTTCTCGCCAGTCTCTGAAACACCAACATCTGGGCCCTCTCGGCTTTGACTGATGTCTTAGGTCCTTTGGGCTGCTACGACAAAACATCACAGGCTGCGTAGCTTACACACGACAGGAATGCGCGTCTCACAGTTCTTTCTGGAGTTTGCGAAATCCAAGACTGAGCACTGTGAGATTTGTGTCCTGGTTACAGACGGTGCCTCCTTGCTGGGTCTGACCTGGCAGGAAGGGTGAGGGGGCCTCTCGGAAGCCTCTATTCTCATCCACAGAAGCTCCATTCTCAAGACCTAACCACCTCGCCACAGCCGCCTAACACCATCGCTTTGGGGACTGAGACCTTGGCACATGACCCTGGGAGGGACACAAACATGCAGAGGACAGCACCTGGTGGTCTGGGCGGTGACAACAGGGACAGGAGGGAAGGCTGGAGAAGCCATCTGGTTCAGTTGCACCCATGGCTGGGGTGGACCAGCCCCCTCCCAGCTGCATGGGTCAGCCTCCTCTCCAGCTTGGGTCAGAAGATCTCAGCATGAGTGGAGTTTTAAAATAGAAGACACCTATCCCAGGGTGGTCAGACCAAGGCTGAAGTCTGCGGGGCTGCCATTTCCCTCAATCTGGACTCCAAAAGGTCTCACCGCAGCTCATGAATGCAGTCCCCACCCATGGCTTTCCCACTGGGGACTCCTGCTGGACTCCCAGCTATGGAGAAGCTCGGTCTCTCCCTCCTGTCACAGCCCTCTGTCCGGTGCCTGTACCGTGTTTGCATACATGTACTGATGGGTGTCACTACATCCTCCTGTGTGGTGCTGCTCAATCCCCAGCTGGGCCTCTGGCTGAAGAGCTCAGGATGTCAGTTCTAGAACTCACGGCCAAAAGCAGCCGAGGAAATGCCAACGCAAAGGCCGTGCAGGGAATGAGGGGCAGGGCTGGCTTCTCCTCCTTGATTTAAAAATATGAAAATTAAGACAGCACGAGCATCCTGTGTGGGCTGAACACATATTAAACACGGCTCACCAGCACCACCACCACCCCTGACGTGAACTGGAGGGGCGTGGTCACTGCCATCTCCACTACAGGGCAGTGACTGAAATTGCAGCCAGAGGGATGTAGGGCAAGGAAGAAGAATTCTCCTGAGGGAGGGTGGCTTGAAACACTTGCTTAAATCACTGAAGGAAGGACAGGGGCAGCCTTGCCAGTCACCTGGGGAGGACGGTGACAGGGAAGAGAAGGGTGGGTTAAGGATGGAGCAGGTGGCCTCAGAAAGTCCCTTCCAGACAGATGACGCTTCAGCACCAAACATGGGCTCAATGACAGGAGTGAGTCCCAACTAGGCCTCATTAGAAGTCAGAAAAATAACCAGGCTGGGGCATCTGTTGCAGGAGGGGGTTGTGGGGGCATGGGGATGGGGGATGGGGATGTCCACCCCAGCTGCATCAGGACCTCCCCATGGCACTGGGGATCTTGCCTTCGATTGCTCCTCTGTCCCTGCCTGCCTGGGAACTGGTGCTAGGCTTGGGGAGGGGCAGCATGCTAGGTAAGAGGGCAGTCCGCATGATACCCCAGTAGTGCTTCCTGGCTTATTGGGTTTATTGGGAGGATCAATGCCTGGCTCACCTTGGTGCAGCTCAGCTGAGCCTTCTGCAGAGTGTGTCTGCCCAGCAATGAGCTGACAACCCCTCCTGGCTGCAGGAAGTGAAATCAGGAAGCCCGGGGACTCTGATCATATTACACATTTATTAACCAGAATGCTGGTAGAACTGGCTGGGTATCCCTCAGGGAGCCCTGTGGAGCCTGGGAAAGGCTGGACAAAGGGCAGAAATGATCCTCTCAGGGTTAATTTTCCTGATTCAGTGTTCTGGAGTGCATAACTAGCCCTGCCGCCCCTACGGGACAGGGTGAAGTGCTGGGACAGATGA
>JAJEJO010005218.1:1142341-1187596 GCA_020662805.1 Glaucomys volans
TTTTTTTTTTTTTTTTTTTTTTTGGAGGGGGGAATAGGGATTGACGCCAGGGGCATTTAATCACAGAGCCACATCCCCAGCCCTTTTTATATTTTATTTTCAGACAGGGTTTCACTAGGTTGCTTAGAGCCTAAGTTGCTGAGGCTGACTTTGAACTCATGATCTTCCTGCCTCAGCCTCCTGAGCTGCGGGGATTAAAGGTGTGCACCACCATGCCAACAAGTGAGTTCCGATATGGGAACCATGGTGGAAGTCACAGAAAACTCAAGATTCCCTCTGTGCTGCCAGCAGAGGATTATTGTGAAATCGGAGCATCCCACCCAGGATGCTCTACCCAGGAACTCCCATGGCTTTCAACCAGCCATGCTACAAAGGCCCCTGACTTCCCAATCAGAGTCAGACCAATCATTTCCAAAGGCCATGGCCCCAGAGAGTCATCGGCTGCAGGGGCTGTGGACAGGACAATGTTCTGGGGAACCTTGCAAGTTAGCACCAGTGCGCTTTGGGGCTTGGAGGGCGCTGGCCACCTGAGACACTGCAGATGTGAGCAGGCTCTGCAGACTCCAGGCTGCGAGCAGTGAGGGCAGAATGGGGTTACTTCTCCCCAGACAAGCATGCCCCATGGTAAGTGGGCCTCAGGTGGCCCAGGCCGGGGGGCTCTCTGGTCTCTCTGAGAAGCTGGGGCTGCAGATGGAGGTTCTGCTAAGCACTGTCCCCAACCCAGTCAATGGGGAAGCTCTCTCCAGCCCCCGCCTCACACCAAAGACAGGTCCCCAGCACACGGACACAGACTCTGGAGCCAAGCGTCTTTCCTGGGGCACTGAAAGGAAGCATGGGGCGCTCTTCTCCAGGGGAAGACTGGGGATGCCCGGGGCACCACACAAGCCAGGGGTGCAGGCAAGTCGCCCTTCCCCTGTGCCTGCGGTGCCGTCCACCTGCACTCCTTGGGAGCCAACAGTCACTTCCGGAACCATCCTGCCCAGAGGGTCTTGCAGCCCCTAGGGAGGGGGACGGTGGCTGACCTCTGCTCTTCCTCTCCTGATTTCAGGCGCTGCAGGCTGAGTCCCCAGCTGGGCGGGATGGCCCATCAAAGGGCAGGTGCCTCCCAGGTGACTTGATCACATGTGCAAGGGTGCACTGTGGTGGCCCCGGGCTCCCCCTCCCCGCTTGCTGTTTCTGTAATTCTCAAGGTCATGAGGACCTAAACAAAATGGGAAGGAAGGATTTTTTCTTAACTCCATTGGAGGATTGGGAATCAAATCAGCCTCTGGCAGTTCTCTCAACATGATGAATAGCCCGGATGCAGGTTCATTTACCACTCGGGGTACAGAACCCAGGAGGGAAGGATGCTGAGCCTCAGATCCCTCCTCTCTGCTGCTACATGGAGCTCAGGCAGCACCCCACCATGCATGTGTGGGGAGGGGGCTCTGCCCTTGCCCCAGGAGGTTAACAGAACAGAAGCCGCGCCTTCTCCATCCTACTCCAGCAGATGGGGTCCCAGGAGCCTGCGGCTCCTCAGGTGCCCTATGGGGCCCTGGCTCTGCTGCTCATGCCGAGGGGGAGTCTGAGAAACTCACACTGGCATCAACTCTGGGGCACAGAAAGGATGGAGATGGCTCCTGAGGTGTTCAAAGTGTGGAGAAAGAAGACGGAGAGCTCTCTGGGCTCTTCCCATAGTCCCCAGCATCAAGGACAGGAAGGAGAGGGGTGAACTCAGAGGCTGGGGTCCTGCCTGAGCCTGGTGAGGTGCGTGCACAGCCTTCAGGATCAGCTGTGTGCACCTCTGAATTCAGTCTGCTCAACAGCCCTGGGAGGCGGCTCAGGGTCAGGCTGTGGGGGACAGGGGCTGGTGCCCGCACCCTGCCAGGGAGGCTGCCTCCTCTGCCTGTGGCCCTCCCTGGGGACGCCCCTGCTCAGACCTGCCCAGCGCTCTCAGGCCTCCAGGCTCTTGTCTCACACACCTGAACACCTCCCTCCCACTCATCTTCTTCTATGTCTCGAGGCATAGAAAGGTGCTTCTTTTCAGATTCTCATTTTGAAACTAAAAAATGGCATAGCTATTTAAAATTACACAACTGTTTAACTAAAGCAATCTACCTACACTTGGCAAAGATCAACCGACCAACCCACCAACAGATGTGATCAAAAAACCCAAAGGAATAAAATTCCCTCACCTGACTCCCCATCCCTAGTCCTCCCAAGAGGTAAAATTGACTTTCTCTTTTACCCCTAACAGTATCTGACTCTCAGTTCTCTGACGAATAGCACTGCACCTTAAACTTCTTTTCTTTTTCCTTTCTTCTTTTTCTTTTTTAAAAAATGATACTGGGGATTGAACCCAGGGCATTATACATACAAGGCAAGCACTCCATCACCAGGCTACACCCTACCCTCTGCAGCCCTTTTAAAAAATTTTATATAGAGACACAGCTTCACTAAGTGGCCAGGCTCTCCTCCACTTGTGGTCCTCCTCCATCAGCCTCCTGAGTCACTAGGATTATCGGCATGCACCATCATGCCCGGCTACCAAGCATAGCCACACATCTGGTTTTTAAGTCATCAGTCTTTAGAGAGTGTTGGTAACACTAGTCTCTCCTCTTCATCAGCTTCAGTCTGTCGAGTCCTTCCAAACACTGAGCGACACAGCCCGCCTTCTTCCAACCCCTGCTCCCCCTTCACTCACCAAGTTACAGCATTTGATGCTGTTCTGCACATACCCTCCCTCTACGCTGTATTCCAGACCAGCTCAGAAAAAAATCCAAAGTAGAAGTGAATTAAGCACGCTGGGGTGATGGCACATTCTTGTTTACGTAACCAGCTTGCTAAAGACAAACAAAAACAGCTCTGATAGACGTTAAGCTCTTCCCATGGGCCCTAGGATCAAGGCCCAGGGGATTCCCTCTGGACACTCTTTGGCCATCTCCCCATTTTCTGGGTCTTTCCCTCCCTCCCTCCCCATCACTTTTAAATGTGGTAAAATAAACATCACATAAAACTGACCACATGACCACATCTAAGTGTGCACCACCTCCACCATCCATCCCCAAGACCCTTTAGCTGTCCTGCCAAGCCCCAACTCTGCCCCTCTCCCCAGCCCTGGTGACCCTGGCCCTTCCCTCTGTGTCTGTGAATCTGGCTACTCAGGAGCCTCTTTTAGGAGGCCACCCTTCTGCCCCGTGCTGTGTGCCCCCTTCATTCTGTGAGGTCCCTTATGCCCCTGGGGATGATAAACCTCTGAATCCTTTCCTACATGAAAATAGGGTTGATTTTGCTTTGTGACTGCATAGTTTAACTAGATACAACATTCGAGGCCCCAAATCACCTGTCCTGTTTCCAGGGCTTTATCCCTTCAACTTCTAGAATCCACTGTTGCTACAGAGAAATCTGGTGGTCATTTGATTCTCATTTCCTTGTAGTTGAACTAACTTTTCTCTTGGGAAGTCCTTCAACTTTCTCCCTTTGATTCTGGAATTTTGAAGCTTACCAAGAAAAGTGGTCTCTCCTTCATGCCCACTGCTTGGCCTCAGGGAGCCTTTAAATCTGCAAGGCTGTTTTTCTTCAGCTTAGGAAAAACTTCCCTGAATGCCTGTTGTACTTTACATCTCTGACATGTGTCTGGGAACCGGAGGATTCTTTCCTTTTTAATGTTCCAAATGACCAGCTTGGACTTCCTTTCAGAACATTCTAATCCAGGAGGTCTCGCCACACCTGATCTCAAATTATACTACAGAGCTATAGTTAACAGAAATAGGATGGTTCTGGCATCAAAATAGGCACAAAGACCAACGGGATAGAAGAGAAGACACAGAGACACACCCACATACTTACAGTCATCTGGTACTTGACAAAGGAGCCTAAATATATGTTGGAGAAAAGAGAGCCTTTAAACAAATGGTGCTGGGAAGGAAGACTGGCTGTCCGTGTGTAGAAGAGTGACAATGAGATCCCTATGTCAAATCAAAGTGGATCAAGGACTTAGGAATTAAACCAGAAACTGCAACTGCTAGAAGAAAACATAGGGTCAACACACCACCACCTTGGTGCAGCCTCCACCTTCTTAACAAGACCCCCTAAGGGTCAAGAATAAAACCAAGAATCAATAAGTGGGTGCCGTCAAGTTAAAAGGCTGCTGCAAGCAAAGGCAATGATGAAGAGTATGCAGAAAGAACCTACAGAATGGGAGATCTTTGCTAGCTAGTCCTCTGAAGGCGATGAATATGCAGAATATATGGAGAACTCAAAAAGCTTAACACCAAAACAACAAATAACCTAATCAATAAATGGGCAAAAATATCTAAGCAGACATTTATCAAAATAAGAAATGCAAATGGCCAACAAATACATTAAAAAATATTCAGCATCTTGGGCTGGGGGTTGTGGCTCAGTGGTAGATGCTTGCCTCCCACGTGCGAGGCATTGGACTCGATCCTCAGCACCAAATACAAATAAATAAAATAAAGGTATTGTGTTCGTCTACAATTAAAAATATTTTTAAAAAATACTCGATATCTGTAGCAATCAGGGAAATGTAAATCAAAACTACACTAAGATTTCATCTCATTCCAGTCAGAATGGCAAATATTAAGAATATAAATGATAAAAAATACTGACAAGGGTGTGGTGGGGGACTGCAAATTAGTACAACCACTCTGGAAAGAAGTGTGGTGATTCCTCAAAAAACTAGGAATGGAGCTACCATATGACTCAGCTATCCCACCCCTTGGAATTTATCCGAAAGATCTAAAATCAGTATACTATAGCAATATACCCACATCAATGTTTATAGCAGCACAATTCACAATAGTCAAAGTATGGAACCAGCCCAGATTCCCATTCATAGATGAATGGATTAAGAGAATGTGGTGTGTGTGTGTGTGTACAATGGACTCTTACTCTGCCATAAAGAAGAATGAAGTTACGGCATTCGCCAGTAAATAGATGGAAATGGAGAACACCATGCTAAGTGAAATAAGCCAACCTCAGAAAATGAAGGGTCAAATGTTTTCTCTCACATGCAGAAGTGAGAGCAAAATAAGGGGGAAAAGGTACAGAAGGAGAGAAATCAGATGTCATAAAGACATAGAAAAGACGTGGAGTAGAAGGAGGAGATCACAAAGGAGGGAGGAGGGATGGGAAAGTGGAGGAAATGCAGAATGAATTTAATAAAACCACACTATATGCATATATAAATGTATCACAGTGAATCCTACCATTTTGTATATTTAGAAATCAAGGGACAAACAAGTAAAAGAATGAAAGGAAGATCAATAGAGTAGAGAAAGGAGAATAAGGGCAGGGAGGATGGGGAGGTGGAGAGGGAAAGAGTGGGGAGGAACAGGGACTGAAACAGAGCACCTCAAATTCCATTCATGTATGATTTTGTCAGAATAAGCCCAACAGCTATGCATAACTATATTGTTCTAATAAAGTCCACTTTGGCAATTATAGCATTATTTTTGGAGAATTCATTCTTAAACTTCCTGATTAATCCTTTTTCATCATAGTCAGTTCTTTTTTTGTGAGTACGGTACATATTCTCTTGAACATTGGGCTGAATGTATTTAGACTTTTTAAAATCTTTTCCTTTTGTCTCCTGGGTTCTTTTTTTTTTCCCAGAATAGACTGTTCTTCTAACTTTTTATTGGTTTTATTCTGTAGGCTCTCCTTAATGTCTGATAATCTATCACTTTTGGAGCATGTTCATAGGCACAGGGCAAAGCTGCTGAGGTAGGTAAAAAGGACGACTTCTGCAGCCATCAGGCCTCTCTGATAAATGTGAAATTTCATTTCAAGAAATTATGGCTTCAACTTGGCAGCGGGGCTACAGAGGCTGCAGGAAGAGGCAAAGGGGAAGGGAAGGGTGCAGGAATAATAAAGTCAGTGCATCGATTTTTAGGCTACGACACTACAACAGAGCTGAAAATGACTCAGTGGCTGGTCCTCACACGGCTACTTCCTAAGCAGAACACAAGGCGTGGTGGGTGGCAGCCAGGGGACACGTGCCAGGGGACGCAGAGCCTCCCTTGGGAAGAGCCCATGTCTCCAACGCGCGGGGCGCTCACATGCACACAGGTGCAGGGAGAATGTGAGCAGAGGGGCACGTGCACAGGTGTGAGCTCGCACACACGAGGCACCGACTGCCGGAGGGAGAGGGGTGAGTGTGGTCCGAGTGCATGCGTGATGACGTGCGCGGTGAGAGCTGACGCGCATAGACACGCATGATGACGTGAGCAAGAGATACCGTGCAAGGTGTGAGCTGGCGTACACTCCAGGCTACAGCAAGGTGCGGTTGGGAGGGTGTGTGCACAGGTGTGAGTGTGCATGGACACACACAGATCTGCACACAGGCCCAGATGGACACAGACTCAGATGTCTTTTACACCCATGGAAACCAAAGTCTTGACAGGAGCTGGAGAGCCAAGCACAGGCCGACCCTCCACTGAGCCTGCCTTACTCCACCCTCAGGACGGCCCAAGGGTTGGGTAGGGCTGCGTTGTCAGGGCAACACTGCAGCCTGGCTTCCATCAGCCAGCCTTGCTCAGGGTGGAGCACCAGCAGGGAACCAAGGAGGCGGGGAGAGAGTGATGATGGCAGGTTTCCAACAGCTGCAGGGGTCACAGAGGGACAGGAGAAAGGTGCATGAGTTTGTCCAGACCAGTTGAAGGAACCGTGTGTGGAAGCGGTAATGAAGATGAAAGTCAGATGGAGGAGGGTGAGGAAGGACTAGGAAGTTGGGATATGAAGGCCACAGAGCAATTGAGGGACCAGCAGAGGCTGGACAGTGGGGAGCGAGGACCACACCCGCCAGGAGCAAGCAACTGAGTCCTTCAAAGCAACCTAAAAAGCAGGCAGGAGCAGCGAGTGGAGGAGCTGAGCAAACGCCTCCGTCACAGGTCAGTGGCAGTCGCTGAACTCCAGCTAGCGGACCTGGAGGATGATCTCAAATGTCTCGGCAAAACACTGGGCACATCCGAAGTCCAGTGTAAATGCCAGACATGAATAAAATATGCAGCTCAGCCAGCAAGAGCTCAGAGCCCTGAGGCCTCTTCACTCCTGTCAGATTTGATCCAAGACACTCCCAGAAGAGAGGGGCCCTGGCTCCGAGAGCCCGCCCAGGGGTGGCCCCCGCCCATGGCAAGCTTCATCTCCGGGCCTGGCACCACAGGAGACACAGGCTGCTCCTCTCCACGGTCACCACTGAGGGGCGTCCGCTCTTCCACCTGGCACATACGATTTTCCTGGGTTTCCTGGAGGGAGGTGCCAAGCAGAAGTGGGTGGCTCCAGAGGGGCTGGAGGGGGACATGGTTTTTATGCCAGTGTGGGTCATTAGGTTGTGCCTGCTATGAAGAGAGAGAGAGAAGGAAGGAATGGACGAGGAGAAACGGGACACTGTGGGTGGGGAGGTTAATGGCACAGCCACTGTGGAAATCAATATGGCAGCTCTTCCAAACACCGAAGAGAACTTCCATGTGACCCGGCCAGTCCACTCCTGGGTGTGACCAGAGGGCCGCAAGCAGGCTTCTAAGAGGCATTTATTTGTGCCGAGTGTTTACAGCAGCACTGTTCACAGGAGCTCTGGGGACAGCCCCAAAGTCTATCGAGGAATGGATGACGGAACAGGATGCGTCCATCCATACCAGGGCAGGCTCTGCAGACTCCAGGGGAAGGAAGTTCGAGCACTCGCTGCCACGCGGAGGAACCCTGAGGACAGCATGCCTGGTGCAACGAGCTGGTCACAACTATGTGATTTACATGAGGTCCTCGGTAGTCAGAGTCATAGACACAGAGAGCAGAGCGGCAGTTCTGGGGCGAGAGGAGAGGGGAGCCGGTTCAGCAGCAGTGTTCGAACAGGAGGAGGAGGAGACTTCTGGAGGGGGACGGTGCCCCTGGTGGCCCAGCAGCCTGCACCACCCACACACTTACAGTGGTCAAGACGATTGGGTGCGCGTCACATCTTTCCCCCACAATAAAACCACGACGGGGGTGCTTAAGTAGAGGTTAAGACTTGGACCCCAAGTGGTTTGGGGTCCAAGGTGGTGGGATGAACCAAACTCTCAAGGGTGAGGACAGGTAAGACAGGAATCAGGTGACCTGGGACCTGAATGTAACTCGATGACCCCGAGGATGGTGGCACTCTAGCCTGCTGTCAGGACTTGGCTGAGTTTTCCCTTGGGCCCTGCACGGTTGTTTCTCAGTGGCTGGGGAGGTGAGTGCTGGCCCCCCACCCCAGACTCTCATGGAGCATCCTGGGGAGTAGGAGGGACCAAGGGCAGGGGCTTCCTGGAGTTGAAAGTACAGTGTCGTGGGACAGCTCTTTGTCCCCAAGAACATCGACCCTGCCTTATGTCACCACGAGTGGCAGGCACACAGTCCATGGGGCTTGGAGGACAACATCACCATTCTGTTCTCTGGCACATTCTGCTCATCCCTCCCGCCTGCCTTTCCCTCCCCCAGGCCCTGCCTCATTAGCTCTCAGGTCTCAGCTTGGACGTCTCCTCCCGCGGGAAGCTTGTGCTGGCTCCCCGTCCAGGCAGCACTTCCTGTTAGATGCTTCCCTGCTGTATTTGGCCTGGATGCATCCACCATGGGATGTGTCCCACAAAGGACAGGTCCAAGGACACAGAGGGTGCTCAGTAAATACGGAAGAGCTGCAGTTCATAACTGATCGGGTCAACTGATCAATCAGGGAGGACCATTATAAAATTGCAAAGGACCAGAAAATGATCAAGGAGGTCAATAAATGTGTAACGACTGTAACGCTGGGATTCTTGAAGTTCACTGCCATCTCCAGCCCCACACGGCTGCATTGCTAGCACCCATCAATCAACATTCTCCCCTTGTCCTTGCCAACAGAATTCTCAGTTTGTTCACCCTTGTGACTGGCTGGAAACACTCAGACCCCCAGGTTCCCTGTGGCTAGCGGTAGCCCGAGTCACAGTTCTGGCCAGTGATGGAAAGTCACTGCTTCACTAACCTAGGCCCCAGTCCACCTGGAGAAAGGTTAACAAGGAGAGGTCCTTCCTCATCCTGTCTGGGACACAGATGTGATGCTTGGATGAATAGCAGCTAATCTGTGACACTCAACTGCAGACCCTATGGGGAAGAATGGTGGCAATAAATGACAGGAAGTACTTGGTTTGGTCATCTGATCAGCCCAAGACGGACAACACCTGGGTTTCACATTGGGTGAGACACAAATCGCCACCTTTTATGTCACCATTGGCCAACTTTGTTGATACAGCTAGGGCATTCCTAACTTGTACCCCCACCGACAGGGACACTTCATACAAGACCAAAATAACTTAGAGATGACACCAATAATAAAATAAGGAGGAATTACAGAAAATAATAGATTCCAGAAAAGGAAAAGATCTGGATTTTCAGGATGGGACAAAAGGTTACAGATGACCCAAATTAAAGAAAGTGCTAATAAACCATCATATGCAAAAATAAAAAAATACAACAACAGATTATCAAAAGTCTGGCTCATGCATCTCTAAAACAGAAGCAGCGATCAAGAGAAACGAGCATGCAGTCATTAGTAATAACATTTCAAATAAACAACAAAATTCCTTTGATTGTACTATAACTGGGAGGGGAGAAAAATGCAAAAGATTAAAAAATCCAAAAAAACAAAAAATCATCCGTATCTGAATTTCCTTCTGTTTTGATTCTCATGACACTATGAACACAATTTTTAAAAAGCAGCAACATCCTGGTGTGGTTAAATGAATTCATAACCGGCTGACTGCCTACACTCAGCAGGTGAACATTAATGGATTTCCGCAACCCTGGGAAGAGCGAGGTAGAGCGGAGCCGCGTGCTCAGAGGCTGCTGCTGTCCGTTCAGTGTCAACATCGAGGACTCCGTGGGGACGCCAAAAGAAAAAAATCAGGAGAAGACACAAAGCGGAGAGTATAAAATAATAGGCTCAACAGAAAGCAGACACAAATCTCAGAGGGCGGAAAATCAGTTGAAACGTCAGCTCAGACAGTGGTGTTTTTAAGCAGGGTAGGGTTCTGAATCCAGGCGTGAAGAACTGATCCATCAGGATGGGCAGGCACCACACGCCTGGGAATCAGGGCTTCCTGTAACAGACGGGGGTGGCAGAGGCAGAAGCCGGGCCCTCAGGCAGGTCACAACTGACACCCAGAAGCTCAAGTCGGTGGCTCTTCCACCAACCCTAAGTTTGTGTTCTTCCAGAACTTTCTCCTCCTGAGCAGGGAAAGGTTGCCAGCGCCCTTCTTTGCAGAGTGTGTTGGATTCAGGGCAGAGGTTAGCTTGGAGAGCTTCAGCTTTACAAGTCAGAATGCCTTTGGGCAGAGCGGAAGGGCCTTCTCCAGTTGCCAAGGCCCCACCATGCCCTAAACATTCACACCTGGCCCAGTCTCCTAGGAACTTACCCTCGAGGCCCTGTATTTGCCTGCCTCGTCCCCATCTGGAATGCTATTTTGGATGTGCCTTTAAGATCCTGTGGTACAAGATGGCTCACGTAGAACCTGCTTAAAAGACCCCTGGAAGGGTCTACCACAGCATTTCTTCCAGAGAATTCTGGAGGACCCAGTCCTGCTATGTGTGAAGCGTCCTGGAAAGGGTTCTATTAAATGTATTAAATATGCATGCGTGTGTGCACATGCAAATATACATGCACACACATGCCTTTACACGTGCATGCATGGAGAGCATGCATAGAAACACTCATGCATGCATATAAACATGTACACACGTGTCTGTGTATTATAGGTATTTATAATTGATGTTTCGTGAACTTGCCAGAGAAGTATAAAGAATGCAAATCTTCAGCTATCTCGGTCATGGAATCCCGTTTTATTGACAGGTCTCATGATATGGGGCCTTTGTGGAGCACATTTTAACACAAGCTGGTTAAAAAGACATCCAGGGAATTAATCTACCTCCTGCCAAGAGCCCGTCTTATCACTGAGCCCTCTACTCCCTCTCGTTTAGGAGCAGGACCACAAGTTCACAGACAGAGGCAACCCTGGGACAACCGAGTTGAGCTATCTCCAGCCCCATCCCCCTACACTTCCCAGCAACTATCCTCAGCAGTGCTGAGGTTTAAAAAAAAGTGGAGATTCAGCCCAGGCCTCTCTGCCATTAGGGACCATTGACTGGACCTCTAGGGATGTCAGTGGCATGAACCTCATCCTCATGAGGTTCCCCATGCATCCTCTCTGCTTCTGAGAACAGAGACTCATGAAGGAAGGAGCCAGGCACTTGTCCCCCACCGACAGTGCTCTCCCCAGGAGGCTGTGCTCACACCACGTCCCAGGTTACTCCATCACTGTCCAATCTGCTTCCAACTTCCACCGGGACACTCCTGGAGGCCAACACTCCAAAAAGGCACCTGCTCAGTTCCTGCCTGCAGGTTCCCTCTGAGAGCACCTGCTCACGGCCTCGCTAGCCTGTCACACAGCTGTCCAGGCAGCAGCTTCACATCACCTGTTTCCCTGGACTCTGTCCCCACCTTGTCTATGTAACTATGCAAACTGTCAAGTGCACGTCCCAGCCAACGTCAACCAAAGGTAAGCAAAGCAAAACATGCTAATCAAACTCCACCTGGGGGGTCCCCAATTTTCTGTCCCTGATAAAGCGCTTCAAAGCATGAGCTCAAAGGAAATGCCACATGTCAGAAGCAATGAAAGGGAAGATGTGTGGTTTGGGTGCTTGCTATTTTCAGCCACTGTATTTCATATTTTCAAACATTATCCTTCCAACCACTGTGGGGTAGAGATAGGATCACTGTCTGCACGTTAAAGATAAGCAAGCTAGGTCCTGGAGGGGTTGAGAAACTTGCTCCGGGTCCTGCAGTACTTCGAACCCATCTCAGACCAGTCCCACTTTCTGCTCTTTCTATCCATCTAAGACCGAGAACACCTTTGGTAGCAGAGTCCCACCTGTCACCTTCTATCCTCAGGGAGAAGGAATTCCTTTGATTGCAGCGCCCTTAGGAGCAGCTTGCAATGCTCAGACCAGACCTTTTCAACCATACCCAAGGTGACATGTGCCTTTGTGGTCACCATAACTCTTCAGTTCCAAGGCTGTTGCTTATTGGGAAGAAGCAGCTGAACTTGACCCCTGCAGATGAACATTTGATCTTTCTAGGGATTCTCGTCCTAGGTTTTCAAATGGCTGTTATGGGGTGCAGGCAGAGAGAACTATACCTGAATCTTCAGGGAAATAATTTTCTAAAGTCCACCAACCGCCAGCCTCAAAGCGTGTTTCTAAAGACAGCCATCCCCCAACTTCAAAGACTCTCCTGAAACAGGAGCTACCTCCCAGTGTGACCTAGATGCTCTTCCACAAGCCCCCTTCTCCTTCAGCACCTCAAAATGAAAACCAATGTCCCAGAGATCACTGTTTTCCAAAGTGAGTTCCATGGAACACCAGAACATTAAAAAGGGTTCCATAATCAAATATTAGGTAGAACCACAGGAAATCGCTGCTATTTAGTTATTTTTAATGTGTTTTTAAAAAATTTCTTGGTGCTGGGATTGAACACATGCTAAGCACGTGTTCCTCCACTGAACTTCCCCATCCACCATTTTTAAACATTTGCAAAAATAGCAATTTCATATGGTCCAACCTAATGAGCTCTGGAAACCTTTAGTACTCTTGAAAATAAGAATCCACATTGATATTTTAAAGGTTCAAATTCCCTGCAGTGAAGGAAACTGTATAGCTTTGTTTTCCAAATGTATTTGACAACAGAATCCTTTTCTGAGATGACACCTACTAAGATCTTGCAGAACCTGTATTTTGTGGGACTCATTTTGGGAAACACCACCTGGGAGAATTCAGATAATTAAGAGCTTTCTGAGCTGTTCACAGACGGGTCCTCCCCCATCCCATGACTATATCTGCATAGAACAAAATCCACGCATCCTTGTGTGTTACTCATTTATTCAATCCATAAATACTGACTGGGTACCTCCTCTGCACCGACCTGTGCTTCATATTGAGGCCGTATTGCAAACAGGTTACCCTGGGAGGGAGCCACCATCTTGGTGTGAAGGACTTAGTAGAGGCTTTGTGCAACCAAAGCTGTGGTCATGCAGGAACTCAGCTCTGACCTTGGCTTTAAGGAACTGTCCAGGACAGAGGCTGGTGGTCAGCAAACCCAGGTCACCTGCTCAGAGATAGTTCCATGCCCTCCAGGAAGCCCCCAGTGCCTCGGTGATGTGACCATGCATCTGCTGCTCCCCTTGCCTCTGCTCATCTCACCCTCTTCCCTCCACCTTAGTAATGTTTTATTTGGTTCATTCCATTTCTTGTGGGTCTGGTGCCTGGTTTCCTTCAGGTGCTACTCTGTCACACATTTTCTCATTAGAGTCCCACAGGGAGGGCCCCAGGCCTCTTTCACACAATCCTTTCCTGGTGTTTGTATCTCTCCTCACTCTGGTACCTGGCTCAGAAGCTCCGTGTGGCTGACCTTTGGGGGAGGTGGGAGAGTTCTGAGCCTGGGGTCTCAGAACTCTGTGACTCACGGGAGACTGTTGGGGGGATGGGCATGCTACTTGATCCACCTGGGTTTTTAAATCTGGGCCCTCCCATTGGTAATGCTGGGGAAGAAGTCAAGGCAAAGCTCCTCTGTGTTGGCCAAGATGAGGGTAGGTAGACAGCAGTGTTGCATATCCCCAGGTATGCTTGGCCCACCCAGAGCAATGATTGAGTGGACCACCATGGAGGGACAGAGGGTTGGTTAGAGGTATGGGGTCCCTGGTGTCCTCCTACAGTTCCAACCCTGCTGTACCCCTTTAATGACCCTCTTTCCCCCTCATTGCTCCTCAATGACTAGCTGTCTCTCTCCAGCTCCAGTGGCCTGTCTCATGCCACAAGAAGAGCCTCCATGGCAGTCAGAGACAACCCCTGGGCAGCGTGTGCTGGACAGGGAGAGGTGGGGCAGGCATAAACGCAGAGCCCCTGGTGGCCATGCTGCGGGGGTCTTGTGCTCCCAGCTCAAGAGTTTGGGTCTGATCCCACCCTTGTGAAGGAGGGGAGTTTGGACACAGTTTTCCTGCAGGCCAACCTCAAAGGGCCGTTTGTCCAGTGAAGCTGGAATCAGATGAGTCTGGCTGGGGCACCTGCCCCTGGCATGCGGAGCATGGAGGCTGCGAGGTCGGCCAGGAATGGGGAGCTTCCTCTCCATGAAACCACCAGCAATATTCCCTATAGCCACAGACTCTTAAAAGCAGGTCAACCACAGGCAGCTATTTTTTAAACTGGTAACAATGTATTTGTCAGTTTTATCTTTGCTGTGCCCCCAGGGAGAGCTTTTTCCTCATCCAACACAGGACATCTGAAATAGCTTAACCCAATGCTGGTTGCAGATAATGGGAAGGAAGGTCTGCACCAACCCCAGGAGCCCACCCAGCACTGGTGTGATTAGCCTGCCCGCTCCTCTAGGGCAAGCTCAGCATGGATCTCCGATCACAGAGTGGGGATGGGAATCTTGGAGCTGCAAGGAGCCCCTGCTGGCCAGAGGCCACAAGATCTTGTGAGGAGCCTGTGATTAAATGTAATCATGACAGTGATGCCCAGTGGCCTCAGGTCATGCACCAGTTGAATGCCCCCCTAAAAGTCATTTATTGTCACCGGTCCCCAGTGGTCTGAACTCCGGACCGGGAGGAGGGTGAAGTTATCAGAGATGATATCTATAAAAGGTTTCCCCATCTGTAACATACTGCGTGACACTGGAGATGACAGGCCGCCTTTGCTGAGCTGCCCTGGAGGTGAACAGACAACTCGTCCGGAGGGAGCCACAGGGCTAAGCACTTGCCAGTGGAATTGCTGGGTCAGCGTCCCCTTCCAATGGTCACCCTCTGTCTTTAGGAGGAAGTTGAAATGGGGACATGGCTTCAAGGCCATTTTGTCAGTGGCCTGATCTGAGAACTCACCTTTGTGCATTTGGGTGGGGAGGAAGGGAGATCAGCTCTGTCCCTGTGCCTCTGACTTTCAGGGTCCTTATTTGCCAGTAGGTTGCAGCCAACGCACTCAGTGTTTCCCTGGAAGCCAGCTGGCTCCTCCGTGGCTAGCTGTCTCTCTGTCAGAATCCAGGGCTGAGGCCAGTGGGCAGTGTGTCACCATCAACCTCGGATACACCCCTGGCCTGCTTCTAACCCTGCCCACCCGCCTCCAGTTCCCCACTTCCTCCTGAGGATGCTTCAACGAGCTCACCCAGAGGTCTGCTTGCTAATTGCAGATGAGACATTGAAACCAAAGTGAGGGGGAGAGAGAAGCAGAGACCCTCAAGTCTATGTCTTCAGAGGTTACAGCTGGTCCTGGTGGAGTCCCACGGTCCACCTGCCATGGCCGGAAATGCATCCTCTGGTCTCCTGCAGGGGGAGCACAGGATCTGATGTCCCCAGGTGCCACCCCATGAGACCCACCACCACTGCCCACATCAGTGACTGAGCGTGGAGGGGACCGGTGCTGTCCATTCAGGTAGAACACAGGTCTCTTTTTCAAGAGCCACACACCCAATAACTGCCCCGTGGGGTGACGGACACATCTGGAACTAGCACGGGAACAGCAATAAATGCTTGACATTTTTCCTGACCTTATAGTTTACAGCCTGCACATTCGTTTGACGTGTGCACTGAGCTCCTGCTAATGGTGAACACGTGCACACCTGCGTCCGAGAGGCAGCAGGCAGGCCTGTATTCTCAGCCACACTCCACACATAAGTGAACTGCAAGGGATTATTATAAATAGGTAATTTGGTTATAATTGATCTTAATGATGTTAGAAATATTAGGTGACGTCATTGACCAGTTACAACATGGCAGGGAGTAAATGCTGCTGCTTTGTACTTTTTACGTGTGTTGCTTGTATAATAAACCCGGCGCTGCATTCCAGGAACCCAGATGTGCACCAAGAGTCACTTAGCATGCTACAGGAGTTGACCCATGAGAGGAAACAGGGAGTCACAGAACAGCTGGCCCTCGAGGCCCACCTTGCCGGACAGCCACTGGGGGCTGATGGAGACCAGCCCTGGTTTCACGCCGGGCACCAGCCATGGGCAGTAAAGCACCCTGGCTGGGATTCCTAATGAAACAAGACTGTACTGCAATGTGCGTCAGTCACAGCCGAGGCCGACCGCAATACAGAAATGAGAAAAATCAATGGGTGATTTACAGAGAGAGCGATTTTTATCTCTTAGATGTCAAACAATCAAGGAGAGTCTAACGTCTGATACCATGTTAATTTAAAAATGCAATAAACCAGTCATCAGAGACAGAGATGGAGCTGGTGTTCAAGGCCGGGAGGGAAAAGGGGTGGTGAAGCAGAGGGATCCTCACCCGCGTTCTCTCCTCCACCCACGCTGCTCTCCTGCAGGGAGCAGGGCGCTTTTGTCTCAATCCGCCATCTCGGCCACGTCCTCCTTTTCCTCTGCTCTCTTTGAAACAAGAAAGCCATTCTCTGGACCAGGGTGGGTACCTGAGGGGAAGCTCCTGCCTGGGGCTCTCCCTCATGCAGAGCCCTTTCTGATGACAGTGGACATGGGGAGGCTGCCCGTCAGGCCCTTGGTGCACAGCTGATCTCCAGGAGGCTTCAGTCATTCTGGAAGAGGTTTCACTTTGCTCCCCATGCCCTCGACTCCAACAAGGGCAGACTCTGGGGCTCCCACCCTTCCTGCTGCCTTTGTTCCAACCTTGTTATTCCTGAGCCTCTGTTCCACAACCTGCTCTGGGGACTCTCTGGGCCCCCAGAACCTCCAGATCTAGCACAGTGACACACAATGGCTCCCTCCCTCTCCTTTCTACGTGTGCTACTCCTCTTGCCCTCTCAGCTACTTGGACTGGGGACCACAGCCCTGCCTTGGGCATCTTCTACATCCGTGGCTTTGAAAGCTACACAGTGGGTGTTTAGAACGCATGCGTAGAACGGCAGACCCTGCCTGAGAAAGTGCCGCCATGCTGGTGGAGTCAGGAAATGAATAAGGAAGACGGTGCCCCAGCTGGCAGGGCACAGCCCATGGGAGAAACGGAGCACAAAGGCAGGTGTGGACATGCCACGGGCCTCCTGTGGTCAGGGTCCTGCTCGGTCACAACAGACCTGCTGCCCTCAGCTCAGGCTTAGTTCATGGTGGGTGTGTGATTAATAGATATCAAAGCAGTGAGTGAAATAAATGAGTCAAATGAAAAGAGGGAGTGATGGAAAGAAAAGAGAGGAGGAAGAAGATGGAAGAGAGCAATGTGCGGTGTTCTCGGGTACTGAGGGGCAGCTGGAGAGGCCATGGCTTGGCACTACTGAGCTGTCCTGAAAGTCACTTTGGGTGAGTTGTGCTATAGCCATTGACAACTTCACCACCGTGAGCTGTGCCTTCTAAGACAGGGAGCCTGTTTCACACACACACACGCACAGAACATCTTGAGGGGGCTCCACTGCAGTGTGGCTATAAGCACAGATGATAACCCCGCCCCAGGCTGACCCTGACCTTCCCTGACCTGTAGACCTGGGAAAAGAGTGTTCAAGCTTACACACAGACAAGGTGGGCATGCGAGGAAGGGAAAGGGCTGGACAGCAAAATTCCAACCTTCCCACTGAGCTTCTCAACCAGGGAGCAGTCTGGGCCACGATGGCACCTGGACCAGACGGTTTCTGTATGTCCTCTGAGCCTGGATGTGTCATGAAAAGGATGAAGTGCCAGGAAGCCCAGTAACGAAACCAGAGAGCTGGTGGGGACAATACTAAGGTCAAGGAGCAGGGGCTCCAGCGGCTGACTTCTCCAGACACGGAACCATCTTTACAGGCTCAGTGACAAGGTCCAGGGAAATGCTAATGAGCACTGGTGTGCTGGCATCCTGGACAGCTGGGCTAGAAGCTCAGAGCAGACAGGCCCATGCCTCTTGCAGGACACAGGGACAGTTACCTCCAAACTCTCCAACTTCTTGCTCCACTGACACCTGGTTCCTGAGAAACTCAGGACTTGGGAGGGCTGGTGGCTGCTGACCTTGCCTCCCCGGCACAGCTCAGCTTGGTGAGGACACTGGTTTCCAAGCAACCAAACAACAGCTCTTCCATTACAGCTCTTCATTTTACAAAGCAGCGGCTCCGGAGAATCATATAATCAAATTGGCCAAGGCTTCACCTCCCTGGAACAAGTGGAGCCCCCTACGACCTTCCTGAGACCCCCTTCCACCAAAGGTAAATAGACGTGTCTGAACCATGCCTCGCGGGGACTCCCAATCTTGTATGAATTGGACAAGTGAGCTGGTCTTGAGAATTCAATCAGCCAGGTGATGACCCAATCATCTGCTGACCAACGGGCCATTTCATGTGCCCTGTCCCTTATTGAAGAAATCACAACACTTCTCTGAAGGGGAAACACGGCCTCTGGTTTGAACATGCCCATCTGCCTGGATCTAGCTGTGTGCATCTGCCACGTAGCCTGGCTGGCCTTCTTCTTTCTGAGGTTCTCTTCAACTTGGGGTGACTTGAGCTCAAAGAGAAGAGACCCTGATTGTCTTCTCCCTTTTTTCTCTCCCTCCAGGACCAAGCAGGTCACCCTCTCCCCTCTGTTCCGCTTTCCCCTGGCTGCACCGCCTGCTGATTCATGGTGTGTCACTTTGGGGCACTCATTGGAAGGGAATAATGGTGCTTGATTATGTGGCAAAAGAGAAAAATGAAAGAAGGAAAGAAAGCAAGCTCATGGCACCTGCTTCGCCAGCTGAAAACCTCTGGCTCCCTGGCCTGGCCAATGTATGGCCACTCATTTCTCCCGCCACAGCCCTCTTCTTTGCTCTCTGTCTTCGGCAGCCCCATTTCCAGCCCAAGATCTCCCCCAGTGGCGCTCACTGGCAGTAGCGCCTCCTCTTTAAGAGCTCTGTGGTCCCCACCCCAGAAAGGTTATGAGGATCCCGCCCCTCGCAGCCCAGTCTCGAAGGTGCTGAGCTCCCTGACGCCCAGACACTGTCCCAGGAGCTGTGTGGCAGGCTGCTGGCTCCAGCTGCATGGTCTGGGACCCTCTGTAAAACATGCACATTCAGTGAGATGCAATAAGGACAGAGATGCCATATTTGTAAAGAATATGACAGGTTCTGGGTCCACAGGTGCTGCACAGGGTATTCAACCAACTGCGGCTCAAAAATAGCTGGGGAAAAAACTGGATCTGTACCGAGTATGTACAGACTTCCTGTCATTATTCACTAAACAATAGAGCATATGACAACAACTTACGCCGCATTTACACTGCATTAGGTATCACAAGTGACCTGAGATGATTGAGGGAGTGTGATCGCTATGTGAAGGTTCTATGCCATTTTCTATGAGGGACTTGAGCTTCTGGGGGGTTCCTGAAACAGCTCCCTGGATCCTGAGGGATGACTCTGCTGCCTAATCAGAGGAGATCAGAAGCCGGGCACGGTTAGATGAAGTAAAAACTAGAGAACTCTAAGCTAGCGCACATCCCCAGCCCAACGGAGAGGTCTACCAACTCCAGAGGCCTCAGGGAACCAGAGAGTCTTTCCTCAGGGGTTGCATCCTGCAAGGTGAGTGTGGGGACAGCTGCAGGAAGCCCGTCTACAAAAAGCAGCTAATGCCAAAGGGTGACCTCCAGGCCTCAACATGCAGGAATTGCTGAGCCTACATTCCAGCTTCTGCCTTCAGACACATTTTCCCGTCTGCTGGGAAGGCTCTGGCCAACTCCCTTCCACATTCAGTTATCCAAGGACCCATCACAGAGCTGGGATGGAAATTAGGGATGAGACTTTAGCTCTCGCTCTTCTAGGGCTAAGAGCTGGGCGCTGGTCTGCTTGGCGTCTGCGTTCATCTCTGAACTCCTGGGCATCTGCAGCGCTCCCTCACCGGCCCTGCCCCAGGGCTCTCTGTTATTTATGAAACTGTCTTTTCCAGACAGATCTCACGGAGCTGCCAAATGTCCCCGCTCCCTCTATCAGCCTGGTCTGGGAAGACCTGGGAAATACAGATGGGCAAGACCCCCTGCTTGAAAGAGATGTGATTACAAACAGCAGGACCGGGACATGAGCTCACAAGCACCAGATGGCAGAGGGAGGCACCACCCGGGAAGTCTGTTTGGTGCCTACCCCAGACAGATGCTCATATTCTGTGGGGACCTCCGGTTGCTGCCTCGATTCTCTTCCCCTCTTGCACACTACTACCAGTGCTTGACGTGTCCCAAACATAAACTCTCTGGGATCATGCGGGGCAAGCACTGAGCAAAACCACAAGACAGAGCAGTTGTTGGTAATAGGAGTGCCGGACAAAGAAGAGTGTTTCCAGGCAACTTCCCGGACGTTACTACATGTGGTCCAATTTCATGTGCACACAGCATTCCAAAGATCAGACCTGTTCCATTTTAAAGGTGGAAAACAGCGTTTTGGAGAGCTGGAGCCATGTTCAAGGCGGCAGCCTGCCCACGGTAAAGAGGTCTCCGCCTCTCACCCACTCACCACCTGCCTCCATGCGAGGATCAGGGGTCCCAGTTTTGAAGTTGACTTTGGTTGTTCATTGTTACATGACCCCTCTCAACTTCATTCTTCTTCTCTGCAAGATGGAGCGTCTGATCTGCCTCCATGCCTGGGGCTGCGAGGACCCACTGAGATACAGTATGGATCTGCTTCCTAAAGCACGTTGTCATTATCGGGATTTGGATTGAAACCAAGTGAACACACTCGCTCCCAGGCTTCAGTGTGTAGTGACTCCAAATGAAACGATAACAGCATTTTGTTGGACTATGTGCACTTCAGTAGGGTCAAAGCTTGATGCTAAAGGAGGGAAGTTCTAGCAAGAGGCTCACATCTCATTTAGCCTTCAAATAAAAGGGGCCAGGGGCTTGGAAGGAGTTATGGATGTGGCAGGGACCCTTCTCAAAAAGTCACAAATCAGCCATATATGATAAACCCCAAGGCCAACATAATTCTAAACAGAGAAAAATTAAAAGCATTCCCTCTAAAAATGGGAACAAGACAAGGATGCCCTCTTTCACCACTTTTATTCAACATTGTCGTTGAAACTCTAGCCAGAGCAATTAGACAGAAGAAAGAAATTAAAGGTATACAAATAGGTAAAGAAGAACTCAAATTATTAGCCAATGATGATTCTATATTTGAAAGATTCAAAACATTCTACCAAAAATCTTCTAGAACTAAGAAATGAATTCAGCAAAAGAAGCAGGATTATAAAATGAACAGCCATATCAAATACTTTCCAGTAATGAATCCACTGAAAGAGAAATAAAGAACACTACCCCATTCACAATCACCTCAAAAAAATAAAATACTTGGGAATCAATCTAACAAAAGAGGTGGAAGACCTCTACGAAGAAAACTACAGAACATTAAAGAAAGAAATTGGAGAAGACCTTAGAAGATGGAAAGACCTCCCATGCTCCTCGATAGGCAGAATTAATATTGTCATATATTCACTGGCCATACTACCAAAAGAATTATACAAATTTAATGTGATTCCTATTAAGATCCCAATGACATTTTTCAGAACTAGAAAAAAATGATCATGAAATTCATTTGGAAAAATAAGACCTAGAGCAATCCTTAGCAAGGAAAGTGAAGCAGGAGGCATCATAATACCAGACCTCAAACTATACTACAGAGCTATAGTAATAAAAACAGCATGGTATCGGTACCAAAGCAGACATATAGACCAATGATACAGAATAGAAGACACAGAAACAAACCCACATGAAGACAGGTATCTCATATTAGACAAAGGTGCCAAAAAATTCACTGGAGAAAAGATAGCTTATTCAACAAATGGTGCTGGGAAAAATGGAAAGCCACATGTAACAAAATGAAATTAAACCCTTATCTTTCATCCTTCATGAAATTCAAAGTGGGTCAAAGACTTAGGCACTAGAACAGATACCCTGCAAATACTAGAAGTAAAAGTAGGTCCAAATCTTCACCATGTCAGCCTAGGATCTGACTTCCTTAACAAGACCCCTAAAGCACAAGCAGTTAAATCAAGAATCAATAAATGAGATGCACTCAAACTAAAAAGCTTCTTTTCAGCAAAAGAAACAAAAAATAATGTGAAGAAAGACCCTACAGATTGGCAGAAAATCTTTACCCCATGCACCTCAGATAAAGCATTAATCTCTAGGATACATGAAGAACTCAAAAAACTTAACACCAAGAAAACCGAATTACCCAATCAATAAATGGGGTAAGGAGCTGAACAGACACTTCACAGAAGAAGATATACAATTGATCAACAAATACATGAAAAAATGTTCAACATCTAGAAATTAGAGAAATGCAAATCAAAACTACTCTAAGATTTCATCTCACTTCAAACAGAACGGCAATTATCAAGAATACAAGCAACAATAGATGTTGGTGAGGATGTGGGGAAAAAGGTACACTCATACATTGCTGGTGGGAGTGTAAAATAGTGCAACCATTATGGAAAATAGTACAGAGATTCCTCAGAAAACTTGGAATGGAACTACCATTTGACCCAGTTATCCCACTCCTTGGTTTATACCCACAGGACTTAAAATCAACATACTACAGTGATGTAGCCACATCAATGTTTATAGCAGCTCAATTCACAATAGCTAAACTATGGAACCAACGTAGGTGCCCTTCGATAGATGAATGGATAAAGAAAATATTCCACATGATGGAATATTACTCGGTTTTAAAGAAGAATGACATTCTGGCATTTGCTGGTAAATGGATGGAGTTAGATAATATCATGCTAAGTGCAATAAGCCAAACCCCAAAACCCATAAGTCAAATGTTTTCTCTGACATTCAGATGCTAATTCACAATAAGGGCAGGGATGGGAGGCTAAGGAAGAATAGAGTTACTTTAGGTAGAGGTGAGTGAAGGGAGGCGAAGGGGTTTGGGGGAAGGAATGACAGTAGAGTGAAACAGACATTATTAGCTCTTATACACATATGACCGAATGACTGATGTGATCCTGCAATATGCATAATCAGAAAAATTAGAGATTACACTTCATTTATGTATGTATGATCTATCAAAATGCATAAATGCATTCTACTGTCATGTACAACTAATTAGAACAAATAAAATTTAAATTTTTTTTAAAAAAGTTGCAAATCACACCAGGGAATAATGTAGTGAGTTGAACAGAGTCTCTTCCAAATCTAACTCTATCCAAAACACAGATTTGGAAATAGGGTCTTTGCAGACATAATTAGTTCAGGTGAGATCCTACAGAATAAGGGTGACTGGCTTCCTTATTAGAACAGAAAATAGAGACCCAGAGACACAGAAAAGAGGGACACATGAAGACAAAGGCAGAGATCTGGAGTGATGGGATCAATGAGCCAAGATCACCAAAGACTGCTGCCCAGCACCCTGAACCAGGAAAGTCAAGAGAAGTCCCCCAGGGAGACCAAGAAGGGAGCATATCCCTATGCCTTGATTTCAGACTTCTGGATTCTGGAACTGAGAGCAATACATTTCTGTGGTTTCCAAGCCACCTGGTTGGTGGCACCCTGCGTTCACAAATGTGAACGGTAACGGCAGATCCCGGGTGGGTGCTGGGCCTTGTTTGCAGTCTCCTTCATCTAACCAGGAGCACATGATGAGAACCATCACTTCCCGGGGACACCACAGAGGATCAGCTCTGCAGAGGCAGCAGGACTCAGGACCTGGGCTCAGTCAGGGCCACAATACCACGCAGGGCCACCTCCTGCTTCTCACCACAATTGACTGGTGTGCCTAACCTAAAGGAGCGGAGCCCCACTTCACTCGGAGCCATGGGGGTCCGGACAGCCTACCTAACATGGGCTAGCTGTGGCGGAGGCTCCACCCTTAACCTCAGGTTCATTTTGATAGAGGTCGTTCCCAAAGGCAAGGCCCATTTTCCTGCCTCCCTAATTTTCTTAATTTCTGCATTAATGACTCAGAATTGCCTTGGAAACACCAACCACCCTGTGATGACGCGGAACTGTGACAGTCTCAGTTATCTTGAGGCAGGGAGGACGTCAGGCCCCTCGTTAGTGGGCTGCTGGTGGAGGTGGCGTCTGTGTGTATGACAGGAGGTCATTGGTTGCACATGGGCTTCGTGGTCCGGGAGGAATCTGCAATCCTATTTCCTGATTGTCAGGAGGCCTGTGTCCTGTGTCCCTTTACCTGTCTTTTCTTTCCTGATCTAATGAAGGTCAGTGAAGCAGGCGACCACATCCTTAAGAACTGGGCAGAGACCGGGATCAACAGCATGATGGACTAAGGAGCCTTGGGTGGGTCAAGTCCACATGCTCGGGGTATCAGGTTCTCCAATTCTCTTGGATCGCAGAGTCCTTCTACCTTGACTTTCCTGTGACTCAGTTGTGTCCACGACCCAAAAGTCAAGGGGTGGCTAATCAACCCTTTAATCTTGACCCCGCTGAACCAAATGAACAGTCACTTTTTGGAGTTGCATCAGGATCCCAGCTGAAAAAACAGGTTTTCACTTACTTAATGTCCGTCCATTTTTTTCTCCCCCAATTGGTAGGAGACTTTTAAAATGCATATGGTGGCCTCTCAAATATCCTGGGAGTTGAGACGTGTCTAATAAATCCTCTACTGGCTTCTGCCTCTCTGGCATAAGCTCTGGAAACAAGATGCACAGGCTCACCACCTCCCCGGCTCCCTTCCTTCAGAGGTGGAGGGGTGCCACCTCCAACCTCACCTCACCTTGCCCACTAACTTTGTCACAGGGGCACCTCAGGGTGGAAGGAAATTCACACCTCGGGGTCCTCAGTCTTGCTCAGCTCTCTCCTGCTACACCTGTGAGCCCCTGCCGTGTCTAGCTGCTCCTACAGGCCATGCTGAGGACCGTCCACACCCTGAACTGCCACTAGGGTCGCCAGGCTGGCTCTGAGCCTGTGCTTACAAGGTCTCCCTTCTTGTCTCTTCTGACCACTCCCCTCCCAACAGGACAAGGAGTCATGAGGCTGGCCTTTTGGTAGGCCATACCCTGTTCTCCTCCCAAGGGCAGAGGCTCCTTGACCTGGGGTGGAGTCCCCATGAACCCAAACCAAGGTGAAATATCACTGGGTCAAACCATTGCGAGTCAAGGTCCATCTGTACCTGGCATCCAGGGATTCTCTCCCACCAGGGCCATCCGTGCATGGTCAGCATGGACCTTTTTCTTAGGCTGGTCAAGCATGAGCCATCCATAGTCTGAGCACTCAGCCCACCAAGTGACCAAGGCAAAAAATGACTAAAGCCCACTTCCTTGTTCCAACCTAGCTGGCGGACTCCAGCACACAGGAAGGAAGGAGTAGGGGTGGTGAGACCTCCATATGAGCCATCATTCGGAGAAACTGACAGAGCTCCAGGAGAAGTGTCTGGTCAACGTGGCCTTCTCTGGAAACACCTCTCAAGCAAGACCCACCGAAAACATCTGGCTTCCCTTCATGGTTTTCGGGCTGATGTTGATCTCTCTGGGCTGGACATGACCACAGCAGGAGGAAACAGCTGTCCCCCCCACCCCACCCCACTCCCCGAGGCCTGATGACACTCCTCAAGTTCAACTTCAAGTAAGAGTGGACAGGTTGCAAGGGGGGCACCAGTGAGCTCAGGAGGACTCAGGACGTTTCTGCTCACCCCCTGCAGCATGCTGGGCTGCGGGGGCCCAGACTCGTGTCTGAGCCAGCAAGGACTTCACCAGTACATCCTTCCAAGGAGGCCACGGCTGCTCTTTACATCCATCTTCTGTGTTGGGTCAGCATTCATTTTTCTTTAAAATATTTCCCGAGTTAGTTTTCTTTGTGCCCCACATACCTCATGCCAGCCAAGCCTGTCTGCCATCTTCTACCTCTCCCCTCGCCTGGGCCCACGTGCATGGCTGTTGTCAAGGCAGATGCTACACAACGCTGCATTCACAGGTGCTCTGAGGAAGGCCAGGGACCCCAGCCATGTTCTCTGGAGCCCCCCATTCCTGAAAACTCTCCTGTCCTGTTACGTTCCTTCCAGCCAAGGAAATCTGCTTTGGAGAACCCCTAGGCCCAGAAACTCACGGGGAAAAGAATTTTTTTTTTTTTTTTAACTAAAACCATCTATCACTTCCACCTCTTTGGAAATGCTTTCATGTTTCCACTACTTTGTTCTATTTCATTTTCAGTACCACCTCTGTGGGGGCTGAGGGGGTCAGCAACATGCTCATGAGAGATATAAGATGCTGTTGTTTTTAGAGAACAGACTTTGATCCTGAGAATGTATATTTCAGGTTCTGCCCATCACCACTGGGGGTGGGGGGAGAACAAAAATTTGATTTGTTCTAAAATATTCCCGCCTACTCAGTGGGTTGAACTGTGACCCCCCCAGTCCCCCTGGCCAAGTCCTTATCCCTATACCTGGGAACACGAGCTTATTTGCCAAAGGGCTTTTGGCAGCTAGAATTAAGGTGAGGATCGTGAGAGGTGATCATCGTGCTTTAGGATGGACTTTAAATCCATGTTAAGTCCTCCTAAGAAATGGGTGTGGAGAAGCACAGAGGGGAGGCCACTGAGAAGACAGAGGCAGACGCTGAGTGACGGCTCTCCAAGCTGAGGAACAACAGGATCCCCAGCAGCACAGGAAGCTGGGGGCTCAGCCTCTGGGAGGAACCAACCTAGCCAGAGCCTTGACTCAGGACCTTCCACCTCCAGAACCGCCTGCCACCCAGTTCGTGGCACAGGAAACACAGCCCAGGTCTTTGCACACACTTCAGGGACAGAGTCCAAAGCTGCCTCTCTGTCAAGGGAAGCAGGGAATGGTGGCGGAAGTGCCCACCTGGCCTCCGCTGCATAAATGAGTCATCAGGGAAGTTTCCACTTATCCACGAACATGCACCCACCCACCCACCGATGAGGCCATGAACCGTGGCTACACGTCAAGGTCATGGCCTGTTCCATTTAGCAAAGCAAAATTAAAATCAAAGAACGGAGCTGCAGTCGAGCCCTGCCTGCTCCATAGACTCGCAGAAGACGCCCCACCCGGGTGGAGTGGGTCCCAGGGCCAATCTGATATCTTCCTGCAAAGTCACTCTTCCCTCCCAACTCAACCTCCTTCACAGTGACATGCTACTTCTTAATGTCCCACACTGATTGATTCACGTGGGTTTTCAGCCTCCAAACCAACATGTCACCAGGAACTATCCCTTCTTCCTCTACTGATGGCAGAGGAGTGGCCCATCACCCTGTACTGGCATGGTTTAAACTGCTTCCTGGCACCTTGCTCTCCAGCACCTCTCTCTAAAGCCACACTATGATTATGTCCTTTCTCAAGAACCTTCCATGGCTCCCGGCTGCCCTTCCACCTGCTAATGTTCCAGTTCTATTAAACCAGCCATTCTCCTCTACTCCCATGAGGTGGGCCTTCCTGGGATCCCCATCCTCACACCCACCTTTGCTCTCCCTTCTGTGACTTCACATGCACTCTAAACTGTCCTGGGTGCACTCCAATCCCCTTCATGTATAAAAGCCCTATCCACCATCCACTCCTCCTGAAAAGCCTAATCAGAATCTCCAGATGCCTCCCAGTCTGAACTGCCCTGATAAGAATGCTGGCAGGTCTTTGCACTCTCTCTCTCTTACAATGGATTTATAGACATCTACTGAGCCCTGGAGGTGCCTGGTGACGCACAGAGGAATCAACGCCAGTCTGTGCTCAGTGGGAACATGCATCTCCTATGGGGAGATGAGTGTGTACGTGAACTGGTCCAAGTTAGAGTAATGGGTGCTGGAGGGATTGAGAGCCCACAGAAAGGAGCTCAGGAGGGCCCAGACCTTCTGTTCAGCTGCATTGCCTGTCTCTGCTGAGCCATGCCTCAGGGACCTGGAGTGGAATGGGACGTGGTCCTGACTCAGAGGTTTTCCTGATTAGCTGGTCCTCCTTCAGGGAAGAACATGACTTTTCTAGATGTTAGAGGATACACAAGGACTGGTCAGGGAGATAAGCAGAGAAGGAGCCTGCAGAGCTGCAGGGCCTGGTTGTACCAGAGGACATGGCCTCTTGATGGAATGTGACTTGAGTGGCCAGAGCCAGGGGGAGGGATGGAATTACACCAGTGCTATGGTCTCTCCCAAATCCACATGCTGCAATCCTAAGCCCCAGGGTGATGGTATTAAGGGATGGGTCTTGGGAGGGATGATTAGGTCACAAGGGTGGGGCCTTCATGAGTGGGTAAGTGCCCTTATGAAAGAGGCCAGAAGGAGCTTGTTTGCCACTCCCACCATCTGAGGACACAGTGAGACGCCTCCATCTATGAACCAGAGGGCAGGCCAGCGTCCCCAGACGCTGCCGCTGCTGCTACCTGGATCCTGGACTTCCAGCCTCCAGAATTGTAATAAATAAATCCTGCTCCTCACCAGTCATCCAGAGTATAATATTTTACTGAGCAGCCCACATGAACTAAGACAACCAGGCGAGGAGAAAAGTCATGGCCGTGTCAGAGGGCCTTCCATCGCTCTGCTCATGCTGCCCCCTCTTACCACTGGCCAGGGCCTCCCCACTGGCACATCAAGTTCCAGCACTTGATGTCTGCCCTGCAGGAGACACGGGAAGCTCAAAATCAATACATGCCAACCAGAAGGCCTCCTCTTCCCACTCAGTCTCCTTCCTCCCGTGCACTTCCTTTCTCTCTGGAAGGCAACGTCTGATTGCCGGAGCTGGAAACAGGGGCCATTTTCCTTATCCCCTTTCCTGTTTGCCCTGCCAAGCTTAGCTCACTGTGTTGGATCTGCACTGAGCAGAGAGCCTGTAGGTTGGCATCACTTCCCTGTGGGAACCCATTCCCGACATCCACTCTGTCTCTAACCCTAGTCGCGGGGTTTTAGTGAGACAGAGACTGCTGGGGTGCAGACTTCACTCCCAGCCTCCTTTGCAGCATATATGTTTACAAGCCACAAATGAACTTCTACCTTCCATAAGCCACTGTGTCCCACAGGGGTCTACCATTGCCACTTAGCCAGTGCCCTGAATAACACAGGTCTCAATTCACTTCTGCTTGGATCGTTGCAGTAGCTGCCCATCTAGTCTTCAAACCTCTCATTTGTGCCTTAGAAATGGGGTCCCCGTTTGTCCTCCAAATTTTCTTTACTTAGACTGGTCAAAGCCCATTCTTCAGGCTGCTGAATATTCATTTTATCTCATTGGATGAAATGTCCTCTCTACTCGCTCCACCCAAGGATCACAGTGGGCCAAAATGTCAGAAGCCTGCAGAAAGGTTGGAAATGACCTCAGAGGGCAAGGAGCTCTTGCTGGGGCCTTGTGGCAAAATCTAGTGGACAGGAACCAGGATGTGGGGCCTGGGAGCCAGAACCTGATGGCAGCCTCATCCTACGCCATCTCCAAGCATTTGGGGAGCTTCGGTTGAGACTCTGAGCGTGCCAGAGCAGCCAATGGGAAGTTCTGCTCCTAGTCAACACGGAGCTCCAGATGCCTTCGATCCTGGCTCTTCCAGGCAATTACCCACGGCCTGTGCCAACGAAATTTTACATTTCTCTTCCTGTCTTACTGTAAATAATCCAATTTCAAAGGCAAATGTGCCATGCTTCCTCCCACGTACTTCTTATTTTATACATCACATCTCGCCTTTCCATCAAGATAAGAAAGTTGTCCTACATACCAAAATAACCCCCTCGCTACAATCCGGAATGTTCAACTGATTACAGGAGCAGAGGGTTTCCAGGATGGATTCTGGGGTGCTCTTCATGACTAGGAGGCAACCACATATTCCTCGATGGTCAGGGAGGTTGCATGGAAACTTCTAGACCTGTCCTGAACCCCTTCCTTCTGTGGGGGGAGGAAGTGGGAAGTGCACCTAGATGGGGGTGGGACTCAGGGATGGGATGCAGGGACGCCGTGGAGCAGGGTCTTGGAGGCAGCCTCTAAGCCAGAGGCAATCCCAGACTTCCCGGAGGTGATGCAGCAGAGCTGGTATTGGCTTATTGGGACCACTGAACTTCCAGTGTCTGACACAGCATGGCACCGGCATTTGCTGTTTGTCACTTTGGTTGTGATAATTCGAAAGTTTCCGGGGAATTCTCCTCCCTTAAGTTGAAATTGCTCCTAAGTTGAAATTCTCAGGGTTTTCCCCTGGCCTCCTCCCTCTTCTCCTTCCTCATTATCCAGATGATCTCCTGCTTGGCCAATAGGCAGCTGTAGAAGCTTGCAGGTAAAGATGATACATAAGGGAGTAAAATTCAAGTACACGGGAATCCAACTTGGTCCAGCTGAGCTGGCCTGTGTGGTCACAGTTCTGCCAAACCCAAAGTCCCCACACCTCCTGCTCCTCCTTGCATGGTCAGGTGCCCTCCTCCATGCAGTGCTCACCCCAGCGGGTTCTCCTCCTCCTCCTCTGGACTCCCTCACTGGGCCACGCCAGTCCTCAGAGCACCGTGCCCCTCTCCCTTAGAGGCAGATTTATCAGGTGTGCAGACTCATGTTTGTTTGTACATTTCTTTAATTGATGTCCTCTGTCCTGCACTGTAACTCTTCATGAGGATAGGGACAACATGTTTTATTAACCACGTCACCATGGTAACATGCAACCCATATCCCCGACACCTTGAGCATCCTCTAATGCACCCCTCGGGCCCCAAACCAGTCCTTCTCCCACTTGTCAGGCCTAAATCAGTACCCGAGGCTTTTAACTCAATACTTCCTAGATCCCTGGGCCAGAAACTTCCGGAGCCAGGCCCCTGGAGCCAGCCTCCGCTCCAGATCCGCTCTCCCACAGCTGTCCTCCTGGCCTTTCCTGTTGGGTGCATCCGGGGCCCTGGCTTCTGTGTATTAAGTGTTCTCGCTGATGACCACGCGGTCTGAACATGATGCCTCATTAGCATCTGGAGGATCCCTGAGGATTGGCTGGTGTTTATCCATTCCCTTAGACAGAAAGGAGAAAAAGAAAATAAGGAAGCTGACTGACGTCACACAACCAGCAGGCCGGCCCAGGTTCCGCTTTGCATCTATTTTTCAACTCTGCTTTCCTGCTATGTAGCTTTCTCAAACCCCTCCATTTCATTAAGCATGCTGTGTGCTCGTCTCCCCAAGAGGGAACCTAAGAATGCTGCACACATGATTTTGAGGAGCAGGAGAGGATCCTTCGTCACAATGGCCAACACTGGTGGGGACCACGCCAGTCATGGTGTGTACTGGACAGGTAACGCTCATCCCAATTAAACATGTCCAAGATGGCGCCAGGGGCAGAAGCCCTCGTCCCAAGGGCAGGGTCTGTGCATAGAGATGGTCTATGGGGAGCATTGGCACCGCTGGAGTAGAACCAGGCAGCCACCACAAGCTGTACAACGTGACCACAGGTGAGAGGTAAGGGGACATGGTCAGCTACTTCATCCTAGCCAATGCTTTTCTCTGTAGCAATGTCACTGTCCTCACTTGACTGGGCATCAAGTTGTTGGATGGCAGCATTCCATTTGTCTTTGAGTCAGGGCCTTGGGTACTGTTTCAGTCAGCGTTTTTTGCTGCTGCAACTAAAGGACCCGACCAGAACAACTGTACAGGAGGAAGGGTTTATTAGAGGGCTCATGGTTTCAGAGGTCCCAATCCATAGACAGCAGGCCCATTCCTTATGGATCAAGGTGAGGCTGAACACTATGGAAGAAGAGTGTGGCAGAGGGAAGCAGCTCACATGATGATCAAGAAGCAGAGAGAGACTCCACTTTCCAGATGCAAATATGCATACCCCAAGGCCATGCCCAAATTCCCACCTCCTCCAGCCATGCCCTACCACCTCAGTGACCACTCGGTTGATCCCTATCAGGGGATTAATTCACTAATTTGGTTAAGACTCAACCCAATCATTTCTCCTCTGAACCTTCTTGCATTGTCTCATATGTGAGCTTTTGGGGGACATCTCACATCCAAATCATAACATTTGGCCCCTGGCCCCCAAAAGCTCACAACCATCTCACAATACAAAATACATTTTGTCCATTTCCAAGAGTCCCCATAGTCTCAACAGTTCCAAGCTGCTCAAAGTTCAAGTCCAAAGTCTTCTCTGAGGCTCAAGGCAATCTTACATGGTGAGCTTCTATAAAATTAAAAGCAATTTACAAGCATCCAATATATAATGGTATGGAGTAAACATTTCCATTCATAAAATTAGAGGCATAGAAAGAAGGGATGGGACCAAAGCAAGACCAAAATCCATCTGGGCAAATAGGTCCTATAGACCTGTGTCCTGCATGTGGAGCACATGGCATGATGTCCCCTCCAAAGGGCTTGGGTAGGTCTGCCCTTGTGGCTTTGTTGGTTGCAGCCCAAGTGGCCTTTCTGTTGGCTTGTATCTGCTCAATTCCTGCAGCTTTCCTAGGATGATGTCCCATGTTACTAGCATTTCTTAATCTCGGGGTTCTCCATTGAAGCTTGGGCTTCCTCCCCATATCTCCACATCTTGCCTTCTCAGGGGTTGCCTGCAAGGACTCCAACCCTGCTGCACTTTGCCTGGTCTCCAAGGCCTTCCTTTGAAATTTTGGTGGAAGCCGCCATGAACCCCTAACTGCAGCATCCTGCATTCCTGCAGAACCAGCACCACGTGGTTGACACCAAGGTCTGCCGCCATCTTGAGCAGTAGCCAAACCTCCAGGGACCCTGGCTACAGCAGCCTCTGAGTGCCTGGGTGGCTGAGCATGTTGAAAAAACTTCCTAGGCCCCTGGTGCAAGAAGGGTACCCTGCGGGTCTCTTCTCAGGAGAATTTTCACTTTTATTCCCTAAAGCTTAAGTGTGGTCTTGCCAGCTCTTGAGGTGCCCTCAAGCCATCTTTGTTATTGTCTCTAGGCAAAGTCTTTGGCATTTCTTTAGTGGTGGTAATGTCTTTAACAACTGCAACTTCCTTAGCCCCAGTTTTACTCCCAACTTTCAAGTTCACATTTTCCAAGTCTTTCCGCTCTGCTTTCTGCTCCTGATTATCACAATAAATTTGGCTAAGAGCCGCCAGCAATACCCATGCCACTCTTTGAATGCTATGCTGTCTAGAACTTTCTTCTGCCAGATTAAGAAGTCCATCACATTCACAATCAGCCTCACAGAAAGTCTCAGGACACAGGCAAAATGCTTCTTAGACAAAACATAACATGAATAGCCGCTAGTCCAATTGCCAATAGTGTCCTCCTTTTCCTCTAAACCCTCTTGAGCCCTATCTTCACTGTCCACAGTCCTATTGGCATTCTGGTCTTCTGAGCTCCCACTAGAATCAGCCATTAAGCTTCACTAATAACAACCGAAAGCATTTCCAGGTTGCAAAGATATACATCTCAAAATTCCTCCCACCAATTCCAAAATGCTCCAAAAGCTTCTGAACCACATGGTCAGGTTAGTAACAGCAAAGACCCCACTTCTTGGTACCAATTTCCATTTTTAGATAACTTTTTTTGCTGGTGTGACTAAAAGACCTGACCAGAATAATTGTGAATGGGTTAATGTCTTTTTCCAGAGGAGGAGAAGTTTATTTCAGGTCTTATGGTTTCAGAGGTCTTAGTCCATAGAAGGCTGACTCCGTTCCTTGGGGCTTGAGGTGAACCTGAACATCAAGGCAGAAGAGTGTGGCACAGGGAAGCAGTTCACACGGTGATTAGAAAGCAGAGAGAGACTTTCTGGACAGATACAAATATATACCCAAAGCCATGCCCGAATTCCCACATCCTTCGGCCACACCCTACCACTTCAGTTACCACTCAGTTAATCCCTATTAGGGGGGATTAATTCACTGATTGGGTTAAGACTCTCACAACCCAATCATTTCTGAACCTTCTTGCACTGTCTCACATGTGAATTTACAGGGGACATCTCATACCCAAACCATTAACAGGTACTGAGTGACATTTTACTCTACCCCATGCCAACCAATCTCTATGTATTTGTTATAATTTGGCACATGCACCAAGACTTGGTACATAGAGAAGAACCATGGAGGACTGATCACCTGGAAACTCAAGTTGAAGAACTTACTGGGGCCAAGGGCGTGTGAGGCCAAGGATTATTTTGTTATTGGAAATGAGAGCAAAGCAAACTGTCGCCAAGGTGAAAAGCACCCAGGGAGCAGCCTATTACCTGGAAGGGAATAGCCAGAGCTCATTCCACCCTTCAGTTCACTTCAGCAAACACTCGATGGTCACCCCCTGTGCAGGGGAGACTGGATGTGTGAAGGCATAAAACAACAATCTTATTAAAAGTCATGCTCCTTTGAAGCATCTGAATTAGTTATAAGAAGGAGCCTTTTCATTATGAGGGAGGCTATGAACCTAGTTCCCTGGGGCAGCTCCCTGATATCAGCATCCAGACTGAGAGGTCGAGCATTATTGAAGACGGGTGAAAGATCCCAACCAGTTGAATGAATAATTTGTGAACACGACCAAATTTCACCTTCCGTGTCTGGTCTGACAAACCTGGAGATGTTTTCCCAGGGCATTTAACTTTAATTTTGCTTTCTGACCCCTCACCCACCAAGAAGAGAAGATAGAGCTGTGGGAAATCATGGCAGCCGGGGTACAATGAAAACTCAAACCCATTCACCGCAGGACTCAAAGATGCAAACAGATGCACTTCATGAGGGAGGTATTATGCTGTGGATGTGGTTTGTCCCCACCCAAACTCACAAAGTGTGAGATAAATAATGATTCCCAGTGTAACCATGTCAAGAGGTGGTGTGACCTTCAAGAGATAATTAGGCCATGGGGGGCTCTGACCTCATGAATGTGTTAATGTCTTTTTCCAGAGACTGGGTTAGGTTGAAGTGAGTTCGGTGGAGAAACTAGTTACAGCAGAAGTGGGTTGTTATAAAGCAAAGTTATCCCTGGTTTTTTGGCCTCTTCTGAACATACCTGTCTACCACTACCCATGTGTTCCTACCATGTAATGCCACCTGTCACAAAACCTTCACACCCAGATGTCAGTGCTATGCTCTTGCACCTCCAGAAATATGAGCTAAATAAACCTCTCTTCTTTATAAGTCAACCAGTCTTGGATATTTTGTTATGGCAACAGGAAATTGATCAAGATAAGGGGCTACTTATCTGTGGCTATACAACAGGGAGTTGGGGCTAACAAACCAGGCAGAATATCCATTTAATCTTCTCTTCCTGTAGACTAGAGAATTACACAGCAATTAGTGTCAAAGCTTCCTGTGTTCCCAGGACAGTGGGCTGGTCCATCAGGTCTTTAGGCTGGGCTAATCCCAGGGGGTCTCTGTGAGGAAGATTCCACCCTGGTTGCTCAATATCAAGCTCTCATAAACATCTGAAATCCAGACCAAGAGTCCTGCAGAAAACAGGATGCAGTGAGGAAGCAGCCAGCCCTGTCCACACCAGAGCTGCAGACTGCTAGGCCCCAGAGACACCAGGCAGACCCTCTTCTCCAAGGAAGGAGACAAGAAGAAAATGCTTGCAAAGAAAACAGTGAATTTCTTGTGTTCACATCACACTTACTGGTAAAGTGAGTGAGACACTGAACAGAAGGAAGAAGGAAACCAGCAAGATAAACCACAGGACCATGTCCCTTCAGCCATTCAGCTGTGCCAAGGACAAGGCCCCAGCTCCCTCACTCACAGATGTTCCTACTACTTCACTGGTTCTCAAAGTGGGGTCCTCAGACCAACCATATCAGCATTGCTCAGGAAGGTCTCCGAAAGAGACTTCCTCAGGCCCCATTTCAGGCTGAATGAGACGTTCTGGTGTGGCGTACAGGGGGGCTGTGAAGGGGATTCCGATACACACTTTAAGTCTGAGAACCAATGCACGAAGCTAATGATAGCAAATTACACTCGCCTGCTGTGGGGTAGGGAAGGGCCTGCCTGAGAGACTGAAGCTAGGCCCCGGAGAACAGAGAAGAGCCAACCAGCCCCACAGAGCCAACCTGGAAGTAAGGACTGGCATTGTGTGGGGCCCTCTTCCGTTGGGTCCCAGGCCATCATTTTTCCAGTTGACTGAGAGAAAATCTGGTAATCTGCTCCCTTGACTGAAACCTCCACTGCTTCCCAATGCTCACAAGATGATGGACCAAATTCCTGGCATGGCCAGGTCTCTGAGCCGTGGCACCCTGTCCTCTACCAATGCTCCCAATTTTTCTCTGTCCACTCCTGGCTCCCTCCTCCTCCACAGCCCAGCAGCACTAGGGTCCTATTATTCTGCATCTCACCCTGCTCCTCCCAGGGGCAGGGTTCTGCATGCACGCCACCCTGGTGTGGCCTTTCAGGTCTCAGTATGACGTTCATTTCCTCCAGAAAGTCCCCCAGCTCCTCTCTGCCCCTCTGGATTGGTTATCTACTGCTGTGTCACAGGGACTTGAAATCCAGCAGCTGAGAGCAACACATGTTATCTCTCAGTTTCTGAGTGTCAGGGATGGGGAAAGGAAGGCCAGACCTGTGGACCCCACATTGTCCTCCTCAGTGGGCACAAGGGATGAATGCCTTCAACATTCTGATGGAAGAGGACTCCCAACTGCAGAAGGGACATCCACACACAGTCAAGGCATCAGCCCAGAGTGAGGTTATAATACGGATTAGCAGGACATTCAGGAATTTATCTCCAACATATCCTCAAGTAATTATCTGTGGCTACGTAACATATTATAGTTTATGACCATAGATTCTGTGGCTTATAACAATATGCCTGTATGATCTCCTGGTTTCAGAGGCTCAGGAGTCCAGGGCAGTGTGGTCGAGTGGTTCTAGCTCTGGGTCTCTCGTGACATTGCAGTCCTGGTGTTGGCCTGGGTTGCAGTCACCAGAAGGCTTGACTGGGGCTCGGGGACCCACTCCCACACCCACTCTGGGGCTGTTGGTTTAAAGCTCCAGTTCTTGGTCTCCATTACTTGATTTACAACATGGCAGCCAGATTTCCAGAAAGTAAGGAGTCCAAGAGAGACAGCCACGTGGGAGAGTGTGAAGGAGCCACTATGTGGAAGCCAGAGAGGCTCCTCGTGACCCTGTCTCTAAGGGCACAGGGCATCCTTCTGCTTTTATTTGTTAGAAGCCCAGCAACCAGGGGAAGGAGGGTTTGGCTCTACTCTTGAGGAGAAGGATGTCGAGGGATGGTGGACATATTTTTTAAACCCCTGCACCCTCAGGGTCAGGATTATCCGTCAGATGACCCAGCAGCTGCACAAGCCCTGCTCCTGCTGCTTCCGACTTCTCAGGGTGGCAATGAACTCCTTGTGTGTGTGTGATCTGTCTCCCTTCCTAGATTCAATATTCCAGAAAGGCAGGAACTGTTCAGGCTGCATCCCTGGTGAACAGCACGGCATTCAGTGCCTGACAGGGGCTCCGAGAATACTGGGTGGATGAATAAACAGATCAGCCAATGAGTGAATGAAAGAACAAATAGCAAATGGGAGGGGAGAGAACACTGGGGGGAAGAAACCAGATACAGAGAAGGGCTACGAGAAAGAAGCCCGAGCTGACGGTTTTATCCAGTGGGTCCTAACAAATGAAATGCAAATTCCATTCAGAGCCACATGCCCATCATGTGGCTCACACTCGGAGTTATGAGGATAAGCCCTGGGCTCAGCCTCGGGCAGCAGAAGTTTTCTCAGATTGGCTCAGCAGGCCACTGGCAAAACAGGAAACCTATTTTCCAATCTGTGAGACAGAGGAGCCTGGAAGTCACATCTCATTTATTAAATGAGGCGTCCCTCATCGCCCCGCTGCGAGTTATGGGCTTCACATCTACTGACTCCCCCCAGCGCTGCCCAGGGAAGTCAGCCAACAAGTTCTGCTGGCCTTCGTCTGGGGTCACCTCACTTGCACTCAGGGCAGGGTTGCTGCCCCCCCCCCTCCCAAGACCCCTGCTCTGGATTCTTGGGAACACACCCTCTCCTTGGAGTTGGGCTGCCATGAGGGATTACAGGGGAGTCTCAGGCTGGGCTTCTCCCCACGGAGATGTCAGATGAAGGGAGAGGGCAGGAGGCAAAGACGGACAACCAGGGAGAAGGGACGAGACAGAACAGAGCATATTCCAACAATGGGAAGCTGAGGAAACAGCACCCAGGCCCTGAAGGGGTGTGCCCAGAGAACGCCACACAGATTCAAAGCACTGCCAGCTCACAGGCCATCCTGACCCAGCAGGGGCTGGGTGCTCCATTCCTCAAGGTGCTCAGAACACAGGACACTACACCCAACCCTGGTGCTCGAAGTCACTTGGCAAAACAACACACATGCCCGAAGGATAAATGAAATATAAACAAGTCGCAGGTGCCACAAGCCAAGGAAGTGATTCTCACATTTGGGAGAAGGCAGCCGTCCCAGGGAGGGAGCCCTGACAGTTTCTGAGGGATCTGGAGCCTCAGTTTCCCGAACATGGTCAAGCAGAGAACAGTGTTGGCACATAGGTGCCCATGTGGGAGGAGGGCAGCTCACAAGATCGGCGTCTGTGTGCAGGACACTGCAAAAGGCTGACACCGTCCTGCTCCTAATCCTTGGGGGAGGTCCCAAGACCTCAGTGGATGGCTGAAGCCATGAGAGCACTCAATTCTTTATATACCATGCTTTTGTCTATACATAAACATCTACCATAAAGTTTAATTTATAAATTAGGCACGATAGGAAATTAACAGTAACTTACTGTAACCTACCATGAATGTTGGCGATGTTGACATATGATTATTTTTTAAGCGCCAAATTTTTACCTTTTCGTTTAAAAGAAGCACTTGCACTGTTTCTCTTGGGCATCGCTCTTGTGCTTTGGGGTTATTATTAAGTGAAATAAGTGTTACTTGAACCCCAACACGGCTTTACTGCAACCGTCCATCTGAAAACCAAGTCAGCCCCTAAATGATTAACGGGCAGGTAACATATACAGCACGGACACTTTAGCAGCTCCATCTACTGAGCTTTTTGTAAGTGCCGAGCACTGGTAGGCACTGCCTTATCTAATGATTGCCACCAACTCATGAGATGCAAACTGTACCGTCCAGCTCTGCAAATGAGGAAACAAGGCATCAAGGGTCCAGCCCAAGCTTGCAGGTGGCTCAGCCAGAGCCCAAGCCCAGGTCCTCAGTTCCTAAGTAGGTGCCATAACTATTCCCCATACTGCCTCTAAGGGGTGCTGTGTGCAGAGACTGACTGACCAGCGAAGCCAGAAGGGAAGTCTACAGGGACTTGGAAGGCTAGGGAAGGAGTCTGCACCTAGGCTGTGGCGGGCTTAGCGTGTGTTCCCCATCACCAACGGAGGTGCATCCCACTCTTGGTTTCTCTCACTCACTCCTGAGGGGTGACTGAGGCAGGGCAACGGAGTTGACTTGGGACTTTTGGAGTGTGGATCCAGGAAGGAGAGACCTGCAGGGATGCCACTTTCCAGCTTGGGTCCCCGGGAGAAAGGTGCCGTCAGGGACCAAAGCACTGCTGGTGGGGAGGGCCGAGGTGCGCTGCGTGGGGTGAACCCCAATGTATTAAAATGTGGCATCATCAGCTCGAGCTGGTCTAACAAAAAGCCACAGACTGGGGCCCCAGGATGAAATGCGTTCCCCACAGTTCTGGATGCTGAAGTTCATGATCAGGGTCTGGCATGGTCAGGTCCTTGGTGAGAGCCCCCTTCCTGGCTTGAAGATGGCCACTGTGTTCTCACATGGTGTGGAGGAGACAGAGTTCTTGCCTCTACCACTTCTTATGAGGACACTAATCTCACCATGGGGAACCTGCCCTCGTGTGACGCATCCAAACCTGGCCACCTCCAATGGCTCACCTCCTAAAACTCTCACATTGGAGGTCGGGGCTTCAGTTTATGAACTTGGGAGACAAAAACATTCAGTCTGTAATGAAATACCAGCACTTGGCTGGTGGAGGGAAGTGAGAGGTGAGATCCTGGGAAGGAGGGAGGGAAGGAGGGAGGGAAGGAAGGAAGGAAGGAAGGAAGGTAGGCAGGTCGGTCCAGATGTAGAGCACTGACTATGTGTATAGAGAAGAGAGGGCCTGTGAGGGCTGGAGCAGAGGGGAAGAGGGCAGAGAGTGCAGAACCTGCCCAAGCTGGTGGAAGAGGGAAGAGGCGCTGGGGAGGACCTGAACGTGCACCTGGACGTGAGTGAGTGAGTGTGTCCACAGGCACGGGAGCTCGCATATGTGTGAGAGGAAGGGATGTGTGCGCAGGAGGAATCTGGGAAACACGACGTGGGATCCAAAGGAGAAGCATTCAGACCAGAGGCAAAGGTCCAACCTGTAAAATGTCCCTGGAGGTTTAGAAGAATTTGAAAGGACCTCAGAGATTTGGCAACCAGGGCATTACTGGTTACCTTGGACACAACCATTTCCATTAGGCTGAAGGGGAAGAGATAGTATCGGCAACGTGAGGCAGGAGAGAGGCAGGGGCAATGAGCCGCCTGAGGCTGCAGGGTGGGAAGTGGGACTTCCAAGGGATGGTGGAGATGTTGGCCTGTCTGCTGACAGGAACTAAGGGGGGAAAGGGGAGAGGGAGCATTCTCCAAGTCAGTTCCATGAATGGAGAGGGCAGCTCAGGACTTAGAGAGTAGGCCATGAGAGTCAGAGTTCAGAGCATCTCTGCGGACACTAGGAGTATACTTGGGTCAGGTAAAGTGTCACACGGATCAAAACACTTACACCACTGGGTCGTGGGATGGAATATTAGGTGGCAATAAAAAGGAATGGAGCACCCATGTGCACTGTGACAGGCAGGAGCCTCGCAGACCTCATGCTACACACAAGCAGTCAGATGCAGAAGGCCACCCGTCCCATGAGTCCAGCTAAATGAGATGTCCTGAGTGAGCAAGTCCACAGTGACAAAAAGTAGACCAGTGGTTACCCAGGGCTAGTGAGGGAAGGGGGTTGAGGGAAGGTGGCTAGGGGTACAGGATTTCTTTGGAAGGAAATGGAATGTTTGCTGACTATGATGGTTGCACAATTCTTCATAAACTAAAAGCCACTGAACTATGCACTTTGGGTGAATTGTAAAGCATGTGAATTTATCTCAACAAAGGTGTGAAAAAATTTACTATGTAGGTACCTGGCTAGAAGGGAAGCTTTGGGGTAGTAAAAGTTCTACAGTTGGATGATGGGGATGTTTGCACAACTCCAAATTTACTAGAAACCACTGAATTGTGCACTTAAATCTTTAAAACAAAGTATTTTAAATTTTATGCACATAATATACTCTATTATAGGATTGCAGTATATTCATGTTAAAATACACTAAATCATCTCTGAAATGAGAATGACAGATCTGTAGAATTGTCATGAGCATGAGACTCACAGAAGGTCCTGATACAGTGTGGCCTGACTAAGGGAAAGACTCTCGCTGCCTCTAATCCGGCTTCTCCGCATGATACTCCGAGGTACAGAAGATGCCTGGGTGGGGTGTGCAGGAAGAAGAGTCAGGCTCAGACACGTTTCTGGACAGTGGGAAATCCCACAGCTCAGAGAGACCCAAGTGCAGAGAGCCTACTTCCTGGGGCCCAGGAGGAGTCCCACAGGCCCCAGGGATGAACCAGGCCTTGAATGTCATGCTGGACAGTTTGAGTGCTGAAGGGAAGGGAGGAGGCAGGGGCTGGAAAAGTGGCCTTCGACTCTTGGGCAGTGAGAACGGTTCACTGTGAGCAGCAGGCTCTGTAGGTGCCCAGAGGAGACTTGAAACAGAAAAATGAAGTCCATTATGTCAGCTGGTTGTGCTCCCAGAGCCCAGGAGATGTGTCGGAAGTCCCCATCAAAGATGACTGGAAGCTGGCCTCAGCAATGAGTATCAAGGGAGTCTTACCTGCTGGGGACAAGCCACCTACCTGTCCTATAGGACTCTAAGGGCAAGCATGCAGCTCACGACCCTCAGCCCTTGTAAGCCTATGGATCTTTCTATCAAAAAAAACAAAAACAAAAAAACCTGCCCTCCTTTCTTATTTGTAATAATCAGTAGTCCAAATAGACGACTAAACTCAGCCATAAAGAAAAATGAAATTATGGCATTTGCAGGAAAATGGATGGAACTAGATAGAGACCATTGTGTTAAGCAAAATAAGCCAAACTCAGAGGGTTGAGAGTGGTAGGTTTCCTTTCATATGTGGAGAAGCTAGAGAGGGAAGAGGAGGAGGAAGGCAGAGGGTTCAGGGGTGGAGATCTCACGAAAATCAAAAGGAGATCAGTAGAGGAAGGTTGGGGAGCGCTGAGGAGTGATGCTGTCCCAATTACATTGTTATATGGTGTGCATGCATGTCACAGCAAATCCCGTCATTATGGACAGTTGTAAGCACCAGTAAAAAACGTGGAGAGAGAAGCAATCAAAAACCCCTCAATCCCAAGTGCACTGCTGTCAGCCACCCAGGGACCTTCTGGACACATTTGGGGACTTCGCCCCTTCTGCCTGGTGGTAAGAAGTCCCCAGCTCAGTGCCATCCCTCCAGGTGCACCAAGGGATGTGCACCTGGAGGTGCCACCCAGCTCCATCCAGCCTTCCAGCCAGTCAGGGGCATGGGAAGTGACCCACGGGTAGACCGGCGTCCCTGTCTCTACACACAAGTCACAAATAGGAACTTTTCCCCGGGCGAAGCACCTTGGCACCCAGAGTCTGCACACTTACTTCAGCCTGAAGCTGCTCTCGGGAGGGCCAGCAGACCGTTCTGTAGCATGGGGAGGGCTGGGCCTCGTCCCTCCCAGGGACAGGAGGGGAGGGCTTACAAATAGGATGGCCCCATGTGTCCTCCCACCTGCTCAGGAACAACCCCCCCTCCCCGGGGAGCAGGCCCCTCCCAGCCCACCTCTCAGCTCCTGGAGGGCAGGCCACTTTCCTGTGCTTTGTGTCCACACCCCGCAGAGCAAACCCTTGGCAGATATTTGGTGGAAAAAAGGAAGAGTTTTCCTCACCCTCCAGGCTTGGGTCCCCCTCATGACCTAGGGAGGGATGGAGGAGGGAGGTCCCTGGGCAAGGGCAGGATTTGGGTTTCGTGACCCAGATCTGATACCGTGCTGACACCAGCCCTCAATCCCTCTGCGTTCTCTCCAACTTTAAATGAACGCGTGCTTTCAGAGGAAGGCCTGTGGTTCAGGCCAAGCCTTAATCCTGTTTGCGTTTCTCTGTTAACACTGCCTCCGCGCATGCCTACTCTATTCCTATTTGAATGGAGAGTCTTGGGATTCTTTATCTTCCCTGGAGTCCTGCTCAGAGCTCTGTCTTATGGCTAATTACGGCCATGGGAAGCTCTGGCTGCACAGGCCTAGTTACATAAGGCCAGCAGAAGGGACCCATGTTGGGAGACATGCAACCCTCTTCACCCCCACTTCCAGCCCACCCAAAGAGCACATGGCAGTGACTTAGACTCCACGGTCCACCGCTGGGTCCAATCCATACAAGGATGCTCAGCAAATTCACCGCATCTGTGAGACCTCAGGAGCAAGCTAACCACACACAAAGATAATATGCTTTAGAGCAACTTAGAAGCATTCGTGGATGAATGAGGAGGAGAGGACAGCCAAGGGAACCTCACTCTGCGATCAAGACACCTACTCTGTCCCACCTCTGCCATCATCTTCCGAGGGAGCCTAGGACAAGTCATCCCGTCTCTGGATCAGTAAAGTGAGCACATCCGGGTGAACTAAACAATCCCAAGCCCCTTCCCCCAAGACCCTCACCATCCTACTGTGCACGATGAACAACTGCATGATAAACGAATGCCAGGTCTGTTCCTGTAGCTTCCTCCTGTGCTTTAAATATTTTGATACTATTTAAAGAGGCCAGTGGGCTGGTGGGGCCCCACTTATCATATGCTCTGCATCCCTACCTTCTGCTTTAGGGGGGCAGCATTTGCTTTTGAGACACCCCACCTCCATCCCAGGCCCCTTCCATGGGACAGTTGAACCACCCCAGCCCCCGCTCCAAGCTGCTTGTGAAACTCCAGCTCCACTCACCTATTTTCAACACCCATCCCAGGCCTGGTAGCTGGCCTGGACTCTGCTAAGGCCGAGCTGCAAGGAGGCTGATGGGTGAGGTCGGTCCACAATGGCAGGAGCAGCCTGTTAATTCAGCCCACTGAGCCATTAGCACCTGAAGTCGGCCACATGGTGTGTGATGTTGTTACTGGGCGGCTGTCAGACCTGGAGAAAGGCAGATGTATAGACCTGGTGCAGAGGCCTGGCTGGGCTTGCCCCTCGGTCAGTAAGACGCAGCTCGAGTTCCCACTTCCCTCTGCTCGAGGGCTCCAATTTGTACATTATCTAATCAGCTCTGCTGAGGAAAGTCAGGCCAGCTCCAAGATCGTCTTGAAGCCCATCAGCATGGACAGGGGACGGGTCTCAGAGTCACCTTGCACTTGACCACTCTGATCAGCCATCCTGTACTTCACCCAGGAAAATAAAGTAAGGGCCAGCTGTTCCAGGTACCAGTGGAGGTCCTCTTCCCGGGCGGGAGCAGTGGGGTGTTTGTAAGGTCTTCTTTGTTGGTTTGCCCCTGCCGCCCCTCAGACCCACTCTTCCTAGGTGTTCTTCACCGTCCTTCCAAGAATGGTTGCAAGTCTCTGTTCTACAAGGCATAGCTGAGTGAATTGGTGACTGGGTACAGAAAGTTCTAGATTTAAAATCATTTTCCCTCAGAACTTTGAATGCCTTGACGTGTTGCTGGAGAGGTGTTTGGTTCTGGTTCTGAGCCGGCTCCCTTTCCACAAACGCTAATGGTGGCATTCAATATTTTTGTGATGGATATTAGTAATGGTCCCTTTTTAATTATTGGGCCTTGGCCTTCTTGAAAATTCATGTACTTCAATTTGGGGAAGCTGTCGTGACACCATTTTTGCATTTTTTTTTAAGTTCCCTTTTTCTTTCTGGGATGGCAGTCCCTCGGAGTAGAGCCCATGGGCTTCAGCTCATTTTCTTATCTTCTTTGCTCACATTTTGCTTCCTCGTGCCTTTTATCATATTTTCCTTAGAGATGTCTTCCACTTTATCTGTCACCCTTCTACTTTTTGATTTATCTTGTTCTTATGTTCTAAGAAGACTTTCTTTATCCGATTGGTCCTTTCCATGACTGATGGAGTCTTCCTCTCCCTCTTCTGTCAATCATTCTTCTCTTGTTTTATGTTTTCTTGTCATCTCGGTATTGCTTCTGTTATCTCCAAATTAGTTTTTAGTCATTATCTTTCAGACTGAAGTCATTTCTCAAAAGTCAGGAATCTGGCCACCCGTTTGTGGTAGAATGAGAGATTTGGTGTTCATTCCTGATTCCTGGCACAGAGCTCCTATAACCCTTGGTACCTACTGAGCGATGGGGATGTCTTTGGCTATTTATAAGGAGCGCCTGTGGTCACACCTGAGTTTAAACTAACGAGGTGGCTGGAGGCAGGGTCCCTGGGTAGTCTCAGGATAGGCTGGCCACC
>JAJEJO010005219.1:0-11492 GCA_020662805.1 Glaucomys volans
TGTCCTGAATTAAAGAGTCCCAGAGACATTCTATCTTCCTTTAACATCAATATTATTACATGATATAATTTTTATTCCATCTACTTTTCTTCCTATGGCATACCTGCTCATGATCTCAGGCCAACAGCACAGAAATCATTTTTGGATCTCATCCTGAGTTTAGCCCTAACTAAGAAAATATAACATTTCTTTAAGAGGAAGAAGTGCCTAAGGCTGCTTAGTTCCCCTTGATCAGACTCATCCAGACAATATCATAAAGAAAACAGAGAGCCTTGCTAAAGGACTCCATCATCTTGGGTTGAGTCAACAACATCATTGCTTTCAGGAGTCCTACTATACCTTTGGTTAAGAAACCTGTTACAACATTTGTCCTCAAGCTCTATGCTTTTAGAGTCCTGAACCCCATTTATTTTACCTATGCTTTCTAGCATAGGCCATTCATTGTTACCTGGAATCCAGTGATTCCTCTTCAATATTGTTCCCATTTGTCATGGGATTCTGTAAACATATTCAGAAATGAAGAGGTCATTAAATAATTCCACTTCACTCACTCCAATACAGAAACCTACCTGAGTAGACATAATATATATATATATATATATATATATATATTATATACATATACATACATATATACATATATAAATATATATATGCATATATATACATACATATATATGTATCTATATGCAATATTCAAGGAGCACTGAAGGGAATTATATTGAAAGAACTCACATGTTGAATTTGATGAAATGGTCTGGGATACTATGCCGATCCATTATGCACAATGTCTCTGACTGGGTGGATCATTTTTATGGCATGCTTTTCACTTAATTGGTTAAAGTCAAAGTGCATTTTGGTCTCCTAATCCCTGCATGCTTGCTCAGCTTCCTCTGGAATTCACTAGCTGTACTTTTCTTTCCTCCACAGAGTTCATTTCCAAACTTAGTGGCTTTGTGCTCCCTCACAATTCTCAAATAGAACACGTTTCATTCACAAAGAAGAGGATTAAAATCCCTGAGCCTCATTTCCCTAAACTTGGGGGAATTTTAAGGATCTCAAAGCTGATTTTGTCAGTATATTAGAGGGAAATTCCTCTTTGAGAACTGTTCTTGTATGAACCAGTATTTTCACCACCTGATTCTAGCATTGTAATGGAAGCAAACTGAAACACTTCCAAGTAGTCATTTTGCAATGGCCTCAACTGTGATGTAGAAACCAGAACAGCTGGTGAAATGTAACTACTGGAGGATTGGAGTATTAGACACTTTGACTCAGATGAGAATAAATGCTGATATTAGATTTAGGTAGAATATACAAAATATGTCAAGGCAAAGCATATTTGGTACTCCCCAGGGCACAGATATCTTGACCATTTATGGATTTTTCAGGTCAGAGACTATAGCATTCCCATCAGGAAAAATTCCACACACAGGGTATGAGAGCATGGTATTGGAGTCCAGAACCCAAGCACCATGATATCATCTCCCCAAATACATGTAAAATTTCCATTATCCTTTGACAATCAGGAAGATTCAGGAACAGTGTTCAGATTTGACATTTAGCAGGATGTTTGGAGGAGAGGCGAGATGTCCCACTGTAAAATACTGCTAAACAGAAGACAGGGCATCTGCATGTGGCAGAACTGTCAGTATTTGTCAGTGTACCTTCACTCTCCTCACCCCAGCCTGCATTGGTTCACATCCTGCATTAGCCAGTGATGACAAGGTGTGAGAGGTGTGGCTGGTAATAGGGAGAGAGCAAGTCTTATGACCCACCTGATGTCTGTTCTTCAAATCTGATCCTACTGTTTGACTGAAACCAATGAGTAACAACAGGATCTGCCTGCAGGGAGTGACCTCTATCCACATAGAGGGCTGATCTTAAAGAATAGGGGGACTTCCTGGGTATCCACAAGAGTCTTATTCTCCTTGTAAATGATGTACTTACTATCTACATCCAGAGTAGAGCAAACCACTGCTCTTCAGCAGGGGAAGATAGACTCTTGGGAGGCTGGTGGGAGTCTGGCAAGTTGTGATGACAGGAAGGAGTCAAATACATCTCATCCAATGAGTGCATCAGCACTTCGTCCATTTCCTCACTCTCTTGTAGCTTTATTCTGAGTCCAGGCATTTAAAAAGAAAAGAATATTAAATTAAAAAAGATTAGACTTCACAATTGCTCAGTAGTTTATGCCTGGGTCACTCAATGAGAAGTTACAGGAGGAGGAGTGGTCATCTCTTCAAACTGGAGGATCAAAACTACCCCTCTCTCTAGGTCAGAATATAATTTCCATGGGAGTTTGAGTAGAGGGATAGAGTTGGAGAGAGGGCAGCAAGTGGTCACTGCCCAAGTAACATGCTGATAAGGAGACTTGGCTTTCCTTGTAGGATCCAGGCAGGACATGTCACAATGACTGTCCTATATGCATTTTGTTCTACTTTCTTACATTCTTCTAGTAAATTATTTCCTGAAGTGTTACTGACTCTAAATGATCATGGCTATTCTAGACCTTGTTTCAAAACTGTGATTTAACTTTAATTTTCTTGGAAGTGTTCACATTGCCTACTATGTTTTTACAGCCAAAAAATTCAGGTTCAGCATGAAAACAAAAGAATGTGCCTCTCCTTTCAATTTCCTTGTACAGGAGAGTACAATGGTTCACCCTGAGTGCAGGAAACCTAATTTTGGTTCACCTTTGGTCAGACTGTCTCTAGGTTGCTAAATTTCAAAAAGTAATGAAAGCTGGAAACCAAGAGAAGAATCATATAGAAAAAACAGATCCACTTTCTGATTAGCAGAATAGATGAAATAGACATAGTCAGCATTTTCTACTTTCCCCTGAACCCAAGATATCCACATGTCACCCTTGCCTTCAGATTCACCTGTGGTCTGTTGGCTTTCCTCTTCCACTTGTATCAGATTATGTTGACTTTTGGCAAATGCATTAAGATGGAAACATTCATGGCAAAATCCTACTTATGGACAATTACCAACTCTCTGCCAATTTATAAACAGGGTGTGTTGAGTATACCTGGTGTGGGGAAAGGATTCCCTTTGATGAACACTCAAGAATATCTCAGCTGTGTCTTCTGAGAAATGGAAAGGACACCTGGGCAGATGGTTCCATCATCTTTTGTGCTGAATTTCATGAGCATTAAAACTATTCTTTATTTCAATGATCAGTAAAAACTAAAGAGTGGCTTCTGGAAAATTTTCTTTAACACTCAGACCTTATTCCATCAGATATGCTGGTAAGTGTGGTTGAGTTGAGATTATATACTGAGACTAAACTGATGAATGGAATCAGACTCTCAAAGAGGAAAGACATTTTGTGCTCCAGAGAGTACAGGATACTTTCTAATAAAGGGGACAATGAGCACCAAGGTTGAAACCATGCCTTCAGGAAGTATTCCATATACATTCACAAGGGATCATGTCAAAAGTATCTCCAATGACATTCTCAAGATTGTAACCTGTTTGGATAATCATTAATCCTTAAAGTATACTTTCTGTGTAGGATCAAACATTAGCAAAAATATTATAGGACAGATCAGTATCCCAGGTTGGACAAATGAGGTCATGAAGACCCATGTTATGCACAAGAATCAATGGTGCCGGTGAGTAGGTTATAATCTCTGCAACTGCCCAACAGTGGTTAGTCCTAGGTTTACCACCCTAAATTTGCCACTGGACCCTCAGAAATATGATTTCTAGGAGTTTATTTCTCTTTTAATGGGATACTCATGAGCTACATTTAGAGAAGGGGAGACTTCATGCTCATCCAACAAAACAGCACTGGAGTAGAGAGGTTGGTGGATATCTGACAATTCAGAGTAACTGGAGGAAGACTTTTGGCTCTCATCAAATGAGTCCACAGGGTTTCTTACACTTTCTCTTCCTCCTGTCTTGCTTCTCTCAGTCTGATGGGATAAAGAGTAAAATTAAACCAAAAGGATTATGAGAGTCCCATGTGGTCTGAATAGAAGTCTAAGGGAGTGGTCACAAAAGCGCAGAGGTACTCCTTTCAAAGGGAATGGAAATGATTCTCCTAGGATGTGGGCAGAGTGCAATGTTTTCATGGCAGGAGACAGGAGGAGAGGCTCCGTTTATGGGCTTGAAATGAGTTCAGGAGGATAGACTCTCTACTCTCCCTGGGTGATAAAACCATGACCCACAGCATACACAGAGGAAAAGAAACTATATGTGTGTGTGTGTATTTATATTTACATTTGAAGGCTGTGACATCCCTGCCTACAAACTACTATGAACCATAAAGAAACCAGATATACATCTCATCCTCGATTCATCTATACAAGAGAAGAGATTAGATTCTGTGAGTTAAAAAAAAAAAACAACTTTAGTTAGGCTGATTACCTCTACTTGGATATAGAGCAGCATGACAAAGAAAATGGACACCTTGTTAAAAGACAGATTTCTTCCTTGGCTGAGGAACATAGTCACACCAGCAGTTTTTGTTTGCCTTTGCATGTGAATTTTTTGGATACCTTGGACCTCTTGGTTTACTCATCTGATAAGTAATGATACAATTATCCCATGATGTAATCTATTCCTCAACTGGGACAACTGCTGGGACTGATGGTCAATGATGATATTGGATTCTCTGAGGTAGAATAAAGAAACATTTAAGCCTGCAGAGTTAAGCAATACAATATATGGGCTTTGACAGATATTTCTGTGGAAACCTCTCCAAGGAATCCTCTAAGCAGAATTATCCTTGGCTACAGCCAATTTGGGGGTGGGGGGATGCAAAGCACACTAGTGTATCAGAAAGTCCTCTGAGACTGTGAGACATCCCCTCATCTACTGTTTTCTATTCAAAGGTACATCTTATGAATCTCCCTCATGAAGATGTCCTTTCAGTACTCATTTGGCCAAGGACATTTCTTCATGGAAATAGACATAGTCTTTGTGCCTAGATGGAAGGTAAGCCACACACATAAATGTGTCCTGATCCTGGGGTTAACACAGCTGGGGTTAATGTGAACAATGAAAGTAGAAGAATCAACAGGTTCAAGGAATCAACACTCTGCTGAGTGAAAGGTTACTGAGCCTTACTCTGTCAGGAGGTAACTGGGACTAATAGTAAATGAGGCAGCACTTGCAAAACCTTGTGTCTACACCAAGGTCACAAAATTAGGTTGCTCACTTTAACTTGTCAATTTTATACCTGGTGAATATATTAGCTCAGTGTATTTTGAAATAATGGAAATGAAACTTTTCATAACAATTTTAGACCATCATGTACCATATTATTTATTGCCTCATTGTCTTATAAATATCTGTGAGGCATGTTCCTGCCTGACACTTTGTGCTTTTCTTGTTAAAGAGCTCTTAATTCCCCCAGCTGAGCTGCCTTAATTCAGAGACTCACACATCTTCCCTCCTACCTGCACTGTGCGGAACCCCCTTATCTTAGCTGCTCTTCCAGCATCAGCCTCTCTGCCAGCTCCACATCACTGGACTGCATCTTCTCCCCCAACACAGAAATAATTAGGTCCCTGTCTTTTTCACATTCTAAGAAGAGACTGATGTGCCTTACTCAGTAGATAGCCAGACATGTTACTCTGGGTACTGCCTTCAGAGGAGGAGGTAGGCCCACCTCAGGGACAACAGGAACTTCAGTTGAATCCTGTATGCAGGGACCTCCACCTCTTGAAATCTCCCCAAATACATGGTAGTTGATTATCCTCACTTTAAAGATGAGGAAAGAAGACATAGGAACAATCATGAGAAGAATTCAATGCATTTGGTGGGAACGGTCACAACTGACCCTTAATCCTGGACAACTGTCATTATCAAAAGTAATGCCCTTAAGTTAAATACTAAGCTGGGAATGAAGCATCTATTCCTTGTATACTCAGGATGTCCCCAAAGGACTACAGGGTTGAAGGCTCCTTGTACTCAGAATTTCAAGAAAAATTAAACATATCTAAGATTTTAAAAATTTCTGTGGATTCTTTTGGGTAAAGTGTAAGGCTTAAGACTATGAGTGCCTGAAAGAAATATGTCCAACACTAATAAGTTTGTTTTAAATGAGAAGTAATAGAACAAGGAACTATGGCTATTTACTCTGTCTCAGGCACTGATGTAAGATCTTTAAGAGAATTAACACATTCATACATTATAAATCATACATGTAGAATTGCACACCACAAGAGCAGAGTAGGAAACTAAGGGGCAGAAAACACAAAATCCTTGCTTGATTAGAGACCAGGAGACTGACTGGTGCCCATATGCAACACAGTTAACCCAACGGGTTCTTGATATATATTTTTCTTCTTCAAAATCATTGTTTTACTACAATTATAATATGATTCTGAGAAAAGATATTAATAAAATATAGTCTGCCTTATTCTAAACCTTGTTTCTTGAATTCCTTATCAGTCTTCTATGCTTATGTTTTTAGTATTTCTTCCACATTAAAAATTGTTCCACTAATTTTTGAAAACAAACTGGCAAAAGAAGAAAATTTGAGCTCAGTGGTAGTAAGGTTCTTTCTAAGGATAATAACTAGAACAGGTCTCTGTTTCCAAGAACATTTTAGTCCCAGCAGTCCACCTGTGAAAAGGACAATGGACTCCATTTCCAGGCTAACTATGGGAGGGAAGGGTCTGCCCTGCAGCATCATTTGGATTTCCCTGGGACTGGTGGTCTCCCCCAACTTACCATTATTCTCACTTTGACCTGGAGTTTGCTACAGATTCTCTGATATTCCAGAAACACCTTCCACTGCACTGCAGGGAGTACACTCTCCTGCATTCCCATGAAGAGTTTGTGTCCCTGGATGCAAGAATTTCCCCTCAGCAAAAGAAGCCCTGGTCTATGGTGTCACATCTGGAAACCATGATTTCCATTAGCAGTAGACTGTCTTCAACTCCCTTAAAGAAGGTCTGTGCACCATCACACTGGTTCCCAGCATAATCAACAGTGCTATACAATTAGTACTCAACAGAAGCATGAACTGAATGGAGGTTTATTGTCCCAGACCTTAAGACCAGCATCTTTGTTGTATATCTGTAGGATCTGATATGGTAAGAGAGGATCCTAATAAAAGGTGAGCTACTCTTGAGGATGAAAATATATTTCCATGCCTCCAGTAGAAATCAGTACCTGGAAATTAAACTTATTCCTACCATACACTTCACTGTAAACTAGAAGTTGCTGTAGTCTTTGTGTCTCATTATGCCATTGCCAGAAAATTGAAGGCAAAAGTACCAATACCTATACTATCAGAAATATACTAAAAATGAGATTTATTTTGATGAATGAAAGGACAAAACATTGTGGAGAAAATCTTATTCTCAGAGGGGAAAGAGAAAATAATAACTCACTTTAGTGACAGTAAACCTATCTATAACTTACGATATTTCTGAAGCTGGTTGGCCAGGGAGTATGTTATAGATTTATCAGTGAGAAATTTTTGAGACCCCAGAAACCCTGTTTGCTCTTTTCTAATTGAGAACACAATTCCAGAATGACATCTTTGACATTCATTTCCTCTCCTACATTAGGAGAAGACTGACAGCTACTGCCATGATGTTTTTGGCATTACCTTTACAACCAGAGCCTTCAAAGAAGAAACCCGAATATGTCATGGGTTAAAAACAAATGATACCAAGTAGGCTTCACCAGGACTAAGAGATGACAGTAGCTGTCATGATTGACTTACTATTGAGAACAGATTAAACAACAGCTCACACTTGAAAGTCCTTCACCCTCCACACAAGGCTCTGTCTGTAGCACAGACACAGGAGTGAGGAGGTAGGGTTGAGTGTGCTAGGTAACAGTCTAATGGAATTAGAAGGTGGGAGATGTCTTGGAATGTGAGGAACCCCTACATTCCTGTCGCCAGGCTGATCCACTGGTCTCTTCAGAAGGTCACCATAGGTGTGGACCATCACTCATCTGCCAGTGTCAGTAGTTGTGTACCCTCATGCCAATATTACCAACTTCTATTTGTATCAATTCCCCACTACTCACCATATTTCACATTTCTTCTAAGTGTGTATGTTGAGAATCCTCAAAGCACAAAAGGTTTTCTAAAAAGTTATATTACCTACAGTGTTACCAAGTAATCACCTCATTATTTCTTTAATATTGAAGTGGATCTTAAAGTTTTTCCTTAAGTGAAAAATGCAAAACTGCCAATGTCAATAGATATGATGTTCTTCCCTGAATATCCATGCATTATTTCTAAATCCATGAGAAGTACAGAACAAAGAACACACTATAACACTAAAAAAGTAAACTATTAGTGTTTGAATTTTTTTTTTTTTTTTTGCATTTTGTCAATGTTATCTTGTCTATTTTGGCCTCTGTTCTCTCACTGGGACAACTGTTGGTGTATAAGACTCTAAAGGAATTTCTCACTTCCATTAGTAAAGTTCCTATTGGCTCAGGTGAAGACAGCATAAATTTAGTAGAGAATGGTGGCAGACCATAGACTACTTATTAAGTGTCCATGGGTCCAAAGTTTTGCACTCCTTTCCTAAGAGATAATGCTAATATGAGACAGCTCACATTCTGTTTCAGAAGCTTCAAGTCCTTTTCTCCACTACCATCCAGCCAGTGTACAAACTCTCCATCTTCCTGTGTCTTCTACCTAGGATGCCTTTCCATTTTTGGTCCTACAGCCATTCTTTCAGCTTGTTTAAGTGCATGAGGGGCCTCAGGTTTTTGTGAGGTCAGTGCAAGTCTTTGCTACTTGGTACAGGGCCACCAATTGGGTCACACAGAAATGTATTTTCTCCAAAAGTCACAAGGAGCTGCTAAATTCAGTGAGTATTCTATCACTGTAGAACAATTAACCCCACTCATACATTGAATTCCTCTGGCTTCACTTTTTGAGCAGGACTTGATCTTGTTGGAGTGTCACTGCACAAGCACATATTCAGGCTTTCCAGACCATCTATGAGCATCTTACCTTCATTTTGCTACTATCTAAATATGAACCGTGAATGGAAACATGGAGGGGAACCATGCTAAGTATTTGTGAACCCTCAACTCTGGGACACTCATTGGAAAAGATTTTCCAGATTTCTCTTGTACTAAATCCTCAGCACATAGAGTCCAGTACTGACTCTGCTCTTCTGGCAATCTTCCTTTCACCAGGTTGGGCTACTTTTATTTGCTATCGATGTTCTCACCTATTGAGAACCATGGCTGAATTTGGAGCAGACATTTTAAGCTCCTTTCACTTAGGACTGGATATCCTTCCTAACATGCCCCAGTGAAACAAGCATAGTGTTTTACCTGTAGGGGCTCAGCAAATGCATTCATTAAGCTTAACTCACTTAAAATGCAAATTCTCTAGAAAAGTGGAGATTTTGCAGTTTATAACCATGATAAGGTAAACAGAGGCACAAAGAAGGGGTGTTGGTTGATTCTAAGAACACAAGAGTTATCAACTGTCTTCCACTTGAATATCAGAAAACCAGGACTTTAGCCCCACTTTTCTCCCTTTGTACTGCAAACCTGCAAATTACTTCATTTCTATCCCCACATTTAAAATAAACTTTGAGAATAAAGGAAAAGTTACACTTTGAGGAATATGGCCAATATTAATTTGTTTTCATGTGGGTAGAGAATGCTGAGATTTAGAGAAAACATCATGTTAATTTTCACAAGGATGAACTTACATGTCTCACTTAACTTGCCTCTCTCTTCAGCTGGTCAGAACACACTCAGTAGCTACTGATGTCAACATAGTCATCTTCAGACAGTGAGAGTGTTTATTTTTGAGACAAACTGGAGGCCAGGTGTTGGTAATAGTCTGAGAAGTCACCCATTATCATGCAGAAACCTATTACAAACAACCAGTAGGAGGCTCAACTTGGCTACAAATATTTTTGGATAAAGCACTGGCTACACTCACCAATTAGCCCACTGTCAATTCTTGGATTTGCTGGTCACTAGATTGACAGCTCTGTGAAAACTCAGATGATGTTCTATCTATCTCTGGATTTGTAGTTTCCAGTGAGTCCCAAGAACTGAGGCATTTTGCAGAGTCCACTCAATGAATACATAAAAGTTATTGTGTACCACAGTTAATAGAATGAAGTCCCTTTACAATGTCATTGAAAGTCTTCCAGTTAGTGACCCCTTTTATGAGTCCATGAGAGCCAGATACATCACTGTGCATTTGATGCTGAAGATCAAACTGTCCTCAGAACAGTTTATGTTTCCCACCTATAAACCCACAATGCAATTTAGGGTTTGTAATCAGGCCTCTGGTCAGTTTTATCTTTTTTATTTGTATAAAAGTTAAAGGTTGACTGAAAAAAAGGCTGAAGGGTTGACTTAGTCTTGTTCTAATAGATGTGTCTCAGAGAAGTGTCCATGTGCCAATGATTTATGAAGACCGTGCTTCCCAGTATAAAGAGGTAGTGGAGTTGAGGGAGCTGGGAAAAGAGGGAAAAACAGCCTACAAATTGTGGGATTTCAGGGACAGTCCCATCTGTTTAAAAGATGATATCTATAATATTTTGACACTGAACATGTTCTGCTTCAGTGTGTCAATTACAGAGAATAGCAGAACAGGAAAGAGTTGAGAGTGAAAACCATAGAAGTGGGTCAACCTTATGCATAACCGAATTTGAATTTTATACTCACCCTTCCAGTGAATACAACCTCCTGCATATGGAAAGCTCCAGAGATCTTGTGCCTTCTAGGCTCTTCCTATTAATAGTTGAACATCATATGGCATATTTTTTCTTGTGTATGTGCTATTTTTGCTATGGCAGAACAGACCATGATCTTGGGATAACAGTGCAGAAAGAAGTTATGAAGATCATTCTCACTTTAGTGCTTATAAAAGAACAAGTGACTTTTTTAAGGGCAAGAAGTCCCCAAGACTCTTTAGATCCCCTTGGACAATTTCACTCTACAACTATCATAAAGAAAATCAATTACCTGGTAAGAAGACTATGTTTGTGTGAACAATATCATGGATACATTCACTTTATACCTTTGATTATAGAATTCAGAGCTAAATTTGACCTCATAATGTGTATTTCAGAACACTTAAATCCCATTATATTACCTTTTCTTGTTAGCCCTAAAAATTCATTGTTACATGGAATCTAGTGACTCTCCATCTTCATACTTCTCATGATTATATTCTGCAAAATTTGAAAAATATGCAAAGTCATTAAAGAGTTCCATTTTACACATTTCTATACAGAAATGTAACCTACCTACTTGAGCCTTCTGACATAAATTATGTGTGTATGAGTTTAGGATGCACATACAGAATTGTACTGAATAGTCTTATACATTGAATTTAAAGATATGATCTGTGTTGATATGCTGATCCTTCATGCACACTGCCACTAGTTGTTTGGAGCATTACAGCATGCTCTGAGTTAAATGGGAAGAGTCAAAATATATTTTTGTCTCATGACTGCTGAATGCTTGTCCAAGTTCTTCTGGATTCCTCTAGTTACATCTCTATTCTTTATACAAAGCTC
>JAJEJO010005220.1:0-16119 GCA_020662805.1 Glaucomys volans
AGAACAGGATGCCTAACTACTGTAGCAATGCCCTGCATGGAAGGCCCTGTGCAAAGTCCCTTCAACTCTGGCCTTGATCTCAAGCATACAGCTCCTGGGCAAAAAGAAATTCTTTTACTAAACAACAGTGATGTTTCACCAGCTCCACTTCTCCAGATCCTGCCCACCTTATAGTAACTCTAAACAATGGACTTTCTTGAGAGCTACACAGAGCTCCTCACATTATGTCATAACAGTTCAGTTTGGGTCTAGGCCTATTATCACTATTTGACTAGGCCTCAACCTGTGGGTCTTTGTCCCTTCTGGAGGGGGTAAGGCCGACAAGGTAACCAACGCCCTCGGGAGAGCAAGTTCCAGACCAGTCTCAAATTTATTCAAAGAATTACAGCACTTTTATAGATGAGGGGAGTCCAAGAACAAAGAACCAGTGGTGTAACATGATAGTCTGTGAAGATGGCCCAATGAGGAGTCACACAGTTTACCAAAGGGCGGAGGGAGAAGGTGAGGAGAGTGAAGCTCACCTGGGGCATATGTCCGCAGACAGGTCAGACCACTCACGAGTGTTCTCCAGCGAGCATGTAGGAATCCCGTGTTTTCAGCAAAGGATTATGCCCTTCCGTAGCCTTTGGAGGATATGCCTCGGTGGCTTCTTTCTACATCCCCACATTTCCCCCTTTTCTTTTTTAAACTGTGAGCTTGTCATTGGATGGCTCAGTAACAGCAACACTGGCTTCACAATAGGTGAGGTAGACTCCAGCAGGGGAAAAACAATCTTAAAGTCTTTGGCAACTTAACAATACGTGAGGTTACAGTAGTATAGAAATATATGAGGTAAACTTCATTAATACAGTCTTAAAATTTCAGTAGTATAACAATACAGTGACTTCATTAGCAAAGTGATAATAATTCAATAGTAATACAATATATATGTAAAGTGAATTTCATTAGTAAAGTGATAAAAATTCAGCTGTAATAATAGCACACTTTAAAAGAAATAAAGTCCCAGCTTCTGGATTCACATCTGGAGCCATGGTTGCTGCTTGGTCCGCGAGGTTCTTGATGTCTCCCCAGGTGATGTTTTGCACACGGTGTTGGTGGTGGCGTCTTGTCCTCGGAGGACGATGTGGTCCACCTCCTTGAGGGTGCTGGTCATTCAGCGACAAATTCTCCATCTGATGAGTCGGGGGTTTGGACATAAGGACGAACGTTCCTGGCCGGTACCCACAGAGGCTTTTCTGCAGCTTCTGGAAAGACACAAGCAAATCCTCTGCCCTGGGTTAGCAATGGGTGTGGACCATGCCATGTGTTAGTTAGTGGGTCCCTCCACTGAACCAATGGCAGTGGAGTTGGGGGTGGCATTAGAGCACCCCAATGCTTATGAATAGGAGAGAGACCTTTATCATCAAAGGTGAGAAAATTTAGCGTAAAAAGTGCTTGAACAGTCAAATTTAAAGGAGAAGGCAGGGGTGTATCCCCCCCTTCTTTTTTAAACTGAAGCTTAAGTATTCCATTAGCTCGTTCAATAATTCCTTGGCCTTGAGGGTTATAGGGTATACCTGTGACATGTTCAATACTGAAACTCTTTAAAAAATTTTTAAAAGTAGAGGCAGCATAGCAAGGTCCGTTATCTGTTTTAATGGACCAAGGCACTCCAAGAATGAGAAAAGCATGCTTTAAGAAATTAATAGCATGTTTTGCCTTTTCTCCCGACATTGGCAAGGCAAATATGGCTTTTGAGTATGTATCAATGGCCACATGCACGTATTTTAATTTGCCAAAGGGAGCATAATGAGTAACATCCATTTGCCAGAGTTTATTAGGGGTAAGTCCACGTGGCAGTGTACCTTGGGGCTGCAATGGACCCAAGGGAAGTAAAGGACATTTCTGGCATGCCTTTACTAGGTGCTTGCAGGATGCAAGCGTCAGGTCAGGTAATAATCTATGTATGGCAGTTCCAGAGAGATGAAACTTGGCATGCAGCTCCTTGGCCTGTTGCAAGGGAGATAAGTTAACAGTCATTATGTACTTATCTACTTTTTCATTTCCTTGCACCAGCATGCCTGGTAACTGAGAATGAGATCAAAGGTGTTGAATATACCAAGGGTGTTTTCTATTTTCCAGTAACAATTGTAGTTGAAAGATATGCTTATCCAAGAGTGTGTCTTGAGGCCTAAATAAGGCAAAAGGTAATTGCCTAGCAAGTTGTACCACATACTTACTGTCTGGAAATATATTTAAAGAAGATTCTTGATTTTGTAGTAACATTTCAATGAGAGCTCGAAGTTCTCCTAATTGAACTGAGCCTCCATGAAGACCTCTTTTCCTTTGAGGATTTGATCCTTTAATGATAAATCCCCAAGTAGTCTTATTCGCATCTGTAAAAGCTAGATCAGCGTTAGGTATTGCTTGATTCTTTGGAAAGGTTTGTCCATTGGCAGATAAAGGAAAATTAAAAAGCATTTTAAATATTTGAGTTTTTGGGTAATGATCACTTAACTGTCCTGGGAAGCTTGCTATTAAAGCATAATATAAAGAGTTGTTTAGTTCCATGCCTTTTAATTGATCTTTAGTAAAGGGCATGACAATGAGTTCAGGTTCTGTGGCATATAAATGGATACATAATTTGCGTGCTTTTATGGCTAGAGATAGGATTGCATCGCAGATTGGAGTTATTTTCTGGGTGGCACTCCAGGACAAGTGTACCCAGAAGAGAGGTTGGGCTTCCTGTACCAACATGCCTACTGGTGCTCCTTTAGTAGGAATAATGTAGGCTTCTATAGGCACTTCTTCTTTAAACCTGTTTACTTCCAATTGTTGCACTTGTTTTGTGATTAGGTTTAGCACTGATCTTGCTTCCACTGATAGAGGCTTAGGGGTTAATAGATCAGTCCCTTTTAACATTTGAAATAATGGATTTAGGTCACTGGATGACAAGTGCAGAAAAGAACGTAGCCAATTAATATTGCCACATAATTGTTGTAGTTCAGTTAATGTATATTTATCCTTAATAAGCAACCTAGTTCTTGCAGGGGAAATTTTATCTTGAATAGAATATCCTAGAAAAGTGAATGGTGGGACAGTTTGAACCTTGTCAGGTGCCACTTTTAAGCCTATCTCCTGCAGGTTTGATATTAAAGATTCAACTGTCCTTTTTAGGGAAATTTGATCTGGGTGTGCTACCAGCACATCATCCATATAATGAATAATCAAAGCAGAACCTCTTAAAGGCTTAGTAGCATGAGCTACATAATGTTGGCAAATAGTAGGACTATTTTTCATTCCTTGAGGCAAGACAGTCCACTGATATCTATCAGTAGGATAATTGTTATTGGTTGCTGGTACTGTAAAGGCAAAGTATGGACGGTCCTCTGGATGCAGAGGAATGGAGAAAAAACAATCTTTTATATCCAAAATAGAGACATAATAATTTTTAGGAGTAACAGATGGATGGGGAAGTCCAGGTTGTAATGTCCCCATCTTTTGCATGTGTTTATTAATTGCCCTTAGGTCATGTAAAAGTCTCCATTTAGTTTTATCTCTTTTTTGTATAACAAACACTGGGGTATTATGTGGGCTAAAGGTTGGTTCTATATGACCCAGTGTTAATTGCTCTTGAACTAAGACTTGTAGCTGTAGTAACTTTTGTTCTGGTAAAGGCCACTGTTCTACCCATATTGGTTGTGTAGTATCCCATTGTAATCGAATGGGATCAGGCTTGAGAGCCAGAACAGTGGCTCCTAGAATTGGGGGTGGTTCCCTGAAATTCCTATCCTATCATGGACTATAACATCATCATAGAACGCTTGGTTGTCAGTTGTTAAAACTGCGTCCATGTCCTCCAAAATATCTCTACCCCATAAATTGTTTGGCAAGTTGTTAACTATTAAGGGAGTGACTGTTCCTGTTTGTCCATCAGGATTCTCCCAAGTAACTGGCTTAGAGGGCCTTTTGGATGACTGGCGTCCTCCAATGCCTGAGACTACAGGTCCTTCTATTAGCTTCCAAGGCATTTGTTTAGCTTCCTCTGACCGGATGATTGAAACATCAGCTCCGGTGTCTATAATTCCTTTAAAGGGTTTTCCATCTAACTTTAATTCCAAACGGGCTTTGTTCTGGCTTATAGGAATAGTCCACATTAATTGAGGATGGGAGGTCCCTCTTACTTTGGAGGTTGAGGGTTGTCCCCCTTTCCCATTTAAAGGTATTTTGTCAGCATTAGCCTTGGAACGGCAATCTCGAGCCCAATGATATCCCTTCTTACACCTAGGACAGACTGATGAGGGCTTCCTTAATGCACGTGGTTTGGAAGGGCACTGTCGAGACCAGTGTCCCATTCCTCCACAGCTTCGACATATAGTGGGTGATAAGTTCCCTACAGGTCTATTAGTTGGAGTAGTAACCTGTAGGTTAGCAGAGAGTGCTTCCGCTAACAATGATGCCTGATTGGACTGGGTACCTATATCCCTACAGGCAAGAATCCAGTCCCCTATGGGAGCATTACGTGAATTGCTAATTGCTTTCTTACACTCAGTAGTACAGCCTTCATACACCAATTCCCTTAGGAGAGCTTCTGCTGCTTGCTGGTGTTGCACTTTTCGCTCCACAGTCTCCATGCATCTAGCAACAAATTCTGGAAAAGTTTTATTAGCCTTTTGTATTAGTTTTGGTAATGGCACATCATGCTTGGATGGTAACCTTTTAAAGGCTTTCAAGGCACATAGCCGGACTTGTTCAAAGTATTGAACTGACCCCTGTGCCTGAACCACAGGAGAGCTGTAAACTCCTTCACCTCGTAAATACTCAGCATCTATCAGCACTCCTGTATTCCGATTTCTTTCTGCCTGCTGTTCACATTCGTCATGATAAGTTGCTTTCCACAAGAGAAAATCTCCGGGAGAAAGAACAGCACGGGCTAATTGTATATAGTCAGCTGGACAATTGAGATCTAAAGAAATTTGCTCCAGCAGCTGTTCAAACCATGGACTGTGAGGACCATCATCTTTAGCAGCCTGTCGTAAGGCTTTAAAGGTTTCTTGAGGATGAGGTCTCCAATTCATTGGATTAGCTAACATAGGATTCACATTGACAGGAAAAGCTTCTACAAATTCATTTGCTCCAGAAAAGTTGGAGCGCATGGCACGATCTCTTTGGTTGCATAAAGCAGCGAAGTGTGGCCACCAAGGACTACTGGAGTCCCCGGTGGGATTTGGCTGAGAAGAAAATGTTGCCCAGTGGCCAGTAGGTGGCGCTCTAAGTTCCGCAGAGATCTGTTGGTATGGCCTCTGCTCCTGGGTGGGGACTCTGACCATATGGCCCTTTGTTCCCATTCGCGCCAAAACCTGTGGCTGCCTTGGGGGAGGGAGTTGTTCTCCCCTTATCTCCTCAGTGCTCAACCCTCCTTTGTTCTCTTCCCGCGCCAAGGAAGGGTTTGATGCCAGCGTGCGCCTTGCTGGCTGCAGCAAGGCAAGGTCAGAGTGACCTGTAAATCCGCCCTGCTGAGAGTTAGCATCATCCTCAAAAGGAAAAGTTACAGCTCTTAAAGGAACAGCAGCGGGTGGATCCGCAGCAGGAGGATGGAGAGTTACGTTTTTACCTTCCCTTGTCTCTCCATACTGCTCTAACTCATCATAAGGTGCCAGAGGGATAATTTTCTGGCTTTTATACTCTTGCTGGGATAAGCAAACCAACGGACATGGTAATTGCCTGTTTGGGGTCTGAAGCGACCTGCAAGTCCGCTGAAAAGTTTTTGCTGTTTCCTCTCCTTCAGGGCTGCCAGCAAAGTTTGTAAAGTTGGCGTCCCGTTCAAGATCAGGAGGCGCATCTTGCGTCTGCGTGCTTACAGTTGCAGTTAAAGCCTCATTAAGACCAGCAGTTCCAGGTCCTGGCAATCCTTGCAAAGATGCTAATATGGCATCCACAATTGGAAAAAAATTTGATGGCAACTTTATATTATCTTTTGTCTCTGCCCCTCGGGCGAGAGAAATAATAGCCATCCAATAGTCTGGGTCCCATAAATTATCGTCCGTCATGGACGGTGCTAGTTTAAGAATTACTTCCCAGACCTGTTGCACTTCTTTCTCCTCTACCCTAACGAACCTACTTCTAACAAGGACACATAATGCTTTCACCTGGGATTCCTTCAGGGGGGAAGGTACAGTACCCATGTTAGAAGGTGCGCTTACCCAGAAACCACAATTTCCTTGGAGCGAAGAGGGAAAGGGATCAGAGGGATTTCTCCAAGGGTGCCTGAGCTAGACAGCGACTCAGCGGTTCACAGGCAGCTCACGGCTCAGTCACGGAAGCGATTTGCAGCGCTGCACTTTTCAGGGGTCTCAGGATTCAGAGACAAGAGGGGCTTCCGCGACGCGCTTCTCCAAGAAGGGCCTCGCAGGTGGGCGCCATATGTCGTAACAGTTCAGTTTGGGTCTAGGCCTATTGTCACTATTTGACTAGGCCTCAACCTGTGGGTCTTTGTCCCTTCTGGAGGGGGTAAGGCTGACAAGGTAACCAACACCCTCGAGAGAGCAAGTTCCAGACCAGTCTCAAATTTATTCAAAGAATTACAGCACTTTTATAGATGAGGGGAGTCCGAGAACAAAGAACCAGTGGTGTAACATGATAGTCTGTGAAGATGGCCCAATGAGGAGTCACACAGTTTACCAAAGGGCAGAGGGAGAAGGTGAGGAGAGTGAAGCTCACCTGGGGCATATGTCCGCAGACAGGTCAGACCACTCACGAGTGTTCTCCAGTGAGCATGTAGGAATCCCGTGTTTTCAGCAAAGGATTATGCCCTTCCGTAACCTTTGGAGGATATGCCTCGGTGGCTTCTTTCTACATCCCCACAACATTACACTTTGCAACTGTAACTTTCCTGGATACAAAAAATGATACTTACTTGGTCTTAAACCTGCTAATGAGACATATATAGGTAAAGATTGCTGATAACTCTTTAGATTTATATTTCCATAAGAGAATCTCACTGGACCTACAAGCTTGGTAATGCTGGTCATAGCAAAAGATGCAAAATTTAGCTTTGGAACTAAAGCACATTACCTAAGGTTTATAAGGAGCCCTGCCTCACCTTAACTCAACTTCTGCCTCCCGCCTTACTGCATGTCAGAAGGACTACAAAATAAGCCAAACTTCAGTTTAGTCAAACTTTTTTTTCAAAAAATTCTCCTTTGTTGTATGATGGTTACTTGCAGAACAAAATTGAAAGGGAAAATAATCCCCCTCCAGAGACACCCTTTGCACAGCTACTAATAGCCTTATTTACTTTAATGTTTTGACTTTTGATAAACAGGGTCTCTCTCTCTCTCTTGCCTTTAAGCACCATTGGAGTTCCTTGGCCAATTAAATTAGACTGCAATACTTCCCCTACCTTTCAAATGTTCTAAAGAGTTTTAATATTGATCACACATCAGCTATACCCTCAAATCCCCAAGGCCAGGTTATCATTGAGCGAGTTAATGGAATACTCAAACTCCAAATTAAAAAAGAAGGGGGGGATACACCCCTGCATTCTCCTTTAAATTTAGCTACACGACCTCTTTTTACACTAAATTTTCTCACTTTTGATGATAAGGGTCTCTCTCCTATTCATAAAGCCTGGGGTGCCCTGATGCCACTCCCAATACCACTGTGACTTGTTCAGTGGAGGGGCCCACTAACTAGCATATGGCATGTGGACACCCATTGCTAAAACAAGGCAAAGGATTTGCTTGTGTCTTTCCACAAACTGCAGAGCAACCTCTGTGGATACCGGCCAAGAACATTCATCCTCATTTCCAGGCTCCCGATTCAGGATATGGAAAATTTGTCACTGAAAGACCAGCACCTTCCAGGTGGTAGACCATACTGTCCTCAAAGAACAAGAGGTCACCCTGCACAAAAATAACCTGGGGAGATATCAAGAGTCTTGCAGATCAAGCAGAAACCATGGCTCCAGACCTGAATCCAGGAGCTGGGACTTTATTTCTTTTAATGTGTGCTATTATTACTGTAACTCTAGTGTTGCCAATGCCACGCCTGCTCCGTTGGATGCTCGCATGCAATATAACATATGGGTTCACTTGGCAGAAATTGTAAATAGTTCTGAGATTTGTATTCATCAGGGTGTTCATGAGTGTATGATTTTAGGCTCTTGCCTTCTTCTAGTCTGTCGTCCAGCACAGAAAATAGCTAATATGACTATATTTTCCAACATCAAGAAAAACATCTCTTTTAAGGATTCATACAGTTGGGGTCCTCCCCAGTCCACAAAACCTGCTAATACAATGGAGTCACTCACTCCTATTGTTGCCTTCAATAGTAATGACACCTGTGCAGAGATTCAAAATTGAGCTACCAACTCTAAATCTTTTGGCAACCCTTCCTTTAACTGTACTAATATTGAGCCTAATGTTATGCAAATGCACATATTCCCTCACCACCTGGCTGATTTTTCTCTCATGAGTCACATACCCTCGAATATATCTCAGCATACATGGCCCTTGGACCCACTGTTGTCTTAGTTGATTAACTGTTTTTCTCCCCTCTCACAATGAACTTGTTGGATATCACCCCACACAAGGAATTCATAGGAGATCTATACCACTTGATGAAAATCATGATGGCTCGGTACATCTCCTACCTAAGGCAGATCACACTGCTTTAATTCTTTCTCTTGTGGGCAACCCAGCCCTAGCAGTGGGAGCCTATAAACTGGCTACTAAATTGGCTTTTGTTACAGTGAAAAATGTTAATTATACCTCTACTGCCATAGCTATGTTAAATGATGAACAAAACCAACATCAACAGGCTATTCTCAACAACAGGGCAGCAATTGATTATTTATTACTGTTACACTACAAGAGATACAAGAAAGTAAAAAATGTGTTGTTTTAATATCAGTGATATTGATGCAGTTATGTAAGAGCTCACTCGCCTTAAAAACAAAGTCATTCTGAGGGGCTTCAGAATTATGGGATTGGTTAACATCTTGGCTGCCCGATATCACTTGGTTAAAAGTCTGTTTCTTAGTGGAGTTATTGGTATCTTTACATTATTTCTTTGTCTCTGTGGATTTCAATGCAGGTATAACCTTTTTTACAGAGGGCTGAAAGAACATATATTCTACCAACAGCAATTGGTAGTTAATGTCCCTTCAGCATCTATTAAAGGGGAAAAAGGGAACCAAACCCACAAGCATTCATAGTTGCCCTCACTGATCATTAATATGATTAACAATTTACACTGCTGAACTTTTAGAATTTTGCTAATGAAATTTGCCTCATGTATTGTTATACTACTGAAATCTCAAATCTTGTTATGCTGCCAAGTCTTTAAAATTTTTCTACTGGGGTCTATCTCACATATTGTAATGATACTGTTGCTTTTGATGAGCTATTCAATAGCAAGCACACAGTTAATAAGAAGGGGGGAAATGTGGGGATGTTGGAAGAAGTCACTGACGTATATGTTCCCTAGGCTGTGGAATTGTAAAATCCTGAAGAACACTCAGGATTTTTCATGCTTGGGGACACACTCTCAAGTGACTAGACCTTCTGATGGCCATTGCCTCAGAAGAGACTCACCCATCCTCCTGTCTCCCTCCCCCCTTTGCAAAACTGTGTGACTTCTAAGTGGACCATGCTCACAGGCTATCATGTTCTAGGCTTCTTTGTTCTCAGACTCCCCTCTTGTATAAAAGGGCTATATTCCTTAATAAATTTGAAACTGCATCTTTGAAGTTGTTCTCCTGGAATGGGTTGCTCCATTGCCTTACCCCCTCCAGAAGGAAACTCACACGACTGACAACATAAGAAGAGAAGTGGGGAAAACCATGAAAATAAAATGGAGATCAGTGAATAAAGGAAGGAGATGGAGGGAGTGGGTGGGAAGAGAGAAGGAAGAATGATGGAGTTAAATTGACCAAATTGTGCTATGTGCATATTTGAAAATACCACAGTAAATTTCACATTGATGTAGATTTAGAAATCACCAATTGCAAAAACAATAAATAAAAGGAAGAGCAGTACAGTAGAAAGGGATTGTTGGGAGAGAGGACAGAGAGCAATAAGAAGTACTGGGGTGTGGAATGGAGCAAATTATATTCCAGACATGCATGCATATGTCAAAGGAAGTATGGTATTCTGTAGAACTGTATTGCACTAATGAAAGCATGAAAAAAGAAATTACTGCCCTAACAGAAAGTGTTTTTGGTAAAAATCTTCCCACCCCCATACCTACCACTCAGACTCAGATAACCATCTCCTCTCTGCTTCTGTAAGTTGAATTTTCAATACTCTACATATCTGTGAGGGCAGGTAGAGCTTCTCTTTCTGTGCCTGGATTGTTTCACTGAATGCCCTCCAGGTTAATCCATGTTGGATAAATGTGTTGGGATTCCCTCTTTTTCAAAGGCTCAGTAGTATGCCACTTGTGTGTGTGCCACACTCCCAGTGTGCAGGCATCAGTCGACAGGCTGAGGGTGGTTGTTCATCATGGATATGGAGAAGCTGCTGCAGTGAACTCAGGGCTGCCCTTGTGTCCTGCACACACTGGTGCACTGTGCTTGGCTGTACAGCCACAGAAGGGTTTCTGGGTTAGGTGGCATCCTACTTCTAGCTTCTGAGCACCATGAAGCATGCACTAATTGCTATTCCACTCAGCAGTTCCAGAGGGTTTGCTTATCTCTATACAAACCAATACTTCCTATCTTTAAATTCTGATTAAACCCACCCCAGAGGCATGAGATTACATCATGTGCTTTTAATGGTTATGGATGTTGAGTATTTTTATTTTACTTGGTGTCCATTTTCAATTCTTTTTTTGAGAAATGTATATCAAGACCCTTTGTCCATCAATCCGTGGGGTTGTTTGCTTTCTTTGTTTTGACTTGTTTGAGTTCCTCATATATTTTGGACTGTAGGCCCTTATTAGATGTGCCATTTATAAATTAGTGTTCACTTGAGTCCTGGATTACATTCTGGAGATGTATTGTCAGGTAATTTTGTGGTTGTGCAGCTTCATGGCATCCTTGAACAAGTCTAGGGTGTGCAGCCAAATACATGCCAAGGGTACATTGTGTCTGTGTAGGGTGTGGCCTGCTGCAGCTTTTTCCATGCTGAACAGAACATGAGACAAGGTAAAGCACAGGGAACAGTGGCACACTCAAGGGGCAGAGGAAGAAAAGATGTACGAGGCCACTGTGATGTGAGTTGGCATAGAAAGGCACATTAAAGTCTTCTTCAATAAGTGGAAGGAATATGCTCTGTAACAATGAGGAAAGTACAATGCACTGATTAAAATGATAGCAGTGATGTGCCTACTCATGATAATAGTAATGATAGAGGAAGGGGTGTGGGGCAGGGAAGAGTTGGAGAAGAGCTGGCAATGAAACCTACCAAATTACATTATGGGCATGAATGCATGTGGCACCACGAGTCTCATGATATGTGTAATATAATGCACAAATAAAAAAGGGTAGTGCAGAGCACACTAACCTATAACACAGTCACTTATCATCATCAAGTATTCTGGACTGGATGTAATCACATGTGCTGTCCTTCCTTATACCTGACAGCGCATGGTACATTTGCTTACTTGAGCATCACCATGAGCATGCAAGGGCCACTCAGCAGTTTGACACGATGAGAACTACCTTGTCCCAAGGTGCTAGAAATATTGCAGCTCTAGGACAATCGTAAATGACTCCTCACATTTTGACCTTCATTGTTAATAGAAGGCCACAAAATGAATGGGCCATGGGCTCTCCCATTCTACAGTTGTGTCTTCTCCCTGTGGGTTGTTTCCTCTTCTGGATGAAACTCTGCTAAATTGATGAGCTCCGGTTTTCTATTTTTGCATTTATTTCCCTTCCTCTAGAGGTCATGTATGAGAAATTTTTCCAGGTCAATGTCATGGAGCTTTTCCTCTATGTTTTTCTCTAGGAATTGATGGTGTCAGTTGTTAGGCCACTTTGAGCTTCTACTTGGGCATTGTTGGAGGTGTGGGTCTCATTTCACTCCTCTTGGCTTGGTCACAGTTTCCTCAGTGCCCTTTATTCAAGGGACTCCCTTAGGCCTATTGCGTGTTCTTGGTGTCTCTATTGAAACTCGACTGACCTGTAGCTGAAGTGATGTCGGAAGGTGGCTGACTAAAGAGGCCAGGGCTGCTTCATTCTAAACCTAAAGGAGCAAAAGAAGAAAATAACTTCATTTCCCTGTAGCATGTGGGGGTGAGGGCTGACTTGCAGTAGGAAGGTGACAGAGACACTGGAAAGACAGTATTCAGGATGGCTGGGAAAGACAGGAGCAGACCATGTGGCACCAACCATCCCTTCTCCTCAGCCCATGCTGCTCACAAGAGACTTCTGCATGTAGAGATCAGGATAGGGTGGAGACACCAGGAGTCCCCACTAATGCCACAGATGCCTCTAGGTGCTGCTGCCCTGGGGTCTGTCACCTTCACAGGATTGGGGCTGCTGGGGAAAGCACAGTGCAGTATTCACATGAAGAGCCCAGTCCATGTTGTGACCTCTGCTACCATGTCTCCTGCATTGCTGTGCCTTACTGTGTCTCCCACCCACAGTCTTGGAAGCACATGAGTAGCTGGCCCCCTGGTGCCTCAGGCATCAAGACTCTCCCCTGAAGTCTTGCAGAAAAGCTGGACAGCACTGCCTGACACAGGTGACCTTCCACCGTCAGTGGCCAGAAATAGTGTACAAGTGGCCAGTCTGAGGAGCTCAGCATTGGATGGACCCAGTTAGAAACTTCTGTATGCCATTCATGTAGCCATGACTCAGGAAGGTGTGTGCCACCCTGCAGCCCTCCTTGAACACCATCAGGTGACCCTGCTCACACATCTGAGCAGCACTTGTACAACACACTCTGATTTTGTGCAAAGAAGCCCCAGGAAGCATCCAGGAGAACCTCACACATATATCTCATACACAGAATGGAGTATTGCTCAACAATTAAGCAGAATGATATTATGTAATTTATCATTGAATGGATGAAAGGACAGAGCATCACCCTAAGTGTAATAAGCCAGTCTCAGAAATTCATGTGCCAAATGTTCTCTTTAATATGAAGACACTAGAAAGAACAAAGAAAAGAAAATGAGCTCTCACAAAAATTGAAGGGAGATTGATAGAGTAGAGGAAGTGGATCAAGGGAAGAGAGGAAAGGAGGCCAATGGGAGTAGTGGGGAATAAAATTTACCAAATTGTGCTATATCCATGTATGACTATCACAGTGAACCTCATTTTACATGTAATTATGATACAGTAATTAAAAAGAAGACCAGTAAAGTAAAGATAGGGGATGATGGGGAGGAATGAGAAGAGGTAAATGTAAACTCGCAAAAGGGCAGCACATAAAGCTTGCAAAGGCGGCGGGTGGCCAAAAGAAGCTCGCCAGTAGGGTTCACCAGAGTCAGACAAAAGTAGTGGCTTGAGATTTATTGGAATCTTCATCCCGGGTGAAATCTCCAGCCCCCCGGGGTGAAAGTTGGGGTGGGAGAGCCAGAAGAAATCACACGTGGCTTTAGCTGCTTAGGATTTTTATACAAAGGAAATAGATCAAGGGTCCTGCCCAGGAAATGGTGGACTCACGGTGGATGTCAGGGTCAGCAGGTTTGCCTCATTGGTCACTTCTGGCACAGTGTGTTGCTAGGTGACCTTGTTCCCTCCCCCTGCAGCTGCCCAATTCGATCTGACATTCCGACTTTTTTGGTGACATAGGGTGCCGGAGTCTGTCTGGCTACTTCCTGCATGGTTCGGGGTGTTGTGGGAAAAAAGATTTCCGGGTCTGGGTGGGTGGGGAGGCGGCTGTAAGGGTGCAAGTGCATTTGGTTGTACGTCATTCTGGCAACCTCACTCAAAGAGCTCTAGGCGAATTCAGATGCAGAAGAGTTTTCTCAATGAGTCCAGTTTCTCAGTCTGATTTTGTTGACGCACTAGTAGTATTCTTCCTCTAGGAATAGACATGTTTCTCCTTTGTTCACTGTCAGAAGATCTAGTGCTCAGCAGTTCTGTAAGAAAACTTGGGCAACAGATGTTATTTGTCCCTGTAGGGATACCAGGGTTTGGAACAGGCCAGATTAATTCAACTTCACTATATAGAATCAATTGAGGAACTAAAGAGGAGAGCACACAGAAAGCGAAGGGTATATTGGGATTTAATGTTTTGTCAGAGTACCATTACACCCAGAAGAAGAATCCTGGAAGAGCAAACATGGGAGAAGAGACCTGTACAGTTTAGTTGCAAGGTACTGAGTTAGAGAAAGTGTAACAGTATGCAAAGTTTTCTGAGGAGTTGTAATAAGGGGCACTCTCTCCAAAGGTGAAGAGAGGTCCTTTGAGGCTGTGAGGAAGTATTAAGGGGGGTACTCATAGGAGTGGCTGTTAGCAGGGTCTGGTCCAAACCTGCACAAAGAAAACAATCTGAGATGTGGAAGTCTCAATCTGGGAATAATGTGCTCAATGAGGACAGCAGGCAATGTCAGCAGTTTCCCTGGAGGTAGGGAAGGTTTCTGTTCAGCCTGAAAAAGTATCAACCAAGGTAATTAAGGGAGCTTTTTCTGCATCTGGTCATACGGGTGAAATCAATCTGCCAGTTTTCGCCTGGAAAAACTGTTCACTGTCAGCTGTCAAGATAGGGTGGCTCCCAGAACTTGGAGAACATCTCTGCCTAGGAAGGGGACTGGACAGTAAGGAATAACTAGGAAAGATTGTTTGAAAGAATGTCCCTCCAGGGCACAGGGACTGGGCAGTAAGGAATAACCAGCAAAGTGTGTGAAAGAATATCCTTCCAGGGTACAGGCTAACTTAGCTGTTCTGTTTGGCATGGAGGGTTCCCATCAATTCCCATAACCGAAACCTGGGAAGGAAATAAAGGCCCCGAGTGGGCAGGCAAAACAGAATAGGTACCTCCTGTGTCCACAAGGTTACCCAGGAGCGTGCCTTGGGCTCAGCGATACTCAAGTCCAGGCTTCTTCAGTCTTCTTCAAATCCCAGCAGTTGAGGGAAGTGACCACCTGGTTGGTCACACCCCTGCATAGAGGCACTAGGAGGGGCCAGCCATTGGGTAGTCACTCCTTTAGTGTCCTGCTTGGTTGCAGGTGGACACAACTTGGTTGGGGCTATGGCTTGCCCCTGGCAGAGAGGACAGTTGGTCCTCCTTTGGAGTTCTTGCTGGAGCAGGACACAGGTTAACTACCAGGGATTGGACTGGAGTGTTAGCTTTTTCTGTAAATAAGCCTGCCTTTCAGGCATTGTACTTTAAAGGCCAATTTTACCCAGATTTTGGGTAGGGGGTTGTGGGCGATTCTGGATTTCTATCTGGATTTTGTGTAATTTTCCTCACTTAATTTAAGTAGAGGAGTCAGTAGAAAAAGATGAAAGTGAGTGAGGAATTAAGAAAGCATATTTGGAATTAGGTGGTGGTGATTCTGTATCTTTGCAGCATCCATTAGGTTTCAGCCTAGAACTGCTATCTACAAAAATGGTTAAGTCAGGTGACAGGAGTGGGTAATTGAAGCAGTTTTTACAAGGCGAATGTATGACTTTCAGCACCTGTGGATATGAATGGGTAAAGGCTAAAGGGTAGCAGCTCGCAGGAGTGTTTGGAAGCTGGGCCCTGTGGGCGGGGCTTGGCTGGGGCACGGAGAAGCGGTGGCTCTATCATCCCACCTTTGTAGAGCTGGCCAGCGAAAAGTAGCACACCGGAGGGAGAGTGCTTCTCTGCAGCACTGGTTACACGGCTGCCACAGCATTGGCAGGCAATAGCCAATCCTGTGCAGGTTGGCAGAGGGGCGGGAGAGACGGAGCTGTGTGCTGTTTGAGTGGCTATGGCGGCAGGGGGAAGCAGCAGGGGGAAGAGGCGGGTGCGCAGTTTATGGACACGCAGGCTCAGCCAATGTCGGCAGTTTCCGTGGAAGCCAAGGGGCTGGAGCAGAGGGCATTTCAGGTGTGTCCGAAAAACATGGAGGAAAAGAAAGCAGGGATTTAAGTAGGGAAGCGAACAGAAAAAGGAGAGATGGGAAGGCAGGACACAGATTTCAATAAAATCAAGCCTCCACGTGTCTTTTTAGTGAAATTAGAGTAGAGGCGACCAAAAAGTTACACAGTCACCG
>JAJEJO010005221.1:0-38226 GCA_020662805.1 Glaucomys volans
TTTGAATTTTGTATCTCTGTGTTTATACTTTTCATTATCCTTTTGTGTTTCCAAGCTTATAAAAAATCTTTGCAGTGAATTTGAAGTCATTTCATTTTTGATTAGGTGATAAATAGTTTTTTGGGCTGAGGCCTTTACTGAATAAATTTTTCTTTTTTTTTTTGCTGCTGTTAAATATAGTACCTAACTTTCTCTGATTGATCTTTATGCTGTTATATGCAAGAAGGTAAATAACATTCAGTTAATCTTCAGACTGTACTTGCCCACTTTTGCTCATGCTCATGCTAATGCTATTAATTCTCTTAGCAGTCGGTACCTTTCTCTTAACCTTGGAAGGTACGGTACTTAAAAATCTGAGATTGGTGGAAGATAATAAGCTTCATCTGAAAAGGTTTATTACACAGTGTTTACCTGCGTAATTAATTTACTAATGTTTTTCATTTAACATCTAGAGCAAATATGCTCAACTTGGGAGGAGGGAAGGGTTTTTCCAAATCACAAGTGATTTTGAAACTACTGTATGCGGCTCCCTTTTGAAATTGACATAGGAGGAGGTAAGAAATCTCTATCAGGCTATTCATGCAATGTATAGAGAGTTAAACAAAGAATTAATTTTTGCTGTCTTTTCCAACAAAAGATTGTGAGAGCAATTCAAACATAATTTTTAATTATACTAAGTGCAGGAGATTCTCCTTCCTTATAACATCTGCAAGCCATATCTTAGTACACTATAGTTTAATAAATCATTAATTTCATTAAGTGAGATTTTCTTTCTTTTCTTTTTTTTTTTTTTTTGAACCAGGGATTGAACTCAGGGACACTCGGCCACTGAGCCACATCCCCAGCCCTATTTTGTATTTTATTTAGAGACAGGGTCTCACTGAGTTGCTAAGGTCCTTGCTAAGTTGCTGAGGCTGGCTTTGAACTCACGATCCTCCTGACTCAGCCTCCCAAGTCGCTTGGATTACAGGCGTGCGCCACCGCGCCCGGCTAAGTGAGATTTTCTTAAAAAAAAAAAAAAAGAAACACTGGCACCTTAGTCTACCCGCATGTAAAAAGACAACTTGGTTCAAATAAACAGTTAATTAGCTGTTGCTGTTGTAACTCTGAATTTTTATTTTTATTTTTGAACTATAAAACTCCCCCATATTCTTGAAGTCAGCCAGGATAGGTTTCAGCTCAGAGTATATTAGCATGGTATATTGAATAATTTGAATAGCAAAACTTTCAAAGTTGGATTGTTTGGGCTGTCTTTATTTTCCTTTTGTTTTTGCTCTTTTATTTATTGTTACCTAATATAAAATGACCTGTGAATTTTGGTGTTTTATTGAGCATTATTATTATTATTATTAGACACTATATAAAACACTAATGGGAAAACACAGGCAAATAAGAGAGTTAATCCAATGAGATAACTTAATACCTGGCATTGAAATCCAATTTCAAAGGTCATTATCTTGGATCCTGTGTGAATTTCAAGTGGTTGAAGAAATTTTGTGTAAAGCTTTTCTGGCCATTCAGAGTACCTTCCTGATAACTTTGTACGTGGCTTTTCACTCAAGCAGGTTTGCATGTTAGTTATAACAAGGCTACATCTGTGCCAGTTTGTATTTTCTTTGTATTATAACAAAAGTTTATTTACAGTTTCCTCAAACTAGAATAGTGTTTGTTCTTGGTAGTGTTGTTATTCTTCTAGGACATAAGTATCAGTCCTTACAGTTTTAAAGTACTTCCATAAACAGATTAATATACTGTGTTATTCAAAAACATCTTTTATTTTTGGAGGTTGGGGAGTGAGAAAGCACCCAATTGCATTATTAGAGTTAAAAGACACAAGTTTTGACGTCAGAGTAGTGTCTAAACAAGCCAGATGACTAGCATGCAGATCCTGCTACACTTCAGAATTCCAACCACAACACTTGACCACAAATATGATAATCAGGTCTGATCTTGTCAGGCTGAGGGAGTTTGATTTTTAATTTGTAGGGAAGATAGGATAAGAAAAGGTGGAATCAGAGGTGATCTTCATATTCAGTGTTGTCAAGCTCAGTGAAATATGTTCAGAAGACCTTTTTGTTTTTGAGAAAGTAAAAGTTTGGGGAAGTTTTAGGCAGGATTAAAGTACTGTATGATATTTTAGACACAGTGTGATTCTCTGGAAGCCACAGGAATATAAAGTTCATGCAGTGGAAAAGTCTATGTGATAGCCAGCAAAATGGTCCAGGGTGCCACTTAAGGGGTTTATTCTAAATTATCTTTAAAAGTGCTGAGAGAGGTTTAGGATAAGCTGGCTTGCCTGTTTCTCTCACAGATGCTGTAGTCCTGGACAAGGAGAGGTAGGACTTCACATTTCTGGTGTGCATTTTAGCTGCAGAAATGACTCTTCACCAAGTTCATAGTTGACAGGCAGGGTTATAATTCATAGTGTGATGATTATTAATGTAGCAAAGTCAGTTCTTGACTTTGAATTGTTTCTTCTTAGAACACCACACGAAGAAAGATGTTGAGATAGAAACTAGATCTTTGGCTTCAGCATTTTAGATGTCATCTCAAATTAAACTAGTAAATTAGTTGACTAGAATAAAAGACTATAAAAGCATAAGATGAGGCTTATATTTAAATCCATGTTTTGTTTTTATAAATCCTTTTACGTCAACCAAAATGAATGATAAATCTTCATTTGATCAAATAAGAACCTTTAAAAAAATTTTTTCTTCTTTTAAACAGTAAAAATGTCCATTCTTATATTTCATTTTTGCATTTGTGTATTAACAATTTTATGGACTTTCCTTTTTTTCCCCATCTTTTGTTGAGGAAAGGTACATTAGCAAAACAATGCTATTTTTTTTTAACCATAAAGCTAAACTTTATGTAGGAAACTTGTGTGCCAAACACTGTTCTGTGGGCCTCTTATATATTAATTCATTTAATCCTCACAACAGTACTGTTTGTGCTGTCCTGTGCCTGTTTAACAGTTGATGAAGTGAAGACAGAGAGGTAAAGTAACTTATTCAAACTCACACAGCCACCAGGTAAGCAGAACAGAATTCAAACCCAGCTTATTTGCCTCCTGAGTCTGGGCTCTAAATTACTATGTATTCTGAATTCAGTTCCAGTTGTGAGTTTATTGTAAAATGAAGTCAGGATGAACATAGGGACAAGGAAAGAGCTATGTAAAGTTTGAAATGATTTTGTTCTTAAATGTTTGTACTTTTAATGAATTTCATTTGTTTTATTTCTGTTATTTATATATATTAAGAGTAAAGCATTGTTTAAAGTGTGTTTGGTCTGCATTAAGAAGAAACATTTGTGGAAATTAACTCACAGTTAATTTAGAAATCTGCTTCAGAGGAAGGAGATATGAGAGAGAACACTAACCTGACATAGCAGAAATTATTAGAAAGACTGAGTTGCTATGAGATTAACAGGATGGGGAGAAGCCCAATCCCTAGTTGTGCGATCTGAAAGATGAATGTTGCATATTCTCTTACTTAGCTACTTCTCCTTTTTTTCTTGGCACAAGAAGACCTTGCTGCTTCCAAGGTCCTTTACTCACTGCATTGCTATGATGGAGCATTCAGGTGTAAAAACCACAGAGAATCCAAATTAAGATCCTTGTTTTCAGACATTGAGAACACCCCTGGAGAGTAAACCACTGACTTAAGCTTTGCTATAAATCATTTTACATCCATGCAGATTTCCTAGAGATGAGTTCTTGTCTGCATGTTCTTTCTTTCAGATGGGAATTCCTTGTTCTTTGTCAAACTTTAATGATTTATAGTTGTATTAGTCAATTTTTGTTACTGTAACAAAGTACCTAAGTCAAGCTAAGAGATGTATTTTAGCTTATGGTTCACAAGTTACACAGCCCAAAGCTGGGCCACCCTCTTGTTTTGGTCTCTGGTGAAGACTTTCTTGCTGGCAGAGTTCCATGGTGGCACAGAGCATCACATGGCAAGAAACAGAGGGCACATGTTTCTGTGTCTGTGTGTCTGGTCTCTGTCCTCCTTATAAAGTCAGCAGGATTGGATCATGGGGACTCTACCCTAATGACCTTATCTAAACCCCATCATTTTCCAAAGGGCCCACCTCCAGTTACCATTGCCAGATCAAGTTTCTACCCTCTTAATCCTATTAATATACGATGAGGTTGGGGGGACAAGCCATATTCAAACAGTGTACTTATTCCTAAGTGGTGTCATTCTTTCTGGAAAACAAGTTTTATTCTACTGAATTCCTGTTATTGAATCCTTGAGAGTGAGTGGAAAAGTGTAGATTTAGCTTTATCACTTGTTAGCCTCCTGTGTGTTGGCTTATTTCTAAAACATAAAAATAACTAGTTTTGGTTTCATTCTTACACTTAAATCCTCTTGCTCATTTAACAACTCTTCAGTGTAAGATTTTGTCAGGTGCTTCACTAGAATAGGAGAATAACTGACTCTCTGGGAATGGCTGGAGAATTGACCAGGGAACCCTTAGGAGGGACATGAAAGTGGAACTGATTCTTAAGATTAGCAAGGTGATTTCCCAAGTACCTCACAAGATATTCCAGGTCTTTACTGTCCAGTTACGGTAGCCACTAGCTACGGGTGTCTTTTAAGTATCTGAAATGTGGCTAGTCTGAAATGACTGTAAAATGCACTAGATTTTAACAGTACCCCCCAAAAAAGTGAAATATTTCATTGATAATTTTTAAAATATTGATTACATTGAAAGGATAACATTTGGACTTACAGTATTGTGTTCAGTAATATATATGTATATTCCTGAATTTAATTAATTATTTTCTTTTCCTTCCTTTCTTCCTTCCTATTGGGAATTTAACTCGGGGGTACTTAACCACTGAGCCACATTCTCAGCCCCTTTTTTATTTTTTATTTTGAGACAAGGTCTTACTAAGTTGCTGAGGCTGGCTTAGATATTGAGATCTTCTTGCCTCAGCCTCTCAAGTCACTGGAATTACAGATGTGCACCACCATACCCAGTTAATTTCACCTATTTCTTTGGACTTTAGTGTTACTTACAATATGCTTTTGTCATCAGCACTGCTCACAGCAGTAAGAACAGTGTGCATAAAGGAAAAAGGCATTGAGTAGTAGTTTTTCTTGTAGATAATATGTCTGTGCCAACACCAGTGCTAGAGTAAGGAGCAGGAAGTGGAGATCCTTCCTAAGCCCATAGCCTTTGAATGAATTTCAGATCCATGGAGATTTGAAGTCCACATTCCTTGGTAGAACATAAAAGACTCTTTCATGATTTGGTCCAAACATTGTCCCCTATTCTCATGTTCTCCCTATAGTACACTGCAGTCTGTTCTTGTTAGTCTCAAGAGTTATGTTCTACAAAGTCATGGTAAACTCCAAGTTAGCAAACACTGAGCTGTTGTAATCAGGCTTGGCTCCTGTGAGACTCTGGTCACCACATTTTAGCTAGTCAGTACACAACTTTATTTGTTTCTGATTACAGATTTTTATTTATGTCATTGTTTCATTAACATTGAACTCATGACCATAAGCACTGTAACTCCTGCCTGAACAAAGCCTACCTAACAAATTTTCTCTGTGAGGCAGGACAGCTTTCTTGCACTTAGAACACTGTTCAAGGGGTTTGGGATATAGCTCAGTTGGTAGAGTGCTTGCCTTGCATGCCCAGGGCTCTGGGTTCAATCCCCAGCACTGCAAATAAAACAAAACCAAAACCAAAACAAAATGCTATGCAAGCTGGCGCAACAGTGCACACCTATAATCTCAGTGACTCAGGAGGCTAAAGCAAGATGATCACAAGTTTGAAGCCAGCCTCAGTGACTCAGAGAAGCCTTAAGTAACTTAGGCTTGAGACACTGTCTCAAAATAAAAAATAAAAAAGCTGGGGAATATAACTTAGTTGTTAAGCACCTCTGGGTTAAATCCCCAGTGCTTCCCCCCATCCCCCCCAAAAAAGAACACTACACTTGGGAGCCATTTTAAACAGCAAAAGCACAAAAATACAAATAATGTGGCCCTAGATAGAGTGCACAAAAGAATACTTGTTTTACAATTCAAGAGCTAGAAGGAGGAGACAGTGTCTCCTTGCTGAAGTAGGAAGTGTTACCTATGTAGCACTTAAAATGGGCCAAGTATTTCAGATGATAGTTAACAATAATAAAGGCAGTTAAGTCTTATGAGGCAGTTTCTATATACCAGGCTATGTACCTTAGCACTTTATCTCATTTAATTTGCATAAAAAGTGAAGTAAATATTATTTCTGAATATTGCAGACATGGAAATTAAGACTCAGAAAGGTTAAGTATCTTTCCCAAGGTTGCACAGGTAGTACGTGGTGAAAGCAAGACATGACTTCAAAGCCCATTATTATCCACAGGTTCAGTGACCCTGGGACCAGGCGAGGAGATACCTTCAACAAGGCCTGCTGTTCTCATTAGGGCATCTGTCTTTGGTGGAAAAGGTATAGTTAGTTGTAGGTCTTGGGCTACAGATTTCTCCAGATCAAAAACCTCCATATCTATGTGATAGCCCAACTATTAAAATCTGGAAGAACTATGCATGAAAGGTGATTTTCTGCTGTGAAAGGTTTGAGAACCACTATATATTTGCCCACTGTGGTGGCAAAGGCACTTTCCCTGTCTGCTTTTTTTTTCTTTTTTTCCCTTTTTTAAGTTGTCAATGGATTTTTATTTTATTTATTTATATGTGGTGCTGAGAATTGAACCCAATGGTTCACACAAGCTAGGCAAGTGCTTACCCTGAGCTATGACCCCAGTTCTCCCTGTCTGCTTTTACTGCTTCTCTTCTGCTATCAAACCAACTCTTTTCCATACTACTGCATATCATTTCTCTGACTCATAACTTGGGCTCATTGGTGGTTCCTTGATCCTTGATTATCTTGTTTCTTCCTATGTATCTGAAAGCTGCTTTCTCTTCCCCCTGAACAACTCTCTGTTGTATATTTCAAAGACTGAAAATATGTTTGATCCATGCAATCACTATTGCCTTCAGATAGAACTTTGGTAGCAAGTGTTCCCCCAAGGTCCTGGGGCAGCCTGTAGATGGAATGCCTGACTCTGGCACCCAGGAGAACAGTGGCTCATGGTACTATGATGGTGTCTCCCAGGAAGGGAAGTAGATACAGCTGACTTGGTGGAACAGTGGTTCACAAGTCCTTAGGAAGGTCTACAGACATGGATTGTTCAGTTCAGAGCAGAGCATGGCAGCATCTGGCATTGAGTAACATTTACCAAGAAGGTTCTTCAGGGATTCTGTGTCTTGGTTTCTTCACACCTAAAACTATAAGACCAACCCAATTCCTCTGATTTTTTTTTTTTTTCATGCATGGTTCTTGGTAGAGTTTAGTCTTTCATTTAGGTAATAAGTCAGGATATATGTTTATCAGAATCAATCAGTGTTGAATTATGTGCTTTTACCTGCAGAGTTGAAATAGAATTTCTGTAATGACCCTTAGAAGTTCCTTTTGACCTCCATGGTTTGATCTCCTATCACCTCCAAATTATTTTAATTGCCCAGGAAACCTGAACACCTTTGGTGGTAGATTCTGAAATGTAACCTTCTTATGTACTTGATTGGAAATGTTGTCAAGGCACCTAGCATTAGGGAACGGCAAGGTGATGATATAAGTGCCAAGTTACTTCTATACAGGGTTATTGTGAGAAGAAGACACCAAAGTAAGAGAAATGAACCCAATTATTGTGAGATGTGAAGATCGGTGTTTCACTGGACTGAGGGTCTAGACTACCTATGTAGAGATTAATGGGAATGTAGTTGAGATCACGAGATTGCAGTCTGGGCCTATTCAGAATGTTCAAACCACCTAAGTTCAGTATAATTTTGTGGTTCAGTCAAGTGCTGCAATATATATTTATTCACTGTTGATTACTGTTGGTACCTAGAGAAACTGAGACAAGTCTTAGGTTTAGAAATGAACAAAAGCACAAAACTGACTCAAAAAGAAATTCAGAGAAAAAGAAAGTTCATACTTCCTTGGTGATGCTGAGAAGAAAGAAGAAAAACTCTGATTCCTTCATTTCATAGCATTGGAGAGTCATCAGCTTTTGGTTCCTCTCATGGAGTTTCGGTTCACATTGGAGGGCCAGAAATTAGCTATATGTGCTGATGCTGACCTTATATCTGGCAATCCTGGTGTGAGCCATCCAATCCTCCCATGATGTTATGGTGAGATCTCCGGGGATGGACATTCTGCACACTTGGAGGATGATGACATATACCTTTTTCAAAGGCTTTGCCTAGGCCATTTCCTTTTTGTGCCATTGTGCTGTTTTGAGATATTTATTTACTTGCTTTTATTAGGAAGCATAAAGAATTGTGGACAGAGCATGACATTTGCAGTCAGAGGTTAGTTTAAAGCCTCATTCTGCAGCTTGGGAGCTTGAGACCTTGGACAGCTCAGTAAATGTCTCTGAATCTGTTTTCTCCCCTGAAAGTGGGGGACAGGTCTGTTTTATAGGACCCCAGAAATTAAATAAAATGGTACAGTGCCTAGTATAGTATCTAACACAATAATTACTGAACACCTGCTATATTACAGGTTGAGCATCTATCCCTAATCTGAAAATCCAAAGTACCTCAAGATTAGAGCATTTTGGGCTTCTGGATTGGGGATACTCAACTGGTAAAAGTCTATGCAGATATTCCAAATCCAAAAAAACTCCAAAATCTGAAGTACTACTTCACCCAAGCACTTCAGATAAGAGATACTCAACATGTGCCGTTTTCTGTTTGTTTTTCAAAGTGTACATTTTGCCAGTGTGGCATCTCTTCTCTGTGACATGTTCTTTCAGTGTAGCTGATATTTTCTGACCTGCTTGTGTTTCCTCTCCCCAAATAGTTAAAACACAAACACATACTTATTCATTGACTAAATTCCCCCCATAAACCTATTAGAATCTTCTGGAGCTACATAGAATCTGGTAATTTCTATCTGAATCACGGTGTTTTAATTTTGCTTTTGTTCTTGCTGTCTACGGATAAGTTTATTTTATTTTTAGCATCAAGTCATTTCATTAAATCATATTAAACTTGCAATGAACTAAAATCCCTTGGATATTTTCAACCAAATGGATGTCATCTTGTTTCTTCTTTATTAGAACTCCATACAGTTAATTTTTTCCCCACTTCATTGCAAGCTTCTGTGTTTGACCTTGTGACACTTACATTAGCCATGAAAACTGATATTAAGACACTAATACTTTCCTAAATTCTAAAAGATACCAGATTATAGGTTTAGATTATAATTTTTAAAAATATCATAGGGAAAAATGCTGAAAGGAAATATTTACTTGGGAATAAGACACATGCCTTAAGAGGACAGTGAGAAGCAGCATATCAGGGAACCAGGCTGTGTGCTGGCAGAGGATGAGTGTGCACCTCAAGGCAGATGCAGACAGTATCCAGCTTTCACTACCTCTTGACCAGGTTGACCGTAGACATGTTTCTTGGTTTTCCTGTTTCAGAGAATGACAGTGATGATGATTCCATAAAGTTAATTGTGATGGTGAAATTTTAAAATAGCCTTGGAAATGGTCAATGATAAAACCTTTTTTGATGTAAACTCTGTAGCTGTTTGTAAAAGCAATTTTTAAATTTTTACCATGAACATTCAGTATTTATGTGTCAGGCATCCTGATAAGGGCCTAGAACATTTAAAAAAAAGGGGGGGGGTGCAGGGAGGGGTCAAGGAATTAAAATTTGATAGCGAAAAAGAAATACAGAAGATAATTATGATAAACATGGTTAATGCTAGACATATAGTCTGTTAGAAGACAGAAGAGGGCAACTTAATCTTGGAGATAGGCACTTCTGATCAGGGTCTTAAAAAATGAGCAAGAGCAGAAGGGGCACTTGGCTCATTCTGTACAAGCAAAAGAACTGAGGTAAAGAGAGTATGCAGTAGGGAAAGAGCCTCTGTGCAGTTTGTGCTACTGGGGTAAACAAGAAAGGACAGGGGATGAGCCTGGAGACAGAAGAAGGAACAAATCATGAGGCACTGTATGTGACATTTGAGGAAGCATAGGCTTCCCCTTTGAGGGAATGGAGTCCACTGAGGGATTTCAGCAGGGAAAATGTCTGAATTTAAGGAGACATTTTGGATAATTGAGGTGAGAGATGATAAAGATCTGAAATAGAAGCAACAGTGATTAGGAGGGTCTGGAGAGGGGAGACTTGAGAGTATTTGAGAGACAAAGTTACCTTATTGTTGATTTAATGAGAAGAATGCAGAAGTCTGAGGAGGGTGTTCAGTAGAGCGTATTGCAAGTGGGACGTTATAGGGGTGGGAAAAAGAAATGGATGAGTGCAGTTTGCAGTTATAGACAGCTGGACTTTTAGATGAAAGCTGAGAATGTAAGACTGGAAAGACTTTGGGAAAGGATGGGATAGGGGGTACCACCAGAGAGGCTACAGAGCAGCAGTTCTTAGTCATTTGAACATCAGAACTACCTGGAAAGCTTTTAAGAGAAAATAGTGGTGGTTAAACCACACATCTAAAATCTGTGAGTTAATGGATCTAGAGTAGTGTCCTGGTTATGTTTATTTAATTTTTTTGTTGGTTTTTATTTTCAATTTTTTTATGATGGTAAAATTTAGATACCATAATTTTACCATTTTACTGCTTTTTAAGTGTGTAATTCAGTAACATTAAATAATTCACTAAATTGTGCAATAGTTGTTGCTCTCCATTTCTACAATTTCATCATCCCAAACAGAAACTCTATCCATTAAACAATTAACTCCCCATTCCCCTCCCTCCCAGCCCTGATAACCTCTGTTCTACTTTCTGTCTCTATGAATCTGACTATTCTAAATACCTAATGCAAGTGGAAACATAATAAGTAGCCATTTGTGTCTGGTTTATTTCACTTAGGATTTCATGGTTTTCATGGTTTGTCCATGTTGTTGCATGTATCAGTGCTTCATTCCTTTTTAAAGTTGACAGCATTCTGTTGTGGGTATCTTCATATTCTCTTTATCCGTTCATGTGTGATGGGTATTTGGGTGTTTCCACCTTTTGGTTATTGTAAATAATTCTGCTTGGATTATAGATGTACATATTATCTGTTTGAGAACCTGTTTCAATTCTTTTGTGTGTATACCTCGAAGTGGAATTGCTGGATTGTATAGTAGTGTTGTACTTTTTAAAAGCTACCCAGGTAATTTTTAAATATGCAGCCATGATCAAGAAACTGGTATAAAACAAAGGTGCTTCATCCGCAGGGTCCATAAATGGTGTTAGTGAGTTAGTGATTTGTTAAGATGTTTATATGCCTTATTTTGTGTGTGTTTTGTTTCCTAACTTTTATCATATTCTCAAGGGGTTCATAAACCCAAAAGCAGTGTTAAGCATCATTGGAGAACCTCATTATAAAATAGGCAAAGGATTTCAATAGATTCTTCTCCAAAGAAGATATGTAAATAGACAAATTAGCCCATGAAAAGATGTTCATTATATTAGTTATTAGGGCTATGTTCAAAGATGTTCATTATATTAGTTATTACATGGCTATGATAAGAAAAGGAAAATAATTGGTTTGGGCAAATATGTGGAGAAATTGGAAAACTTATTCATTGCTGGTGGAAATACAAAATGGTGTAGCTGCTTTGAGAATCAATTTGGTATATCTTCAAAAGGTTCCATAGAGTTCCAGTATGACTCACAAACTCCATTCCTTGGTATATATCCAGGAGAACTGAAAGCATTTATCTGTGTAAAAAACTTCTACACAAATTCATTGTTCATAATAGTGAAAAAGTGAAAACAACCCAAATGTCTTACCAGCTGAGTAATAGATAAACAAAATGTGGCATATCATATAGTGGAGTATTTGACCAGAAAAGGGAAGAAGTACTGATCCGTACTACAGTATTCCTGACTTCCTGACTTGGTAAGATCATGCTAATTAAAACAAGTGAGGTACAAAAGGCCTCATATTACATGATTATACTTATTTAAAATGTCCAGGTTAGGCAAGTCTGTGGAGATAGAAGGTAGATTAGTTGCTCCCAGGGGGTGGCGAAAAGAGGCAATGGGGAGCAGTTGCATAATGAGCATGGGGGTTTCCTTTGGAGATGATGAAAATGTCTAGAATTATATAGCGAGTTGATTACACAACTCTGAGAATAGATTAAAACACTTTTAAAATACATTAAAAGGGTAACTTTTATAGCATTAAATTATACTTCAATTAACCTGTTAAAAATAATTTTTAAAACAAAGTTGACTGACAAGATTATTGGGCCAGGGTGGAGGCCTGGGTTACTCCACAGAGGAAGAAGATCCCATAAAAGAGATGGAAAAGAGGTTAAATGGTTTAAGAGGAAGACCAGTAGAGTACTGTTTCATGGAATAGATTCTGGGAGGAATCATGGGGGGCTTTGCCGGGGGTGATGGTGAGTGTTGTAGCACAGTGGAAGGGTTTGGTATCACATGCCATGTGCTTTAATTTCTGTAGGCTTTGGCATTAGTGTGTCATGAAGACTAGGGAGGCAGATTTAATGGAGAAAAGCAATTGCTTTGGATTGTGGAGTAAGGGGAAAGGGATAGCAAGTCTGAACTATGGTATTGCAGACCTATACTCAGTGGACAGGTGTGGAAGTGAAGAAAACGTGAGATCATGTGGTAGCTGGAGAATTCAGACTCCAAGGACCTGTGTATACGAGTAGGTGGAAATGGAGAGGAAGAAGGTGAAAACATGGGACTTAGAAGCCACAACTGTTGCAGCAGGGTCTCAGAGAAGGTGGAGAGGGGAATAGAAATGGCTTGAAGTAGTTAGTGGTTACAGGAAGAAGGGTTACACATCTTTAGAGACACCAAAGCCATGTTGAAGACAAGTGAATATCTTTTTAAGTAAAAGGAAGGGAAGGGCTTGGGGTTGTAGCTCAGTGGTAGAGCGCCTGCCTAGTTATGCGTGAGGCACTGGGTTTGTTTCTCAGCACCACATATAAATAAATGAATAAAGGTCTATCAACAGCTAAAATAATATTTTTAAAAAAGGAGGAAGGGAAGTTGAGGAAAATCAGATTGAACAGGCATTTGCTGAAGTTTGTATAAGCTGGAATACTTGTTGAAGTATATAGAAGGAGTTGATCTGAGAACAGAGCACAGGGTTTGCCAGCAGGACTATGAATAGCCCAGGCAGTTTCAAAAGCCTTGGAATGTCTGTGGCACTCTTTGCCCTAGAGCTGTGTGATATTCTCCATCAGTGCCCAGCTGCCCACTTTTAGGAGTGGCGAATGCTTAGGATGAAGTTTTGGAAAATGTATTCCTTGAGAGGTAGGAAAGGAAACCAAGAGCACTGAAGGTAAGGGGTGACTAGCTAGGATTGAAGGAAAGGAGATGGGAAAAGGGCAAGATCCTAGATTCTTTGTGCACTGAAGGCCACTCTTGTAGAGGAAGACAGTAAGAAAGCCACTCTGCTAGAAGGTGGGGGCAAAAAGTGGCATTCAAGTGGGAAAAATCTGGGCAATATGAAGATTCAAGGTGTGATCCTAGGCAGCCGTGACTGAAGTTAAGTGGAGGGTGTTAAGGTTTGGATGTGAGGTGTCCCCCAAAAGCTTACATGTGAGACAATGCAAGGTTTGCTGGAGAAGTGATTGGATTATATCCTTAACCCAATCAATGATTTAATCCCCTGCTAGGGATTAACTGAGTGGTAACTGGAGTGGTAGGGTGTGGTTGGAGGAGGTGGGAATTGGGGCGTGACTTTGGGATATATATTTGTATCTGGCAAGTAGAGTCTCTCTCTGCTTCCTGATCAATATACGAGCCCTTTCCCTCTGCCACACTCTTCCTGGGGGAATGGAGCTGGCCTTCTATGGACTAAGACCTCTAAAACCATGAGCTCTCAAATAAACCTTTCCTCCTCTATAGTTGTTCTGGTCTGGTCTTTTAGTCACAGCAGCAAGAAAAGCTGACTAAAGCAGAGGGGAACTTAATTGGAATAGAGAGATAAGGAAGGTAGATAGAGGGTGTCCGATAGCATGGGTAGAGAAAAGGTGTTTTCAGAGGAGCAGAGATGTTTATACAGAGGTTCCTGTAAATAGAGTGATGCTCTGAGGAATGAGGAGTGTGTGGCCCCCACTCCTCTCCCTACTGCCCATGTAATGAGAGAATAGCAGAATCTATGGACTGTAGAAGTAGTGACCTGTCAGGAGAGCCATAAAGGACAATCTGTTGACACCAAGAATGTTATTCCACTGACCTTGACTCTTTATCCTTTTGCCACACAGCCCTGTAGTTCCAGTGTTGCTCTTCCAGTCATTGCTCCACAGGCTTTAGCTGATGCCCTAGGGGTCCTTTCTGAAGGAATTCTGCATTAGTTGATATCTGGTAGAGCCAGGAAATTTGTGTGAGTGTGAGTATGTGTGTGTGTGTGTGTGTGTGTGTGTGATGTTTGGTTTTTGAGATGGAGTCTCAGTATGTTATCTAGGGTAGCCTTGAACTCCTGGACTCAAGTCAGCCCTCCAGAGTGCTGTGTCTACAGTCACAAGCCACCAGATCTGGCCAGAAATCTGCTTTTTTTTTTTTTTAAAGCTCCTCTCATCAGTGGTCAAATTTGGGAACCACCAGTAGACCCCACAGTTTGCTTTTGTGTCCTTAACAGCATTGTATCAAATGCCTAGCTGATTTAACTCTATTTATAGCATACCTGAACTCAACATTCTCCTATCAGAGTAAAAAATGCAGTGCTATAAACATTTCTAAAACGTTCAATTACCAGTGATCAGTTTAAATTTTAAAACAATGTTGTGCCATAATCTTTAAATTAGTGAAGCATTTTTATAAAATCAGAGTACCCATTACTATTAATTGTGAGATGGGAACTCCTGCCAAGGGGGTTGTAAATTAATACAGCCTTCTTGGAAAATAGTTTGACAGTATATATGGATAGACTTAAATATGGTTACACCCTTTGATCTGGTAGTTACATTTGTAAGACTATTGTAGGTAAATAATCAGAAATGTGGATCAAGTTTTATATAAACAACATTCATTACAGTGTTATTTATAGCAGCAAAAAAGTGGAACAATCTGTTACATATTGAAAATTCTTTAAGTATATTATGCTATATTCATATGATGGGATATTATCAAACCATTAAAAATTTTGTTTATAAAGACATTTAATGTCGTGAAAAATATTAGTGGCTAACATTAAGAAAACACAAAAGAACCAGCTATAAAATTATATTTACAATTTGTACTTAAATTATACATGCACATGCATTTGAAAATATTATACAGGTAATAGTGATTCTCTGGGTAGTAAGAATGTGTGCTGTTTTATTCTTTAGTGTTTTGTATTTTCTAAACTGTCTATTAGAGGCATGTGTTACTTTTATTAAACAGAAACGTCTAAAAATTGTTTTAAATTCTTGGCCAGGCTTTGTGGTACATGACTGTAATCCCAGCAACTTGGAGACCAAGGCAGGAGGATGGCAAGTTCAAGGCCAGCCTCAGCAACTTAGGGAGACCCTGTCTCAAAAAACAAAAAAAAAAAAAAAAAAAAAAAAAAAACTGGTTAAATCTCCAATATCACAAAAAGGAAAAGAAAAAAGAAATTAAATTCGTATGCCAATCTCTTTCACAAAAAGAATAAGGAAAATTCACTTGGGATGAATGTTATTAGAAAGGTACTTCTTGCTTGTACTGTGTATTCCAGATACTTGTACACTGTCCATTTCCCGGTTGCATAGCTTTGCCAGGTTATTAGCATCAAGCTTTATAGCTTATGGTTTTTGTTGTTGTTTTCTGGGGGTTTTGCTTTGTTTGTCTTTAATAATAGCTTTTTTGACTTTAAATTCACATAACATAAAATTTAGCTGTACAAAGTATATTCAGTGGTAACTTAGTTTATTCACACTGTACAGCCATCATCATTATCTAATTTCAGAACGTTTTCATCAACCCAAAAAGAAACCCTGTACTCATTAGCAGTCACTCTCCATTTCCCCAGCCACTCCTTACCTGGCCCTGGCCCCTAGTAACCACTAATCTACTTTCTGTTTCTATGGATTTGCTTATTCTGGACATTTCACATAAATGCAGTCATACCATATTGGCTTTTTGCAATGTCCTGGTAACTAAATAGAATTGAACGAATAAAATGCCTACTGCTTTTTCTTTCCCTTTCTTCTTCCCAGAGAGAAAGATAATTACTACAAGTTAACCTGATGTCTGGTCATTGGAGTTGGAGAAAAAATCACTCTGAAATTTGGGGCAGTTGCTCCTCAGCCTTAGTGGGGTCAGCAGTGCAGGGCCAGCTTGACAGGCAGAGGGCCAAGCCCAGCCTAGATCTCTCTCATTCATGGAGCTGGTCTAGAGCCAGAGGGTATTACTGACAGCTGCTAGGTGACACTTTGAGAAGCACAGTTTTATGGCTGTTCTGGCTTGGGTAGGGTACAGCAGCACCAACCAGGGCCTGGTGGCAATGTGGACCAAAGAATTCAGACACTCCCATCTGCAGGTCCCAAGGCTATGCTAACCACACACTCACTGTGGCATTTCTAGCCCAGCCTTGCTTTCCTCAAATGCCACCCCTTTGGGGTCCTGAAAGTATATTGTACATGCTCACCACCACCCATCTTCACTTTGGAGAAGTCTATTCTCCAAAACCCAGCCCAGACATTCATAAAACCTTTGCCAAGTGCCCCTGCAATAAGAAGGAATTTCCTCCTCATTAGCACTTTGTACCTGTCATGTATGCTGTCTTCCATGTAAGTTAGTTCCCTATTTGTATTCTCTTCCTTATTTTCTATTTCTTTAGATTGAGTTCTGTTTCTTACTCAGTGATTGTATCGCAGTGTCCACGGAGCACAGTAATTTGCCTTTAGCAGCTACTCTGTAATTATCAGGACAGTTGAATTGAACATCAGAAGGAAATGAATGAAAATAGATTTTAAGTTAAAATCCTGCAATTTAAGTTGCATTTTAATACCAAAAAGAAACCTGTATGAATTATAAACTTAACCTTCTCAAACTTAATGGTCCAAATGTGTTTTTGCCCTAAGTAATAGTCACTGCTCTTGGTTCTGAAATATTAACTTAAAAAGAAAACACTAAAGAAACAATACGTGTGCACTTACGAAGACAGAGGAGTCATGACGCCGCTAAGACCTGGCTTAGTTTTCTCTCCATCATTTTAACCGAACTGAAACCCAGGCTTGAATCGAAGCTTAATGAATTCTGATCCCTTTGATTTGGGTACCAAACAGAAGGAATAAAATATAGTTGGCTATCTCTGTGGTGTCAAGTAATTATCTTAATTTATTTGAAGTTTCATTACGTGTTTGATACTTGCTACATATGGCCAAACAAGATGTAGATGTTTTAAAACAATTGTTCTTTTTTCTTTCAGTGCAGAAACACTAAGACTAATAAATTTTTAAAAGCAAAGGCAGAAAGCAACACATAAAATCCGAGTAGTTTGTTTTAATCTAACTACCCAACAGGTAATTAGAAGCTGTCATTCTTGATTCTGGTTATATTTTTATTCCACAAAGGGGAAAAAACTCTGGGCTGTTTTGTATATTTCACAAAGTTTCCTGAAACTAGAATGCTCTCTAGCCTCTTACCTTGAAGTCAGAGAACTGGGCTCTATTGTCAGTCCTAATGATAGCAATATGAGTATGCTTGTTTGTTTTCCAAATTTGAAACTTAAGCTAAAATAGAAACCTCTCATAAACTTAACATTATGGTTAGTTTTGATGATTACCAAAATCTTACATTTGAGAAAGAAAAACAAATGTTTATCATTTCAGCTCACATTTTCACATACCAAAGTAATTTAAATTCTTTCAAATAATTATTACAGATAACTTCTAAATTCAAGTAATTCTCAGTAAATTATTCTGTAGGTTTGTATTAGTTACAAAAAAAGTACTTAGTTAGTTTGGGGTTGAAAGTGAACAGGACTAACAGAACTCTATTGCTCCAAGCTGCCCTTTGAAAAAATTATCATCATCATCATCGTCATCATCATCAGTAGTACTGGAGATTGAACCCAGAGGCACTGTACCACTGAACTATAGCACAGCCCCAATCCCGTTTTTAAAAATTTTGAGACAGGGCCTTGCTAAAATTGCTCAGGCTGGCCCTAAACTTGTGATCTCCCTGCCTCAACCTCCCAAGTCGCTGGGATTACAAGCTTAATGAATTCTGATCCCACTGTGCCCAGCCCTTTTTCTTTTTAATACCAGCCATTACCTCATAGCAAATACTGTTTAAATTTATTATAATGATTTAACCAAAAGTAAGTGTAAGAATTTGTATGGTGAGAAAATGAATCAGAGGTCTTCCCAAACCAGTTTTTCCCTCCATGCTCGTTTTCTACTTGTATAGAAGAATGGTAGAAAACAGCACATCAAAAGCATATTTCAAAACAATAATTCTTGCATGGGTTTTACCCTAATAAGGAAATGTAATTTATACTGCCAAAAGGGCTGTAACTATATACCTTATTTTTTTCTCTAACTTAAACTCCTTAATTTAGGTCCTGTACTTTTTCTCTGGAACATGCTTAAAAGTTTTGGCTCTACTTTTTTCTCCTGTTAATTGGAGATAAAGAACTCTAAAGAAAATTTGAGAATTGAATGAGTGCAGTGGAGTAAAGGGAAGAAGGAGTGAGTCCGGTCTGGAGTGTGAGGCAGCAGTATGGGCCAGCAGCCCCTGGTGCTGAACTGGACTGGCTGAAGAGGAAGGTGGGTGCCAGGAGGGTGCCTTGGTCCCTGGTGCAGAGGAAGTATCATTTTAGTTGTAATATTCCAAACTGATGGTTTGGAACCATCAGTTATTCATGACAATAAGGCATTTCTGAGGAAAAGAGCATTTTTAGTAACCTTCGCTGGAGAGCTCCTGCTCTAAGAGTCACATAGGGGAGAAAACATGAGAAAGTTCATAAAGAGCACAGGATATAGTAAAGAGTCTTAAATGTCAGTTTCTTACTTTCTGATAAGGAAGAACTTAGGATAAATTTGAAGAAATGTAAATTAAAATATAAGTATACAGTTACAGTTATTGTGGTTTGGAAGTTACTATAGAAATAGCCCTTGATTGACCAAAGGAAATAATTTATACTTCTAATTTTTTTGGTAAATCTCAGCAGCACAATAAGTCTTATTTAATTTGGACAGTCTTTATGCAACTTAGTGCAGCATAGGTTCACCTCATTTTTGCAGGATTCTTCTAGAAAATCTGCATGAAAACAATCTGTACACTTATAATTTGCATCTTAAGGAGCTGGTTTTATAAAGGAATCTCTGTTTGGTTTGCTTTGACTTTGTTTTTACCAGCAGCACAGCCAGGTTTCTTTCTTTCCTTCCTTCCCCTTCCCCCGACTCCAGTCTTTCTTTTTTCCTATTGTACACTCATAAAACTCTGATGTATTATTGAAAGGAAATTTGGGAAATACTAAAAACTAAATTACACCCGTAGTCCTCACCAAAACAATTTAACTGCTAATACTTAAGTAACTTTTCTTCTAATTTTTTTTGTATAATTTTCCTCTCCAACTGTTTTCACAGCTTAGATTATTTCATAAATATATCCACACTATTAAATTCAAATATCTTATATTTAATTAAATAAGCCCTTACTATACACCAGACTTACTTATATTTCCTACTCTCAATAAGCATCTATATCTTATTATTTCTCCAGTTAAAAATGAAGAAACTAAGGTTCAATGAGATTAATTAAATAACTTCCCCAGGTCACTTAATTAAGAGGTTGTGTTCCAGGGATTCCAAACCAAAGTTGACACCAGAGGATGTACTCTTAGCCATGATGTTGTACAACTTTTCATGTTTTACTTTCTTTTTCTTGTTTTTTATTGGTGCATTATAGTTGTACATATTGATGGGATCATTGTTACTCGTTCATACAGGAACACGATATAACAATATAATTTGGTCAGTATTACTCCCTAGTATTTCCCCCACTCCCTCCCTGACTCCTACTCCTGGGCCCTTTCCTCTACTGATCTCCCTTTGATTTTTTTGTTTTTCTTTTTCCTCCTCTTTTATGTGAGAGAAGTCATATATTTTGCTTTAATGGTTGCATAATAAGTTAAACTGTGACTCTTAAAAAGAGTTCTTTTAGAAAGATCTTGCTCAGTTGTTACCCATCAGAGAGTACTATATGAAAATTCCCTTTCACTCCTTCTTTCTTTTTTTCTTTGGTACTAGGGATTGAACCCAGGGGTGCTTAACCAATGAGTCACATCCCCAGCCCTTTTATATTTTATTTTGACACAGTCTTACCAAGTTACTTAGACTGTCTTTGAATTTGAAATCCTTGTGTCTCAGCCTTCTGAGTAGCTGGGATTACAGATGTGCGCCACCATGCCCGCCTTCACCCCCTTCTATTTTAAACTTGTCCTAATCTTACCTTATATTTCAACAAAAAAAAATCTATAGCTTTAATCACTATCTGATATGGTAAATATTTTATTTGTTTTATGATCCCTGACCTACCAGCTTTCTTCTTGGAATCTGAGTCATGGACTTGGTCTATTTTGTTCATTGCTGTATTCCTTAATACCTAGAATTGTGCTTGGCACATAATAGATTTCAGTAATATTTGTTGAATGGCTGATGACCTCTGCCCTTAGTTTAGCTTTGTGTGGATTCTGATTTTTTTTTTATCAATCTCTGTTGGACTCATAGCATAGAAGATCCCCATGATTTGTATTCTCCTCTATAAATCAAGGCCTGATGCTGCCACCCTCTGACTGCCACAGGCTGGTGGGCAACTCCAGTATACCCCACGTTTCTGTAGCCTGGTATGCCCACCAAGAGCTAGATTCCTGTTTCCAAATCAGTTTTTACCAGTTGTTATTGTAATTGCACAATTTAATTAAATATTATTTAATCTGTTACATGCATTTGAAAATATACATTTGTTTCTATGAAAATTGGGGCTCAATATCAAATGGACAAAACTTGCTGCTAAATGGATATATACAGCACATTCATAATAGACTGGGAAAAAAATAAATCTGTACCTTAAAAGAAGTTTTAAGAACACTTGAGTGTCTGTAAGTCCTAGATCTATTTTGATAAAAATTGGAAATAATAGTGTCTTAGTTATGGATTTGATTTATGCAAGACAGGCACTGAAACTTCAATGAAGACTAATACCTAAACTTTCGTGTTTAGTCTTAAAATGAAATGATTAAATAATATGTATCATTTTCCATAATTAGTCTTCATAAATAAATTTTTAAATCAACCAATGCCTATTTCTGATTATGTCAAATAAGGAAGGTTTTTTTGTGTTTAGAATGAAATTAAACATTCTTGGTATGCCAGAGAAAATACTTAGCTGGTTTTATTTCATTATAACAATAATATTTCCTTTGTCTTCAAGGAATAATTGCTTGTTAATTGACGTATGGTTTCCTTTCTGCACTGGAATGTGAGCTTCAGGAGGACAGGAACTTTTGTATGCTGTGTCATGGCTGTGTCCCCAATGTCTACAACAGTACCTGGAGCATTAATTATTTATTGGAGGAATGGATGGATGATTCTAAAGTGTGTATGTCTTTTATAGAAAGAATCAGTTTGCATTTTACAATGATATTGGCACATTTTTAGCAAAATAAAAAAACAATGTTCAAATTATGTAGTCACTGTTTACTAAATTAAATTAGATTTCTGAAGCAGGAGTAGTACTCAGTGGTAGAGTACTTCCCTAGCCTGCACAGGGCCCTAGGCTCAATCTCCAGGACCACAGAAAACAAAATAAAATACATTGATTTATGTAATTAAACTAAAATTTATAAATTCCTTGCATTAGTGAAAGTATTAAGAGTACTGAATAGGAACCTTCAGTACCCACATTACAGTGGTTAAGAATTAAGGAACTGTTTGGATTTGCTTTTAAAAGCAAACTCAAACTTCCACGTGGCCTTCGTCAAATTAAATGATCTCTTCTATACCTAAGTTTCTTCATCTGTAAAATACTGCCAATCATATGTTATTATAAATTTACATATGCAAAATACATAGAGTGCACCTGCCAACATGCTAAGCACTCAACAAATGATAGTTATTTGAATTAAACCTAAATTGGAATACTGACCCATTATTTATTTTCTGTGACTTAGGTAAATTACTAGGAAGCAGGTTAGAGAGGTTAAATAATCCGTAAAATAGATAGACACAGATGCATGTCTCTCTCTGTATATACACACACACACACATCTAAACATATCTTCAAGATGGGGTTATAAGCAGGCAGATATGTGCAGAATGCCTAACTCAAGTCCTCAATACATGTTAGCCAGAAACACAACAAAAGAAAACATAGTGTGGGAAAGTACTCTCATTTATCTGTTTAGGAACTTATAAAAATCCATATAATGTAAAAACTTTTTTATATAGGTACAGGCTGTCTTTCCCTTCTCATTTCAGTAGGTTTCTCTCATAAATTAGGAAGTTTTTTTGTTTTGTTTTGTTTTGTTTTGTTTTTTGAATCTCATGAAGAAATTTAAAATAGGTTTCAAAGTAAGGAAAGATAATGCAGGCTCGGGGTGTAACTCTGTGGTAGAATGCTTGCTCAGCATGGGAAAGGTCCTAGAATTCCAGCAGCACAAAAGGAAAAAAAAAGGAAAAGAAAAAAGACCAGAAAAGATAATTTAATTTTAATCTGGACAAGTTATGAAAATCAAACAAAAGCATTAACATTACAGTTCCTGTTTGATGACTGCTTTCCAGAATGCTGAAGCCTTCAGTGAAAACTAAATAGAATACTAAATAGAGAGACTAAGTATACCCTGCTGGAAGGGGAAGGAAAACGTTACATTATACGAGGAATGCAGCTTCTTCCTGTGATGTTTTCTCATCTGAGGCCTTTTTAAAACCTAATCTTGCTATTCCTGGCCATATTAGCACCGGCTGACGTTGCTGGATATATACGCAGCCCAGTGGCTAGCTATGTTAAGGAACTTAGCCTATGAGAATTCAGAAAGTAGAAACCATCTCAGGCCCCTGATGTCAGACTAGACATTTTCCCCCTGTTGGTAAAGAGAGTGTAGAACGGCTCTCTGCTACTTACACATTCTGCACTGAATTTTGCCGACAAGGCTTTAAGAAGGTTTCATCCCCCTTTAAGAGAAATGTAGATGATGAAAATGTTACAGCAAAATATTTGTGTCACTAGTGAACATGAATTTAGCCATTTATTTGATTATTGCAACACGTATTAAAGAGCTGCTGCTGCCCGTTTGCAGCCTAATGTGTTTATTACAGTCTTCCCAATGGCATCTTGAAGTGTCTTTCAGCTAAAAAATTCATGAGTATTATTGGCTTTCAGTCAGAAAATGGAATATGTCTTCTAGTTACTGTCTAATATACCACTTTGAGGCCATTATACAAAAGTAAATCTAAGAGCAGAGCATATTGAGAAGGAAGGAATTTTTAGCTTAAACATTTGTTTATACACTGTTATTACTGTTCCCTGGACTAAGATACAGCATACGGAAGGTAGGTGCTAAAGCCATTTTACTTGGAGAGTAGTTGTAGTTGTAGGATATGTTGTTTTCTTTAATCCTGTACCCAACTGTAAACTGCTAGTGTTTTACTATTAAAAATCTTGTCCTAATGAGAGGAGTTTATGTCTGGCATTTATTGCAGCTATTTAAAAAGTCAAATGTACAGTATGTTGCAGTAAACCAGAAAGTTGAACTGAGCATTTGTTTTCAAATAAGATGTCTTTTATTCTGGATTATTTGCAGTGAGTCTCCCTTAACTTTGCAAGCTGACTGTTGTCACTGTGTGAATCAATGTGCAGTTTTATGAGTGAATTTGTAGGTACAGTATGTAATGTGTCTATAATACAGACTGTATAATATGAGATAAATTAAAATTCTGTTATGTGAAAACCAAGAAGCACCATAGTGTTATGTGAAGATAAAAGTTTAAAGTGTCCTTATGATCTGGTAAAAAGAATAATAATGCTTTGGGGAAAATTTTATACCATTATACCAACTAAAATATCTTGAAATGTTGTGTAGTGTCCTCTGTCACTGTGTTAAATGCATTACTTGTTTTCCAGCAGGAGGAAAAAGTTCGATTTTTTTTCCCCCATGTGCTCTCATTCCTCTATTTAGTAAATCTACATAGATCTACTTCTGTTTTATTTGAACATGTGATGCTTCTTTCTTTATATGCCTTAAAAATATATCCTTGCATAGTCTACATAGAGTATTTATTTAACTGTTGCCAAAAGTTGGGTCTTGCCAAAATAATGTTTGCTTTGGGTAATTTTGACCAATTAACACTATTTGGAAGGAGGTGTTTCCTCTCCTCCATCAATTGGGTATCTTTATCTGTGTCATCTGACTGGTTCCCAAGGTTTAGCCCACTGTTTTCTACTTTTCTCAGGGATCCACAGCTGAAAAGCACATTTTGTTTATTGAAGCACTAGATACTATGTTTCCTTAGACTTATCAGAGACTGGCCCAAAAATTTTGTTTTTGTATAATAATAAAGGGATCCCCCCAGAACACAGTATACTTTGAGGGGAAAAACTAGAGTTTAGAATGAGCAAATGTTTTCATTTTTGATAAATCAGTTCAGAATGTACCTTTAGCTTTTAAGATGGACTTCTGAGCAATTACAGCTCTCTGGAAGATTATCCTTTTATAGTTCAGTAGAACAGAAATGGAGAAGTATTTAAACAATGATTTATGTATACTTTTCTATTACTTGAGCATTTCTTGGTCTTAAAAAATTTGTGTAGAATCAGTTGACACATTACATGATGATTTCATATATCTTTTGAAAAGAGAATTCAGAAAGAACCTGGTGTAGTTGAGCCGGTGAGCGCTTGTCTAGGCTGTGGGAGGCCTTTGGTTCCATTCCCAGCACTGCACGCTCATGAGTGTACACACACACACACAACCTGGAAGGCCTTGGAAGCTGTCAGGCCTTTCCGCTCTCCTCAAGAGCTAGATGATTTAACAGGCAGGTAGTCATGGAGGCATTGATAAGAAAAGTTGTTTAAGCAACTCTTTGTGTTTCGTTTCTACCTTGAGAAATTTCATTGTATATATCATCTCAAAGTAAGAACTTTCAGAGAGTGCCTGACTTTCTGCAGATATTTCTTAGAGCTAGCAACAGATCTGATGTTTGATCACTTTATTATGTGTGAATTTCAGCAACCATATTATCCTTTTACTGAATTTGTGCAGCGTATAATAAATCTGACTGTTTTACAGGCGTTGTTTGGAAGATGGCCCGTACTGATAAAAGATAAAATACACATTATCGTTTACATGAATTCTGGATGATTAACTAGCTTTAATGGTATGAAGCTGTTTTTCAAGCAATAGCTGTGTTACCTTGTAAGTTATATGGATGATTTCTATGAAAGAAGGATATGCTTTTAAGATTTGACATTTTATTTTGCTTTCTGTCCTTAGCTAAGGATTTGAATGGTATTGTTCACTCCTTCCAGAATATTGTTACTTTTGAAAAATAAAACTTAGTGAATCTTCTGGCTGTAGCACTTTCCTCTGCTATCTAGTTCCTACCCATTGATATCAAAGGATAAGAGGGAGGATGTACTGTCACAGTGAAGTTTTAGCAGGGATATTGTGTAGTTATAGATAAGAAGAATGGACAAAGAGAAACTTCTTTTCCAATCTCGTCCTTCACAACCCCCAACATCTGGTAGAAACTGGTTTGCTCTCAATGACTATAATTACCATCAACTCAAGAGTTAACTGGTGTCATTTTCAGTTTTTGTGATTAACATTGAACAGTTTTAGAATTGAGAAGACATGTTCAAGAATTTTAATTTCATGTGAATGTTGAAAACATACAGAACTGTTAAGGAACTGTTCATTTCGGGTTGGCTACAAAATAAAATTTTAAACCTTAAGTGCTGTCCTTTAGTATTTTCTGTCTTCCACTTTTCATTGAAAATTAATTTTTAACTTTGATTTACAAAAAAATGCATCAATGCTCTTCTCTCACTTAGCTTTAGATTACTTTAGATATTTTTCTGTAAGTCTAAAGGGAAGTCATTTTTCTATCTAACCTGTCTGTCTACCTGTGTCGCTGCTGCCTTGCCCAGTATTTTGAGTTGTGGGGTAAAAAATGAACTCACCTGGCCTCGCCACGTACTACAAGTGAAATGCTGACACTCTCTGCCAGCCAAGCCTCACACAGGGTGTTAAAAATATCAGACAGTCATCTGAATGAGAGTGCCACAGTTCTTCTCCTAGAGCACCTCGTTAATGAGGCTCACTGTTATTTATTTGGTTCACTTACTGAAGAGCAAGTCATAAATCCATGTGTGTCCTCCAGGATAGAAGTTGTGGGCTGGCTGCCTGTCACCCTCTTACCACCCTCCTCCCTTCCCTGCTCCAGCCTTAAATTCTCTCCCTTCCCATCCCCTTCTTTCCTTCCTTTTCTTTTCTTTTTTTTTTTCTTCTTTCAGATCTGTCTTCTTTTTGTTTTCCTTGGGTGACTGGCAGGGATTCAGATGGGGCCACCCTTGTGATATTGGCAAGTCCCCAAACTGATGGGGTCCTGCAGGGGACTCATATTTCCTTGACTTGGCCAAGTCCTATGGGCCTTGCCCTCTCCCACCCACCTTTTCTCCCTTTAGAGGTGTTAGGGTTGGTTGGAAATACCCTGAGAACATATAGCCCAGGAAAATTGCACAGAAAAGAGGACATATGGGGTAGGCACAGAAAAATTAAAAAGCCATCATGTTCATAAAGCAGAAACCTTGAAATTTTGAGGAAATGTGTTTAAGGTACCATTACAGAACAAAAAGGGAAACTTGGAAGTTTTGTAACTTACTTGAAGAGTAAATTAGTGATGTTTTAAAACTACAAAGTGAGTGGCTATAAACTAACCTTGGGAAGGAACAAGCAAAACAGACGGTATGCTGAAATGGTTTTACTATACTTAGACCTGAGAACACTCATTCCTGTTCCACTCCTCATCTTTAGGCCCTGTGCTAAATAGGTCAGTGCTGCCTCCTCGTGCACTGTCACCATAATTAACATTTTGGGAAATTTTAAAGTAGATGATGCTGATCCTAATGTTCAATCCCCAAACTGAATACAAATAACTAAGTAAAATAGTCACTTATTTTAATTGTCCATTGAAAAGCTTTCCAATCTTTCTGGTAGTACTGTACTTTTCTAATATATCTGGTGATACTCTGGGAGGAAAAACAACCATTTTCATCTCTAAAACTTATTACCTACCTACTATCCAGGACATTTTGCTGAATATTGAAGATTATATATTTTGAGGGGTGAGTGCGAAGAATTGAATTCAGGGGCATTCGACCACTGAGCCACATCTCCAGCCCTATTTTGTATTTTCGTATTTTTTTTTAGAGACAGGGCCTTAGTTGCTTAGCACCTCACTTTTGCTGAACTGACTTAGAACTCTCAATCCTCCTGCCTCAGCCTCCCGAGCTGCTGAGATTACAGGCCTGTGCCACTGTGCCTGGCTGAAGATTGTATTTTAATGATAAAATTTATTTAAATTTTAATATCTTATAGAAAGCTGCTTCCAGGGTTATTTGTTGAAAGCTTACTTATATTGGGTATGTAATGTTTTTTCCCCACACACACGAGTGAAACCATGGGAACTGTGTTTCGGAAAGAAGTACTAAAAAATGAGTATTTGTAGGGTATCGTCTGAGAAGGGCTCTGGCATTCATTCAGGTTTTTTTCTTTCCTGTCCCTGCAAACCTCCTACAGTGGCCTGGCTCCCACCCCACCCATTTAAAATCATGTGCTGTTCTCAGGCTGGGCTCCATACTTCCTCTTTCCCAGTCAGCACATTACTCTTTTTGGGGATCTCATGTTACAGAGGAGTGCAGGATGAATATATAATACATATTTGTCCCTGTTGGAGTATTTCCTATATACAGTTTATCTCTCCTGTCAGTCTGTCTTCTTGAGAGCAACATTACTGTTTATGCTTCTCCTGGCACTGAGCCCCACTTACAGTGGCCAGGCAGTCTTGTTGAATGAATGAATGATGTTTAGATAACAGGAAGAGTCAAGCACAGAAGCCCACACAGGCCGGATCTTGCCTGACCTGGCCTGTGCCTCTGTGATAGAGGAGGAACAGCTTATATAATGAGTACGCTCTGCCGTAACATTAGTTAAGAGTAGGAGTCCCATAAGCCTGTGTGTAACGCCCAGTTCTACCATTTACTAACCCACCTGGTAGCCTGTGCTGCAGATGCTAATGACTATCTCCATTTCACAGAAGAGGTCATTACAGCAGGGTGAAATAACTTGTCAAGGTCACACAGCTGACCAAGTATGAAGCTCAGACAGACGTGGGTACTGGCCCTTGGCCTCTAATACTGCCTCTCATAATCTGTCTTTGAATCTGTAATTTGCTGGGTTACACAGTAAAAACTAAAAGAATAGTAACTAAATACAGATTTATACTTATTATCAGGCCAAAATTGTGAGCACAGTACAGGACCTTGGGACTTGGTTACATTGCTCCCTCCAGCAGGAAGCTCAGGCATGAGCTTTCAAATTGTATCCTCCATGTGACCTCCTGAATTGTGTGATTGGTGCAAGCTTCCTCAGCTGATAGGCTATTTTTTCACTGTACTTACACATGATTCTTTTAAAAACAATTGGCTCTACTGCCCTCTTGGATCAGAACAGTGGTCAGAAGAAACAGTTGTAGTGAGACTGGACATCCCAGACTCCACCGAAGGAAGCAGTTGGGGCAGTTTAATCGGTATGTGGTGGTGATACAATGATGGGTGTCAGATGCTGCTTTCCTTAACCTGTCTCGCTCTTTGTCCTTGTTCTTGATGGACCTGTTGCTCTCTGGTGTCTTCCTTAAATTCTTGGTCTCCACTGACTTGGCCTTCTCTCTGACTTTTTCTAATCTAGAAAGGAAGAAAAGCCACTACAAAAATAAAGGAGGGCAAAGATGATTTAGAAGCGTGAGGACAGAGGAAGAGGAAATAGTATAGAATGGGATCTCTAGGAAAGATTTTTAAGTGGTGACTTGTACTTTAGGGCTGCATTTTTTTTCCTTTTCTAAACAATTATTAAACACATTGAGTAACAGTCTTTTCTGCTTTCCTCATACTTTGTTAGTCTCTCTAGCTTTTTTGGAACTTCAACCTTGTGTCACTCGCTTTTTCTTTTATACTCCCAATAGTATTTTGGTTCTGCTAGTGATGACCATTATGAATACACTTTTTCTCTTATTATGAAAAATATTCAGCGCAGAGGAGCTGTGATGGTTATCACCCCTCAGAGGCAATCGTTCCCTTGATTTTGGAGTACATCTACAGACCTTAGCTGATAGCAGCTAGAACCAGTTGAGGGAGGAAAGTCTGAGGTAGCAGGATGTGAGAGAAGAAGCCACCCAGCAGTGTGCAGGGAGGGACTCCAGCTGCCCTGGGGAGAGGGCACCGAGGGAGGAGCAGTGAGACTGTGGCAGCAGGAGAACCTGCATGTCAGCTTCCTAGGTAGGCAGGAAGAGCCTCCATTTGAGGGGCAGGAACTCAGAGCTACCACAAGGGTGTCAGATCTACCTGGCTTAACTTGGAACCCTTCAGTTAAGTGTTGTAGCACTGCTTCTTCCTCGGACTCTCTGTCATGGATGAGCTATTGTAGCACAGACTTCACATTGGCCAACCAAAAACAGAGACTGGGAGGAGCCTCTTACTTACAACACCTGTCATTTCCACATGGTTCAAGAGAGCCCCTGAAACTGGAGGCTAGCAGCCCAGTCTCAGGGCTAGTAGGTTGTAGCTCATGGTGCTGTTGAAATCCAACTCCTGTTTGAAGAGTTTGAACCCAAGGAGGTAGGATGGTTTGTTTCTTATAAGTTTAAATGTTAACCTTTCCATTTGCTTACCTTTAAGCAAGGTTAAAAAACAAACTATCAGATATTTCATTATAAATCCATGCACATGTATCAAAACAGTATATCAATTACTATTGTCAAATTTCTGATTTAAGTCAAAGTCCTTTAACTGTTGGCAAAATGCTCAGATACTTTTTCATCAGCTCTTTATCCCTCTTTTTTATTTTAGTTGCTGATATGTGTTCAAGATGAGTGGGATGGGAGAAAATACCTCTGACCCATCCAGGGCAGAGACAAGAAAGCGCAAGGAATGTCCTGACCAGCTTGGACCCAGGTTAGATGCTTGCTGTGGGGGCGGGAGGGGGGTCTGTATTGCCTGTTAAAGCTTTGCATTTTTCTTTGTTATTTTAGCATTAATTTTACTCCTGATTCATATACTGTGTTTAATTTTCTTAACAGTTTAACTTTTAAATACGTTTTAGCTTATATTTTGAATATGCTAACCAGTTAAAGATTTTATTCTTTATAAGAAGAGGAAAGCCATATACTTCTGATGTCCCCTGTGTATTTGACTCGTAACAATCAGTTCATTCTATAATCTTGAGTTTTTCATATTTTCTTTTCTGCTAGATCACAAAATGTTGTAACAAGTAGATGCTATAGTAAAAAGATTTGCTCTTAGTTTTATACTGGGTTATTAATTTTTTTAATGACAAGAAATGTTAAGTCCATTTTCTTTTGAGTTAAAAATAAAGATGGTGGCTCTTCAATGAAAAAACAAATAATTTAAAGCAGGTTTTATTTTATATACTTTGGTTGGAAATGTGTATTATTAGAACCTTCATGTAGGATAATTTGATGTATCAAAATTATAAATGCATATCCTCTTTTTTTTTTTTTTTTTCCTTTTTTTACGGTGCTGGGGACTGAACCCAGGGCCTTGTGCTTGCAAGGCAAGCACTCTACTAACTGACTATATCCCCAGTCCAAATGCATATCCTCTTTGAACTACCGGTTTCCCTTCTAGGAATAGTTCTAAGATACGTTTTCAAATGTGCAAGTGTACATTTGCAGTTACTCGTTACAACATTGTTTATAATTATAAAAGATTAGGAGCCGGGCGAGGTGGCGCACGCCTGTAATCCCAGCACTTCGGAGGCTGAGGCAGGAGGATGGAGAGTTCAAAGCCAGCCTCAGCAACTTAGCGAGGCCCTAAGCCACTCAGTGAGACCCTGTCTCTAAATAAAATACAAAATAGGGCTGGGGATGTGGCTCAGTGGCCGAGTGCCCCTGGGTTCAATTCCCAGTGCCAAAAAAAAAAAAAAAAAAAAAAAAAAGATTAGGCAGAACTAAATGTTTGGAGGGAACTTTAAACAACTGTGATACATCTGCACATCTATACCCTGGAACACAGCACAGCAATGATGAAGAATGAGAATATCCTATGGATTAATATGAAAACAGTCTCTTAAGAATATTGTGACATTGAAATAACAGGTTTAGAAAGTGTTGATGGCGTATACCACTATTTGTACAAAAAGGGAAGAAAAAGCATCTATATTTATCTTGTAGGATAACTAAGCAGCAATGATAGTTGTTATCCATTTTGATGGATGAGAACTTGGCAAAGAGGGAAGAAAGGTGGAAGAAGAGACTTTTCAAGCCTTTTGGACTTTTCAGTCCAATAAAAGATTTTAAAAGTTAAATGAAAACAGCAATTTCTGTTTAAGAGTCAGCTTAAAAAAAAAAAAATCAGAGAAACAGTAGGGAAGAGGGCTAGGAAAAATCATCAAGAGGGGAAGAAGAGGAGGAGTGTTTTTTATTCCCTTCTCTCCCGCTTTGGTTGCCAAGCAAAAAAACAAGTCTATCTCCACATCCTAGCCCTGGCTGCTGGGTGCTGCTTCTAAGTTTCCTCATACTTCCTGGTAAACCACAACTTTCTGGCTGTCAGACTGGTTTAATACTCAGAGTCCTGCTTGGGGAGGCAGTTTGATAAAATGAAAATTGTTCCCAGGGACAGGCTGTTATCTACCTAATGCCATGCTTCACTGGTGCTATGGTTGGGTGTATGTGTCTCTGAACCCTCTGCCTGCTGCTCTCTCAGTGCTCTTTGTAACCCAGCTTCCCTTTCTCACCTATTTGTCATCTGTTTATTATCCTGTGCAATGTGGGGGTCGTAGGGGTGAGTTGGAGAGTAGCAGAGGAAGACAGAGGGGACCAGAATGGGAACTGGACTCTTCTAACCCTTCAGCCAGCCCTCCTTTTGCTGCATCTCATAAAATGAAAGCTAGGTGTAACCGTGGGACTTGGGGAAAAAAAAAAAAATCATTCTTTTCCTTGCTCGTCCAGTAACTTACTTGGTGAAATGGATAAATCACATAACTACTATAAAATCAAGTAATTGTGCTATATCTTAGGTGTCTTGCTTAATAAAACTGGTGGAGACAAATACATGGACATATATTACAAATTTCCAAAATTTTAAAGTTAGTGTAATATATTAAAATACAGAAATCTGCTCTATTAAACAACTCACTTTTCTTCCTTACCATATTGTTTTGAATCATTTAGTGGACTTCCCACTACACTTGAGAATATAATTATACATTGTTATTATCAAAAGAGACATTTCAGTTGTCAGTTTTGTCAGATTCAAATGAGAAGATATTATCCCCTCCATTAACTTTTTAAAACTTTAGTTGAACTCAGGATGGGTTGTTTATATTTTGCATGTCATTCAGCTTAGACAGTTAACAAATATCCTAGGTCAGTTTCGCTTTTGTTTTGAGCTGTATTGTGACTTTTCAGATTATCTTTAAAGGGCTGCTTGGTTTGATTGCTGTCATCCTAAAGAAGTTTGAAACCATGAAGATTTGTTTTCATTATTTTTTTGTTTTACTGGCAATCATTGAAATGTATTTATACTTACAACCAGGTTAATTTGCCTTTCTTCTTTTACTAATCTTAATTTCAAATATTTGTAAATGTAACCTCTTTTATAATAGAATGAGACAAACATCATTACCCTGTGTACATGTATGATTACACAAACGGTATGACTACTTTGTGTACAACCAGAGGAATGATAGTTGTACCCCATTTGTGTACAATCAGTCAAAATAAAAAACAAAACAAAATAATTACTTTGTTTATTTGCCAAAAATTTGAGGCTTGCTGGTGTGAAGCACAGTACAGTAGTAAGCAGAGTCATGCAGTATCTTGTCATGTTGAAGTGGATAGTTCAGTGGGAGACATTAAGCAGATTGAACAAATAATCACATAAATAATAAATATATAATTATAAACTGATATATGTTTGAATTTTAAAAACATGTAAGATTTTAGGACAAATTGGTTTTTCCAGTCCTAAAGTGCTTCTGTGTTTGTAAAGGTAACTCATGTTTGCTGTGTTTTATTAAAACTAGCTTATGTGTTTATCTTTTCATATACTTAACTGAAATGTGTTCCTTCTCTTTAGCCCCAAAAGGAACACTGAGAAACGTAATCGTGAACAGGAAAATAAATACATAGAAGAACTTGCAGAGCTGATTTTTGCAAATTTTAATGATATAGACAACTTTAACTTCAAACCTGACAAATGTGCAATCTTAAAAGAAACTGTGAAGCAAATTCGTCAGATCAAAGAACAAGGTAAGAGGACTGAATTAACATCTTAGAGAGTAGAGCTGTTTCTGTATTTTTATGTGTGAGAAGTCCGTGCAGAGTCCCTTTCATCCATTTCTTATGCTTAAATTATTGATGAGGAAATGATGTCACAGTGTAAGATGAATGCAAGTATCACTTGCCGTGGTTTATAAATAGCCTTTATATAAAATTCAACCATTCCCCAAAGACAGGAGACTGAGGTGAGTCAGGGTGATCTAACACTTCATATAGTAAACTCAATTAGGGTCACCAGTTCTCCTCCCCCACTTGAAGTTTTCATAGCTTGCACAGTAAGTGACTGTCATAATTTGTAAGAAAAGAGCCAGTTTAAGATGGAAACCAGAAGTAAGGAAGTGAACCACCTCCTGTTTCAGCTAGTCAGCATATTTGATTAAGTCTGAACCTCAACTGGCCATGCCACTGGATTAGAATTTCATATCCTGAATGACAAGAGATTTGAAAAGCTCTAATCTCCAGTAAAAATTCTTTTGTGAAGTCGAAACCCAGAACGTGACTGCTTTCTTCCTGTGGTTTTATTTTTTCTGAGATCATTTTAGGCTTCTCTTCTTTGACATTTTTGCCTGCAGATAAAAAGTAAGAAAATAATATTTTTGAAAACACATTTGACATTGTGGTGCCAAAAATAAATCTCAATTAGGCATGTATGAGCAGTGTCTTGTGCTCAGAACTAATATGTGTTCTGAAGGATCCATGTGCTGCTTTCCTTCAGGGTCAGGGAGATTATTATCTCTTGTAATATATTTGAAAAGGCAGATTTTAGAAAAATAGTTTGTCTTTAGAGATATATGAACTTCAAACTACATTTGCTCCTAATCAATTATAAAATCCTAGTTACCTATTAGCTGATATTATCATCATAGCATTTTTCTTTTCTTGCTTCTTGCTTTTTTTTTTTTCAGTGCTGGATATGAGGTAAGTTTTAAATAAAAATATTTTTACAAATATAGTTCTAAGAACTTCAGAGAGCTTACACAATACAGCTTCTAATACCAGTCCACTCTGAAAATCAACCTTTATTTCCTGGTTCCTCCATCAAAATTATACATTCAAGGGAATTCTCCTCTCAGTGCCCATCTCTTCATCTCCCATTTCTTTTCCCTTTGGGGTTCACAAGTTACCAAACCTTACTTTAATCTAAGTTTTTTACCGTGTTCATTTTGGGTGTCAGCATATGGATAAAGTAACATTCCTAGAACTCCTGGGAGAGATGGTTGGTTGAAGTTTCCTGTTTCTAGTTGCTGATGTCGTTGCAGTAGAAAATTCCTTAATTGCTTGCTTTGGGTTTCTAAGAATTTTGAATGATTCAATTTTGTGAACACTGCGTGTTAGGTAGCACTTTCATGTTTTAAAACAATCATATATGTTTTTTTTAACCACTACGAAAGTCTTATGCAAGTTTTTCAAGTTTTGCAAAACCTTGGTAATTCCCCCTTCAAACCATAGAACACGTTGAGATGTGTCACGCTGGGCCTGTGCCATACCTTAACTGTAGTGTTAATAATAAGGCTGCATGCCATAACCACCCAAGAAGCAGCAATAATAAACACCCTGTCACGGCACATTCTTCCAATAATGCTTCTGCTAATTTCAAAAGCAGCATGTTTTGAAAAGGGAAGCAAAAAGTAAAATACCAAATGAAAAATACAAATACACTTTTGAGTTCTCCAGTAATCCAATAATTTAAGAATATTCATGGGTATAATAAATTGTTTGTTTTTAAGAAAGCAGAATCCCATTAAACAGAAGCTAAGTATGGGTCCCAATGCCACTCAGGAGCTTTTTGAACTTGGGAAAATTATTTTCTCTCTCTGAAACAGTCTGTTCATAGAGAATTGAGCACCCTTAGGTCACATGGCTGCTAAAGAAATTATGAGTTGTGTGCCTATCATAGTAAATGTTCAGTAGATGATAGTTTTCCTTTTCATATTAAGGAAGGAAAACTATACATTTTTTCTTTACCTATATTAAGATTAAAATCTTCAGACAGTAACCCCTTCCTTCAGGTAGAAAGCAAGAGGATAAAGGTTGAAGGGTGGTTATTAAAATCCTTTCTCCAGAGCCATTTGAAGAAAGTAAAATTTTTCTGGGGCCAGAGAACTCTGTATAGCCCATGCATACCTCTCCTGACAGCCAGTCAAGGTCCAAGAGCAGCTGTTGAGTCAGGCCTAAGCAGTTCCTTCTCATCTGGGTCTCCCCTGTCCCTACCTGCATCTGCTTTCTCTATCAGTTAGCATAAGTAAAATTATTCAAACTTGATTGTATTTCAGTTGCACTTGTCAGCCTGAATGTTAGTTTGGGAGCTCAGGAGAACTTGCTCAGCCTGCATCCAAAGAAGTTAAGCTGGTGTGCACGAGGTACCATACTGAAAGAGTACTGGAAAACAAGGAAGGCAGGACTCATCATCATGGAGCCTCTCTAGTATCAGAAGCTGCACACATCAGCCAAGAGTCTTGGGCTCTTTTCCTCTACTCTGCTCCCTCATCAGCTGCTCCTCACCTCTTTATTCGCTTTATAAATAGAGGAGAGAGGAAAAGGATGTTTTTAGAATGACCTGAAGGGCAGGAATTTGGAGGTAAAAATACCAGCTCTTTAAATTAATAAGCATGGTAGATACCAGCCCCCAAGAGCATGCATGTTTCAGTGGACCTTGTGGAAACAAAGAAAGTACACACAGGAGTTCGATGCTGTAGTGTGATCACTTAAATATAGAATTCCATTCATGTTGGTGGTTTTCCATTGGCCCACATATACAGGTCCTGAGTTATTAGCTAAGTTAGGAACTTAGTAATTAAGCTGGACCTTCTGTTACGACTCGCTAAAACCTCTTTGGGAATTTTTAATGCCACAGAAGACTTACATAGTTCTCACTGTGTGCCAGGCGCTTTTGAAAGTACTTAGATTTAGTAACCTATTTTTCATTCACAACATGCCACAGAAGAGCTATGTTGTTTTCCCCTTTTCCAGGTGAGGAGCCTGAGACAAGGGTAGTTAACTAGTAGCCTGGCAGAGCCACATTCACTAAGAAGGACAAGGATGGAATCCAGGCAGTCTGGCTCCAGAGTCTGCACTTCAGCCATTGCAGCAGCTTTCTCCACCCCCCACCCTGGGACTGGGGATTGAACCCAGAGGCATTTTACCACTGAGCTACTCTACCACAATGCTTTTTCATTTTTTATTTTAAGAAAGGGTCTCATTAAGTTGCTGAGGCTGGCCTTGAACTTGCAGTTCTCCTGCCACATGGGATTACAGGCATGTGCGCCACCACACCCAGCTTCATTGCAGATTTTTTATGTTAAAGTGTGATGCTTATTTCTATTGCTATGATGATGATAGACATTTAAAATCTGTCTTCCATAACTTACAAACAACAGTATTGGACAGCAAACATCCTTTTTCCCTAATTGGAAAGACTAACATTGCTTCCATTCCACAGAAGAATTAGGAAAAAAGGAAAAATGTAAGAGTTTGAATTTTGGATTACTATGCTCAATTTCATTCTCTCTACTTGGAAACTTTACCATTTGTGTAGCAAACACATGGTGATTCCTATTCTCCTAGAAAAATAAAATCGAAATGTAAAGTGGCTTAAAAAATTGGGGAGTGTTAAAATTAATACATTTCTACAGTTGTATTTAAATACCATCATATTTAAAGAAGGGAATACCTTCTCTATTAGCCTGAAGTAGCCACACCTCTCTCTCTTTTTCCTAAAATAATTAAAATGAGTTTTCAATTCTTCTCTTGGTGTTAATATTCTTTATAACTGACACAAAAATAAAATTTTATATTCATATTTGCTTTGAAAAGTAGGTAATTTGTAAGTGAAGTCAGTTTTGTGTTCTTCCACACACAGCTGGAAAAGGCTCCAATGAACTTTGGTGTTCTCCTTTCCACTGAGATCCTGTAGGTAGAAACTGTTGAGCTGTCTGAATCAAGTTTAGATCCAGGTCAAAGATGTTGATTTCCTGGATTCTGAGCTGGACATTTTCCATTTGTGTCTCTCCAACTTTATCTTCTGGTGTTTGGCTTTGGGAGGCTGACTTTCAGGAATTATGTCAATGGATCTTCACCACCTTGTCTCTTGTTGAATATAATCAATGGGGAGCTCCAGAAAAAGAGGTAGAGAGGGAGAAGAAAGTGAGGATGGAATCTGTAGTCCCTGGGATACTTCCTGGAAGGGTAACCTCAAGCTGACTGTGATTCTTCCACTGGCCCTGTGTAAGTTGCCTTAAAGGGTTCACTCATCTGTCCCCTCATATCCCTGTAGACCTTGAAGTGGTAACGGCTCCTAGGCTCTTTCTGGCTCTGGGGTTTCTGCACTCTGGTGTCTCAGTGCTCTGTCTTCATATGTGTTTTATTAAACCCACCATGATCTATTAAGATGAGTTTTATTATTTGAAAATCTTTTTAAAACCATTTTTGGTGCAGTGTATTTGAATATGGGATTTATCAGTTAGTAGAGAATGAGAGCTGGGCATGGTGGCACATGCCTGTAATCTCAGCTACTCAGCAGGCCGAGACAAGAGGAACCTAAGTTCAAGGCTAGCCTTGACAACTTAGTGACATGTCTCAAAATTTTTTGAAAAGGGCCTGGGGATGTAGCTTGGTGGTAGAATGCCTCTGAGTTTAATCTGTCAGAAAAGAGAGAGAATTGGTTTCAAACTTTTTTTTTTTTTTTTTTTTTTTT